>OX596202.1:10322881-10922881 GCA_951394215.1 Glyphodes perspectalis | reverse complement strand
GTTTCTCGAGACATTTCTTATTTTCCATTATTAATTAACTTTTTCCACATCGGTTTTTCACATCTACACGCAATGGTCTACTTGTCTGTATTATTTTGACTATTTCCTTAGCATGGCAATTATCCTTAAAAAAATACTGAATTTTTATATAATTCTAATTTGTTATTTTTAACGACTGTTTACATATTTATGAACTCTACTACTAACCGCATGTAAAAAAGCAACGTCTATTTATCCTATTTACTAACCAATAAGTTTAAGTGGACCTGTTATCGCTAGGTTTGCCTACGAAGAACCAGGATGTACCTATAAGACTAAAAAAAACTAGGTAGGTAGCTAGTACCAAGGTTACTTTAACCGCTCCATTAGGCGGTATGGACCAACCAAACAGCCATTTTATATCTATTATATTTTTATTGTTGCTTTTTGCGCGAGACCTGCACGCGTGGGCTTTTTTCAGTACCTATTACTTTCAGAAACCTTCAACCATGCGTTGATATTTTTTATAAAAAATATTTTCCATTAGTAAGGTTTTCATCTAGTAACATATATTATGATAGATAGTATATGTCAAATTGTATTTAAAAAGTCTAATTATGAAGTTCCGTAACACATACCGTTTTTGTCATAGTTACTAGTATAACACAGCTAGCTTTACGTTTAATAACACGATGCTACCCCCATTGCGTTATACCTATTTAAACATCTTTAATTTATACGATATTCGTGATTTCTGGCTCATCCTACCTCCCTCATCGCGGCCTACGTTGAGGGTGTTCCGGTTAAATCTTACTATCTTCCCAATTGTATGGATGCATGTGTGGATGTTTGTTATACTTTGTCGCAAAAAGCACTGCATGGATTTTAATGAAACATTACAATAGTACGAGTATAGCTTATACATTAGAATAACACATAAGCTATGTTTCATCGATGTACCACGCGAGGAACGCCGCGGGCAGAAGCTAGTAAAATATGTATATGGCGCTAATTTGCTGTGCTGGCGCGGTCGACTCGAGAAGGATAACACACGAGGTTCGATGTCGGCTATGACTTAAGTTACATTTATCTTTTTAATAGATTTTGTCTAATTAGACAAGACATCTTGAGAATATTATTTATTTTAAAACTATCTTCACAAAAGAAAAATTAATAAATTAGCTCAGCTAAAAATACGAAAATATTAACTATTTTTTTTATCTTCAGCCGTCACTGGTCTCGATGAATAAGATCCTGTAAGTCCGTATATCCATGCCACACTCGGAGGTGAAAGTGACCGAGTACTTTTCAGACTTGTCCTGGGCGGGGACGGTGACGGGCAGCGCAAGCATGGCCCCGGTGTGTTGAGCCAGCCTGGCCCGGTCGAGCCGGGGCAGCAGGGCGCGGGAGGTGATGCGGTAAGTCGTCTCCGTGCGCAGAATGTGCTGCACGTCAGACATGTTGGTGCCGCCTTCGGCTAGTAGCATTCCAAGGATTATTTTGCCGGTTGGTGTCTCTGCAAGTGTTAATAATGGACTTTAAACGCGTAACTTATGAACAACTTATTCTTTGGGACATTCAACTGTTTACCGAATTACTTTTGACTGATAGTCATTATTTTCGTAGCGTTATGTCCCGTGCTTAGTCGAGGTCCGCTTAGGATCACTTTTGACTGATAGTACGTTCACTGAAAACACGTTTCACGGAACTATACAGAGTTTTAGGGTATGGCGAAACATGTACCAGCAAACTGTTCAAAGTTTTCTTTATTAACATGGAATATTAGCTTTTTATAACTGGAGAATTCATGAGTCGGCCTTATTATTACTTAGGGCTATTCTTAAGTAGTTACCTGCCTAATACCCCTTAGTCGAACCATATTTAATATTTAAGAAGTTAATGGTAAATAAGCCTAAAAAATAGTATTTAACGATGATATTAAGGCCATCATCTACACGCACCTATAAGTCTATCATAAACCTGCATCATGACTTCAGATGCATGCTCCAGCAAAGCGTAGCGTAAGGATTTAAGCATCAAATCATTTTTGTGCGGGATCACGAGTACAGTAGTCCTATAGCACTCGCATGCTTCCCCGCAGCTGCAAGGGTCCATTGGCCAGGTGCGCACGCGCGCCTGTAATGTGTCTATGGCTAAGTCCCACCGCGGCTGCGTCGTAACTTTGATAAAGAATTCGCCAATATCTCCTCTGAACCAAATCCAAGTATTACCAATTTGAGTGCTAAGACAGATCAATTGTAAATACAGCTTGTGCTCCTGCACTTCTTGTCCACTCTCTTTTGGTAAACCACTGAGACTTATATCTTTATCTATTTGGTTAAGCCGTCTCAAATAAAACTTCGATTTACATTCCTCTTCGAAAACCACAGGAATTACCGGTTCATTATCCGTTAAATATATACGGTAGGTCGAAGTCATTGCGAATGGCGAAGACACTAATACATCGACTTTATTAGGTCGATACAACGGTCCAGTTACTTTACATTTTCTAACTGGATTAAGTGACCCGATGTGACCATGAAGTAAGAATATCATGTAAGTATCAAATATTCTTGTTTTATTGTAACCATGGACAAGAAGAATACACGTTTCTTCTTCAGTAAAGTTTGCTATAAATTTAACGTTCAAAAACATTTTCTTTCCATTATCTCCAGATTGAGCTTTTTCAACAATAAAATTGTTTCTAGCGTTGTTCAATACCATGTAGGTAAATATTAATGACTCTTGGCTTGCAGGAGATATTGCTACTTGTCGCGTTGAACTCCTTAGCAGTGGAGGATTAAATTTGATTATATCTTTCGGTTTGAACATCGGAAGTGCAACATAGAGATGAATCGACAAAAACAACATTTGAATGAAGTTCGGCTCAAGAAAATCTTTACTATGTAATGGAAAATAAAGCCGCAGTAAGTTCATTGCTTCAATAATGAGGCATGCGTTATTAATTATTCCACCTTTAGGATCATTCTCATCTACTTCACAGAAAATAGAGAAATGTTCTGTCATAAATGAACAATAGTTAATAATTGATGACGCTATCGCAATACCGTCTGATAAATCCGTAGTAATGTTCGTAATAACTTTGACAGGCAAATCTTTTCCCCGTAACTTGTTATGTTGTATAGCTGTTTGTTCATTATACCAGTCCATTAATACTTTAATGATATCTCTCGGCTGTGAACTAACACAAACACAATCGAAAAAGCAACTGTCCATTATGAATACTTTATAGCTTTGTAATATAAAGTCAATCCAGCTTTGTTTATTAAGTCTATTGAATAAGTTGACATCAGCTAGGAGTTCTCTTGTTAAAATTATATCAGCATTACATTTTGGTGTAACGTTTTCTGCATATATAACAAATTGGTCATAACTCAATAGAAATTTAGCTTGCAACACCCATAAATCGCCGCCACGAGACCTAATTAAATTTATGATTTCCCTGTAAGTATCATGAATTTCTTTGACGCATTTGAACGACTCATCAATACCATGTACCCTGTAAAAATAATATTTTAGTAGTTATTTTATTTATAATAAAATTTTATTTTTTTTATTATTTGATGAGACAATACTTACGATATTTTTCTTACATGTTTCATTAACGGTCCGGCAATGCGTCTTACAAAATTTAGATATGACACATTAATACCCTTTGATTTCGTTCCACCTGGTTGGGATGTTAACGCTGAAGATATTGCATGGAATGTATCCGGTATAACTGGATAGAGATCCCTTCTAAATCCTTGCTGAAACATCCACTTTTCAAGAAACTTGGAGCATTTTTCTAAATAATCATGTAAATCAGTTTGCGTAGTCAATGGAAAATAGGGGTACGGATTTTCTGTCATCTTTACAAAGTACGTTGAATGTAGGGTTAAGGGACAATATGTAAAACAGAAGGATACTTCGACATCACAACCAGAGCCACATTCGTGGTTAAATGTGAGAGTCAAGTTCCTTGCATAAGTGATCTTGCAAGAAACTTCTATCTCAACTGTTATTATTGTACACATTTGGTCTCCTTCTTGAACATTTTCGCAGTCTATAAATTGGACACTCAAATTTTCCTCCTCTCTGGACATACAGGAGAATAAATCTCTAGTCGAGTAATCTTCTAACTTTAATCTGATGATACGAGATATTTTCTCTCCCACTTGACATGGTGGGAAAATTATTCTATAAATACAAGGAGTCAGAGCAGGCGTTTGTCGTTTTCCGATAAATGTGAGATTGTAATAAGGAATTGTCATATGTTTATCTAAATACAATAAAGCAGTGGAAACAAATTTTCCATGGCCTTTAGGATGAAATTTTAAGGTAAATGATGCTTCTTTCTGACGATCCAATTCAAATTTTATATTTGTTTCATTTATGATAGATTGATTTTCTTCCGTTCGAAGATCTAAAGTAAAACTTGGTGCTAGTTTCGATGTTAGAATGGTTATATACAAATAATATTTTGATATATTTGTCATCGTAAATTCCATCGTATTAGCACTATGAGGTATGTAATCAATCTCGAATTTTTCAACTGAAAATTGTATCCATGGTACGGTAATCACTCCAGCCATGCGACAATAAGTTATATCTTTATTAACTGTCTTCAACTTTACTTTTGCGTTATTTTCATAGCACCTGTAATTGAATACAGACAAAAAATAGGTAGATGAGGTATTTATATTCTAATCTAAGTAATCTAAGTGGTTCGGACATGTGGAAAGAATGGATGACGAAAGATTGACTAAACAGATATGCAATGCGAAAGTGGAAGGATGTAGGAGCTACGGAAGGCCCAGGCTCACCTACTACAGATTGGTCGTGTATTAACAGAAGGTGATGTTAGGAGTCAGAAAAACCGTAGAGTTTGTATGAAAAGGATTATGAATATTGAAGAGGCGAGTGAGGTGTGTAAGGATCGTGCCATATGGCGTTCGGTTCTCTCTGCCTACCCCGCTAGGGAAGTGGCGTGAAGTATAGTAAGTAAGTAAGCATATTCTAATCATTTCTAAAATACAATTAAAAATACAAAATGGAAATACAAACTGTTCGAATTCTCCGATGTAATGTTGAAGTTCAGTAGACCAAGTATTGAAATCAGGAGGACCTAATAAACCATTGATTTTGAATGGTATGTACATTTCATACTCCCGGCGGAATATGTCAAATACCTTGATAAAAACGGTTTTAGATTGACCTCCATCAATTTCAAATTCAAATATCCTTTGTTTCTCATTGCCTTGAGCAATATAAACATTGAATATATTATCATCACCTGTATCTAGTACCTCGACAAAGGTTTTTAAGGTACTTATATTCTGAAATGTTACTGGAACATAAGTCACCATATTGCATGGAATACGTGCCATATAAATATGTTTAGGATGAATTATAAGTTTTGGTTCCACTATATTTCCACTCACAGGTAAAATTACGTTTTCTTTATTGTTGATTTTTACATAGATATCGAAAGCGAATTCCAAAATGCATGAAATTTTAACAATTATTTCAAACGTTATTACCATCTTTGGTCTTATTGTTCCACACATGGGTTCTATTCTGAAACCTGGTATCAAAGGCTCTACGACATGGAAAAGAGCTATTTCTCGTGAAGAATTTTCTAATTTAACTCTCTCAACTGTTTCTATATTCAAAGCTATATCTTTAAATATAACTGCTGGTTGTAAAAACTTGATGGAAAGCTTTCGTGTTATGACACTTAATTCTAAAGGTACGACTTTTTGTACTTTGCTATCAGTTATAAGATCAACCTCATGAGTTTTAGTTTTTGTGGCTTTACAGACATACATAACGTCACAAATTTTACAGGTGTGTTTGGGTATTAAGCCCGATGATGGAATTATTTCAAATGGTGTGTCTGGGTGTAATTCATCCCAGTGAAAGCCAACACTGACGTTAAAGTGGTTATATATTCGAACTGGAACAGATGTAACGAAGCTTTCAGTTGTTACCATGCCAAACTTTAGGCTTTTTTCCAACACCATCAATGATGGGTTACCAACTTGAAGCCGGTATGGATGTTTTCTATGAAACTTGTTATCAATTGTGTACTCAAAAGTTCCTTCATAGTTTCCTTCAACAAAACCCCAGCAAAAAATTGTTACTTTGGCTTCCGCATAGGCTTTTAATTTAACTGTTAGATTTGTCACCTTATCGTGGGTATATAGTACGCAATTATCGTTGATTAAACGAATTATTGTATCATATTTGCTATTGTTTTTTATAGTTAAATCTGTCTCACCATAAGTTGATAAGCCCACTCTGCCAAAGTCTATTGAAAAAGGTAACAACAAAATGTCGAAGAGGCCGTAAGTTCCTATTTTTTCTGGTATTATCTTACAAAAATCGGGATCGCCTTTAGTCACTTCCTTATAATTGTCTAAAACACATGTAGTTTTTCCAGTACTAAATCTCTCTATAATTGGTTTCTTCACATGTAAAGATTTAGCTATTTCCAAGTAAGTGCAGGCGATTTTTTTCCTTTTCATGTGCGCAGTCAGCTCATTGTCTATGTAAGTGTATCTTGGATGTTTCTCATGCAGCGTATGCATAGATTCTACTACCACTTCTTTTGCACTTTTGTGATATACAACATTAGCTTCTAATGTAATCGTATACGTCAAAAAATTATCATCTTCGCCTGTTATTTCTTCAAATACATCGTGTGGATTACGTATTTGAAAAGTTACTTTATTCCCTATTTTTAAACATGTTGGCTTGATCGTTATTGATAGACGCCTAGAAGAATTCGGCGGTATTGAAAAATACTGAGGTCTAATTTCGAAGCCGGTCACCCTCACATATTTCATTTTGGCTGCAATTATATTAGATTCATTCCTAATACGTACGTATTTGGTTACTTGTTTGTTCATAATTACATCACCAAAATTAACTATTGTAGGATAGTGAGTGATGTTACAATATTCGAATTCGCCGCAGATATAGTATCGTCCTATTTCCGAATGAAATTCATTACTGCAGCAGCGTGTTCCATCCACTTGTATTAAGCGTAAGTCAAATACAAATCTGTTATCAAATTGCTTGTTGTGCTTTACTTTGGAAATACACTCGCTTTTAGGATTAAATGTAATAGCTATAGTGTGATTGTCCACTGGGGATATATCGAACGCTCGGTGTGGTGCAGATATTTCACGGGCATCCTTGAATATCTAAACGAAAAAGTAAGAAGTTTTGCAAGTATTAAGGAAGATCAGCATTTATTACAATAACTTAAACTATAATAAGCATTACCCGCAGATTATTGTCACACATAGTCTTGAGGTAAGCAGAAACGCTGAGATTGACTTCTACATCTAATGCTTTTGTCGTAGACAGACCAACGAACGATGTTGGAAACTCAATCATTTTGAATCTTCTAAAAACATTATCTGGATTATAACGATCGCATTCTAGAATCTTTTTTTGAAGCAACATATTTTGATGGCAAGACATATTCGAAAATGTTTAATTGTAATAAAAATATAAACTTATCAGAAATCCGGCACAAAGGTGAATGTCAATTAGACATTTTATTTTTTAATAAATTAATATATAAAGTAAAGAAAGGATGATTGAAAATCCCTATATGTATCTTTTATATACATATGTAAAATCCAAAAGCTATGCGGACTTATAAAAAAAAAATACTTAGCACACATTTTTATGGTAATCCAATGGGTAAAAAGTTAGATTTGTCTATGACAAAATAATATGGCAAGCGTATAAGCGTCAGTATCTTTAAGGCTGATAAAAAAAAAGCAAAAAGGATACAAGTAAAAAAAAACCGTTGGATGGGATATTCTTATATTTTGCACAAAATATTATCCCGAAATACACAACAAAATGAAAATCATTAACGAAATCCTCGAAGAAAGAAGGCATGAAAGCGACTTTAATTTCAGAATTCCCTTTCTTCGCAGCGATACCAGATGAGTAGAAACGAAGTGCCCCCGCGAACGGGATAACGTGCTGGAGTAATATTGTAGATGGATGTAAGCACCGGGGGTGTGTCGTGCGACTCGGGCAAATTAGTTCGGGGCGGGGGAGCCCCGCGCGCTCCCGGCCCGAGGGTTTATCAGATTCAGGGGGTGAAAAATGACTTCTCAATGGGAGGTAGGAGGGCGGCGCGAGGAGCGGCGGCGAGGGCGGGCGTGGGCGGCGCCGCCACGTGGCCGCGCCGCGACGCCGCACAGTGCGTCTCTCCAGCCATGGACAGGTGCTCGGGTGGCGAGAACACCGGCGCGGGGTAGTGGTGCGGGTTCGGTGTGGAATGCTCACGGTGTGCTCAGATAGTGGATTGATGGAAGCCGGCTTCGGTGAGGAGTGCGAGGCGCGCGAAGTGCCCATGGGCTCGCCGCTGGACAGCATGCACGCGCTGGACCCACCGCCGCCCGATGTGCTGCTGGCGCTTCTGGCGAGAAATAAGGCACTTGAAGGTGAGTACATATCTACATTACCACAAACCTTTGATGTAAGTTAAACTATGAAATTAGAATTAATTTACAGATGGTCTTAAATCGGGTTTGTTTTTATCGGTAATCCGTATTAGTTGCCTATATGGTTTGTATTATGTATGTAGCTATATGTTTGCTTTGGTATATTTAAACCTGTTGAATGAAAACTAAACACTTTACTAACAAAGTGCTACAAATGTAAGTTATATCGTCTTCTCCAAATGTGGTATTGCCAACGTTTATAATATAAAAGATAATTGATCATTCATTTTAGAACATCTTAGATGGAGACACGTTTTTACGTTTTTTTACACATATTAGGTACTTAATGTATCAATATTTAGTAATATTGATACATTAAGATCATAGATTTTTTTTATGCCTAGATAATGTTCTGTATCTTTTGAGATATGAATATAACATTCAACTTCAGCATTAAATACTAATCAAGCTTTTTATAACTGTCGGTCTAATGCCGCTATGGCCTAGTAATACCATCGCAAGGACCAAACGGTCAATGAGGAACATAAATATTTGTAGCTAGCCAGCTAACAGTCTACACAAGTTTGTTTTGTTATGGCATTGTTTTATTCTAAACAATTGTCCATCATTCCCATCTCGATTCTACTTCTGGTTTTAAAAGTGTTTAAGCGAGCTTACCGCTCTTTCAACCCCACCTCTTCGGGGATTGCGAGCGTAAAAGTATGTACGTAAAAATTACTCGTTATTGAATTAAGCAAAAGCGATCCGAAAGCATTATTTTGGTGATGGCTACAATGACTGGTGCGATACACGTGCTGGGGTTTTGTAGGCGCGTGCCGCACGCCGCGTGACGGCACCTAGCATTTCCCGTGGACACCCGCTCGTCGCTCATGTAGGGTTGCCATCTCTATAATCTGATGGCTGAGCACATAGTATAAATTCGTATTTAGTATTATAAAATCCAAAGGTAATTACCCAGGATTGAACCAACACTCCACGGTACGCATGTGAGGTGCAGTGCGCCTTTTATTAACTAAAATAGTAAATTGGTTAAGTGCTATAAATAAACTTTTTATTCATTCTCAGCAGCTTAAGACTTTAAAATTTAAAACCTGGACTACGAATGAAACCCTATCCAGACGCCCTCTAAACCAGGAAAAAATCCTTCGGAACCCGGAGGAATGGCAACCCTACGCTCATGTAATCAAGTTAAGTGCTCTTTACAAGTGGCACGGCGTCGATGAGCTTTTTTCGATCGGACCAGAGACAAGGGCCAACAGTCGCCATGTACTATTTAAGCGCACTTAGTAAATTGTACTAATAGCAAGTACCTGTCATACAAATGGCCCAACAGGACTTTATTGAAAGTGGACATTGTGACATTTATTTATTGTCTTAACATTTGACGTAACGTTAATGCCTTGTAGGTAAAATATTTGACTGCCTTATGTAAGTATTACAATCCTCAATATTTTAAAAAATATTGAATTTGTTGTAAAAATAGGACCACCTATGTAGTTAAATACATTATGTAATTTGTATGTATTATACAGCTCAATAATAAGCAAAAGCTAATCTAAGTCTGAAAAAAAATCAAAAAAGGAATTCAATATTTATGGTCACAAATCATTTTATTTACTTTATAATTGACACGAGGATTAAAAAAATAGAATGCAATTTCCTTATTTAAATCATCCTACTGCTACCCAAAGTTACTTAAGTAATGGGCACTTTTAATAGTAGTCCTATATCGGCAGACCCTCTATTATTTGAAAGCCTATGATTACGCTCTTAGCACAGTATAAAAACCTTTACAGAAAACTGTTCCTATACACCCCTTGTATTTAAAATAGATATGCAGGTGCTATAAAACAGATTTCTGGCAGTTTATCTGTACATTAATTGTTATCATTATTGTTAAGCATCATTTACCAATACGTCCACTGAAAGATTGAACTAAATCTATCGGAAAATCTCTTTTAATAAAATTATTCACCGTTATTCCATGCACAATTCAATTCAAATTCAAAATCTCTTTATTTATATAGGCTTTAAAAAAGCACTTATAAATAGTCAATTTAAACAGAAAAGAAAACATTACTACCGGTTCGGAAGGTAGACGAGATCAAGAAGAAACCGTCAAGAAACTCGATAGTTACTCTTTTAAATGCTAAAATTTACAATTTCGTACTTAATAATCTACACTTACTAGGTAACAACACTGCAGGTGAACACTTCATTATGAAGTTAAACTTATATGCGTATCATTTAGGAAGTCTTCAATCTCTACTATAAGATTGAAGACCTTACTCATTAATAACGCTTTAATGCACATATTGAACTTATGTGAAGGTAATGCTAGTAGACTTTCTGGAAGTTTATTAAATATTTTAATACTAAGACCAATAAATGAATTAATTATAAATGAATTATAATTAATAATTATTATAATTTTCTGGAGTCTATCAATAATAGGTTTTACGACTGCAAGACGAAATATGTAAGCTCCATGGAAATAAATGCTTAATATTAATGAATTATAAAAAAATATCGGCCCTAATTTCCTACTTGTATCAGAATGACCTATGGGTCATATTATAACAAAATGCATAATAATTTTCAGTAAATGAAAAATTTTTTGTACGTCCGGATAACATTAAATAACATACATGCCTATATTTTTATCTTTACACAATATCATGTCCAGAGATTTCTCACTGTTATCCATTGCGTTGTGGTAATGTTAGGGTGTGTTGGCCAGTCGTGGGGCGGCGACGCGACCGGTTGTTATTTTGCTAAACTGTGTTACACGGAACAATATTGTTCCGCTATTGTTACCACGAGACTATCTGAATGGTTATTATTGAATAATTGTGAAGGGTTTTAATTGTACCGGTTTTTTCGTGAGAACTTGCTTCACTGAACAATACCTACACTGTTTTTATGTATATAATATCAGAGCTTCCTGGATTGACGTGGAATTTAAATTTACTTCATTTAAGTCTATTCGATACTAATAAAATGCATTATAATAGCATTTACAGTATGTATATGACTGGTTCAATGGCGCATTCTGTAGTAACCATGCCCCATGCGCCAAGAGCTGTTGTGGGTTCAATCTCCACCCAGGACAAAACATTCGTATGATGAATACTTGTGTTTGTTCTGTATCTGGGTGTTATTAATATCCATTATTTAAGTATGTATGTATTTGTAATACCACTGTTGATTCTGATATCCGCAACACAAGTGCCTAAGCTAATTAAGTCGGAGTCAGATCAATGTATGTGATGTAAGTAGTCCGATATTCATTTATGTATTTATTTATTTATATTTAGGGTTTTGTAATAATTATTAATATATGGAAGAAAAAAATATTGGCGTAGTGCGACAAGGGACGAGATAAAATACTTTTCCTAATAATTTTAAAATACTGTTAAGATGAAACATATTAATTGCATCGTAGCTAAACATTATTTTCATATCTTTTAGGCTTTCCGTAATAATTACTTTGTTTAAGTAGAGGAGTCTTAATGTTGATTATTATTATTGTCATTCAGACGAATCCCCAATAAATATATGGTAATTTAATAACTGGAATTAGTCTCTTAAAACACCTAGCGGCTAAAAGTAAAAATTGGTTTCTTTTGATTTATTGATCTGAGCTGGTTTGTGTATTGTTCAACATTTGGTTTTGGTACGAGTAGTCTTACTGTAGTTCATGAGGGATCAAAAATGTATAATTATATATCAGTTCGGTATATTTATGGGAAAGTCCATTGTTACAAGTGAACTAAATAGTGTGAGAACATTTAAGGACAATGAAAGTGTTGTAATTGTAAGTGTTTTAAATAATCGGGTGTTGTCGCGGAGATGTCTCCTATTATGTTATCGCATTAGCGGCGGAAGTGGTCGCGTGGCGGAGCGTGCGCGGCGAATCGCTCCTTCCGGTCCCTGTTGCGCCCACGCCAGGTTAGGTTACATTGAAAGATAAATTGTCGGGTCAGACTTACATACCTCCTTTTATACTAGAACATTTTCCTGGCGCCGAACTAAGCTTATCCATAATACGTTCGTCCTATGGATATTGAGAAACGGGTTGATATACTCAAATGGGCTTAAAGACTCCTCTTACTCACTCATAACTTGAGTACAAATTATCTTTATGTAGTGACACTGCCTAGTAGATCAAGCAAGTTGTAAAGCCAAAAGCCGCTACTTTGTGTCGCTTAGGCAAGTTAGTAAAAACAATCATGGACTAAAAGCATTAAAAAGGACACCGATGGTGTTTTAGGTAGTTCAGTGTGAGCGACCGACTAAATCTAGTCCAAGCCTAGTCTAGTAAACAGCCTAGAATAGGATAAGAACAAAAAGTGTGTCAAACAATTTCAACAGTCCATTGTCGTCGGTCGACAAGCGTTCGCAATGAACCAGATTCCACCATTTCTTCCTGATTGTTACATAAGTTTGTTACACAGACATCGTATAACGCGTGACATAAAACAACAGAGGCAACAAATTTTATGATTATGACCCGTCACACTTCCCGGGCCTCATCATCCGCCCAGCGGGGGGCGACATCTGGCGGGCGACCCTCGCCCTTGTTGCCCTCAGCCCTACCACGACTTACCTTTGCCCACCTTACATTATGATAGACTTCTGTACGATTACTGATAGCCCGGGGAAATCCGGCTGCGCTTTTTGATTGAATGGGGATCAAGATACGGTGGCTGAAAATTGGGCCCAATTTTGGTATTTTGTTGTCCCACGTGGTTTAGTAGAGCTCAGGGACATTTGATGAGTTACCTAAATACTACGGTATCGTATATAATAAATAATGAGCGATTGAATCAGGACACTGTCTACCTATGTACCTACAGCCTTACTAATAATTATTTAAACAAATCCAATGCTATAATATAAATATAAAACGATTTTTTTTGTGGACGCTGTTTATAATTGTGATACCTTCAATGGTAGGTCCATTGAACATTAAAATTTGGTCCAAATATATCAAATTCCAAATTTTTTATACTATTACGTGTGACTGCTTCTACTGAACGATATACTCAATATTAAATAATAAAGAATAGTATGTACTCATATCAGTTAATGTAATTCTAAGATGTCAAATTATGACATAGGTACTTACGTTTTTTGGCTTTTGAATACCGAATACAATAAAGTCTCTCATGGATGTAGATTCATCATTTGATGACTACCGAAGCCTAATAATCATAGCCAAATCATTCCACAGGCGCCAGACAAAAGAGCCGCTATGTAAGTCATAATTTCGTGGGTGGTTTGCAGAGGGAATTCTTTGATTACACGGCATAAAGGGCTTCTCATAAAGCCCTTGTGATCAGTTTTATCCCTTTGTTAACGTTTTAATCAATCAGAGAGGCCGTGACGACTGTTGGGGAGATGGTATTGGTTAGCTCCAGAGCGTTATTTCAATTAGTACTTGCGGGATGTTTCTTTAAATACGCGATCAATCTATCACATACACACACATCATATATTGTAACAACTTTTAATATAATATTTCGGAGAAAGCTATGAGATGTACATATATGCCCCTATTAATTTGTTTTAGATACGTATGGCCTTTTTAGCCTTTGACAAAATAACATTTGGAGTTAGACCAAGATATTATTGATAAATGAGTGAGTGAGATATGTATAATATTAATAGTTTAGCAGAGAAGATATACGACTCTAATCTATTCTGAGATGAACATACAAGTTCTCTAACCAATTTAGATACCTGAAATACTGGCAATGTATTTTTAAAAATAATTATAGTATAGGTGTTATTATAGCTATTAGGTATATATAAAATACGACCAATAAGGAAGTTTTATAAAGTAACCGGATTGAGGTTTCAATTTTCAATATTTTTTCCTTTGTTATTAGTAAAATCTGCATACAACGACTAAGATCTAGTTTATCGTGATTCAATGTTCACGACATAACCTTGATCTTGATTAGTATATCTGCAAATGCCCTTTACTTTTTTAACTAAATTGTCGTTATATTACAGATATTAACAATACCATATTTGTTCAATGGTTTTATGATAATTTGTTTAGATCTAGTGATTTGTACAGCATAATTGCATGTATTGCTCGTGGGCAATAAAATATGTTCGATAAACTACATAAATGACATGACTATTATTTATACAAGGCGATTTTAAATACCTATTTAGTCTCCTAACGTACCCAAAAAAAAATTATCTCATCTCAAAACCCCGTAGTAGGCAAGTCTAAGACGTATTCTGAGGACGTAGCAAATTTCGTAGCAAAATAGCAATTAGCGAATGCAAAACGTTTAATAGCATAAAAAATAGATTTACACATGAATTTACTACTGAATAGTTAGTAATTTTATTCAATACATTTGATTATAGTATGACTCAGTATAATATATTTTAAGCCAAACTTACATTGTGAAGTAAATACATAATCTGTCATATGTAGAATCCGTCATATGTAGAATCTGCCAAATGTAGAATCTGTCATATGTAGAATCTGTCAAATGTAGAATCTGTCATAAGTAGACTACGATGTCAAAAGTAGAATCTGTCAAATGTAGACTAAACGACATAGATTAAATTAAATAACCACAGAGTAATTTTACAAATCTAACATTAATTTCGGGGACTAAATATTAACTTGCGTATTTGTTTAATGTAGAGATATAAAACATAAATTACGCGTATATACGGGCGATCTGTATCAGCTGAAATATTTTCCCTAAATAAATTGGTATCAAAACATGGTATGGGGTCCATGGGGTGGCAGGGGAGCGGCGTAATTACCGCACACGGTTAGCCGGCTTTTTTGACTTATAATACCATGCACAAATTGATTGTGGGCCAAACTTTGCGGCAAGTAATCAGAGTTCGGAAGTTTTATTAAATGTATAGCCCGTTCTGGGGATTTATGGTGCGACAGGACCCCTTTGTTAGCTCATCTGAGATTTACAAAGATAAAGAAAAAAAATGTTTTATTTTTGTACATCTACGAGTATACAATGCTGACAAATTAGCATTAGATTACAAATCCAAGCCATGTATTAAGTATCATGTACTAACGAAAGATTGGTAGTAGGTAAGTGGATAACGACGTGAATTTACACGTGTATTATGCGTGTGCAACTCAGAAAAATAATTGCGTCGACACAGTAAGTTATGCGCAACTAACTCAATTGAGTCAATTCAAAATAAATTGTGAAACAAAAAGACAAGCGCCGGGTGAGCTATGAAGTTTAGTGTGCTCAGATCAGGACACGGGGCAATCCGCAGCGCACTATGCGCGCATTTTTTATTTCACAGAAGCAAATTAACACCTTTGGTGTAGTGATTCCACAACTGATCGGCATAGCGAGACAATAACGTCAATCGATCATTTTAGTTAGTTTGAGTCGAAATAATTAATTGGCTGTAATTAAAATTCAAGTACGCATTACTATTACTATTATACATTTGTACTAAGTATTATATGTATTTACTACTAGCTTAGCAGTAAAGGAGCTTTATGAACTTTTTTAAATTCACATCACTATGGAAACCTATAGTTGTTTGTTGGGCAATAGTCTGTTGTATTTTGTATAATGGACATCCATGGACCATGTTCATATAGTTCAGCATCCGTTTTAATAAATCATGAGACTGCATTTTAGGATTATAGTCAAAAGCAGAGCCTGATTAGATAAAATGATACTAGAAATAACGGTAAAAAGCACCTATGTGTATTATGTTTCTCAGTGTGTCCTCTTAAGTCGCCTATACATGTTGGCCGAGCGTTGCTGAGCGATGGCCAACGCCAATGCCTTTCCTTGTCATCGCTCGGTGTCGCTCGCCTAGTTGGCCGAATGAAGGCGAGCGCCAACGTGTGTAGAGCTCATTTGGCGCTACTTGTCTTCGCTCGCCGTCGCTCGTGATTACCTTTCTCACTTCGCACCGGTGTGTCGGTTTTTGTGCACAAATCAAAGGCGCTCGTCTGTGCTCGGCGAAAGAAGCCAATGTGCGAGCAACTCGACAGACACTCGTCTACATTGGCAGCTTGTATTGGCGTTCGACGAACCTGCCAACGTGTGGACATAAGCACTTGTACCTATTTGCCGAAACTCGCGTTGTTCTACGCTCGGACAACATTGTATAGGCGACTTAAGATAACTTAAGATAATCTATATGAAGTCATCGTAATCTAAGAGTACGAATAGCATAGTAATTGATGTGAGTGCATCAGTGTCGCTAGTTTCTTGAGAGCTTATAAAGGTTTAGATGATGATTGATTAAGAAGTTAATGATGAGTTAATATAAAGATGACGCCAATATTGCTAATAATAAATCAGGTGTGTTCCTAGGAGCATACTTTCTATTTATTCTGAAATAAATAAGTTCTAGAATTTTACAATTAAATTATTTCATAATTAATATTATAAACAATTATAATTAATAGAAAATGTGTAATTTGCGTAGTAAGACGACGTACCATATTCTGAGATATAACCTATTTATTTATCTAGTTTATTTAGAATTTAATAGCATTTAATAGACTCGTAACCAAGTCGTGTTTATTTTGAGAACTCTAGAACAGTCTCCTGTCCTAGCTTTAAATAGGAATCTTTTTCAGATTGTCAGGAATAGACCTTTAACGGTAAGACAGTTTCAATTATGTTTTATCTGTATTATCAAATTGTGCATTTATTTATCCTCATTAATAAGTATTTATCTATCATATCTACATTTTTATTTTTGCAAGTCACTGATGCTCCTGAAAAAGAAAACAACATCCGCCATAAAGATTTTCCGTGCAATCTTTAAGTCGGGCGACGCGCAGGTGCTCCAAGTTTCGGGCCGCAGCCGTGATTCTCATCAAAGATGCAGGACGCCCGCCCTCGGGCTCGTAAAAATACATATTCTAGTAGACGGCCTGCTTTTAATACTGGCGCGTAATGAGCAACGGAGGTCGCGTCTAATTCGCTCCTTAACGTGCCGTTCGGGTGGATTGTCGACCCTTATTAAATGCGCAGGCGATACGCTCCGCCGTTACGGTGATTAAGAAATTAACTGCCGCTTTTTCAATAGAATATTTCAGTGCGAACCTTTTAGATTGAAATTTGATGATGAATGTTTAAAGTTCGATTCGATGAGTTCACAATTAAAGATTTTCAGTATTTGAAAAGAATTCTAATCAATTGTATCAAAGTGATCACAAATCTGTATCAGAGGCATCTTAATATTACGATGATAAATATCCAGATTCTTCTAAAACTTAATCTATTGTTCGGAAACATATAAGGAAATTTCTATAAAAATATAACTGCTTTAACTTTTATTTTAAGTGTCAATTAACTAGGTACAAAATAATAAAAGTCAATAATTTAAGGAGAAACCCACATAAAATAACTCATGTTTGATGTAATTTATAATTATAGTAATACTCATGTACATGAGGGAGTTTTTTGGGCACGCTAAGACTTTTTACACTTAATCTAGGTAAAAACCCAAACAGGTAGGTACCTAATAGAGTAAAGCCGAGTACCATTAGTATAGTTATTAGTAACATAGCAACCTCCAGGAGACGGTAGTTTTTACTGCTTAATGTAATTAAATGGGATGACCTCAATAAAAAACAAATGAATTACATAATCATCAGATAAGTCGTTAGCTAATGACGTGTCGCGATATATTTATTAAAGTTATCGTTATATAAGTAAGTATAGATAATAACACTTAACTATTTAGGTAGGTATTGTGATTATATGAGACCATTTATTAGGTATGCACCTATTATTCTACAAAACAATGCTATGGTCTAGGTTACAATTATGTTGTATATAAGGAAAAAAACGTTGGCGTTTAATTTATAGTTTCTATGTAAAAAAATGATTCTATGTAACTATAGGATAATAATAATTATTTAATTGTCCAGCCGTCGCGTCGTCAAACGAACCGAAAATCCATGTTAATTTTTTTTTTTAAGTTTTAATAGCAGCGTAGCGTACGTAGTAAAGTATCAAAACAAATAAAATTATAACAATAAAAAAATTTAATATTAAAAAAGTATGGACTAAGCCTACCAAGTGTTTTAAGTTTGTAACTTTTTCTCGAAAAACTAAATAGAATTAGATATGTACGTATTATATAAAATTTATATTTAATTTAACATTATTCTTTTAAATATTTGGCTATGAAAACGTTCTTCTCAATATACCTAATCTGTTTTTGAATTCTAAGGGTGATTTTATTTCGCTGAAATTTTTATAAAATTATATATTATTATTTCTTTTGTTTTCGTGTATATTTACTAAAGAGACTTGGTCTTTAAATATTATACTAATTATTTTCTCATATTCTATACTTATATGAATTTCTCAAAATTCAATAACTAGACATTTTTAGTTAAATCAGTTTGTCGTCCTTTTATAGATACCTGAACGGAACAGATAATTGTTTTGTGTGAACAATTACAAAAATTAATTGTGATATACACTTAAGTCGAGTGTTTATGTTTTGCAATTAACTCATTTGAAACCAATAAATTAATCATTAATTGTGACAAATGCTGATCGCAATTAATATAATTGAAAAAGTTTCAATGCGTTGTTTGATTTTTGTTAATTTATTGATGTTGAACTGTGGCATTAATGAATATCGAAATATCTTCATCGCCTTCCTGGCAATGTCACTCATCACAAGTCAGGGTCTAGTTGATGATCTTGGATTTTAGATTTGTATGTGCTTACATTAAAAAAATACAAATCTTCGTGCTCATTTTTAAACCGTCATCGTTCATTTATAAGCCAAATCTACCTATTAAACTACCACAGCACATATTTTAAACTATTACGTATAGAATACATAAAAGAGAACATAAATAAATGGAACTATAGTCAATAACACAGATGTTTTATTTTTATTTTTTAGTTATTCATAGGATCTCATTTCATTTGGTTTTAAGTCAACCTGAAAGATTCCTTTTTTTCAGTATATTAATTATAAGTGATTTGTTGAATTTCATAACAGACTCGTTCTGCAGAAAATTACTCGACTCTTACTCAATGAAAACAAGGTATTTTTTATGCAATAGGATTTTTGCATAAATTCATTTACTTAATGAACTCGTATAAATAATAAGACAACAACATGATCCCATTCATAAAGTCACTATTTGACACAGGTGCTGAATATTCGGACCGCACTCCTCTGGGCTGAATGCGGCACAAACTTTTTGAGAACAGTATTAACAAAAGTTATGCCGCCATTGTAGGCTTATATGTACTGCAGTGGGGGCGTTGAGGGGAGCGCGAGGGAGGGATGAGGGGGGTGTCTGTAATCAAGAAGAGTACCCGAGTCCCCAGGCACTCCGCCCGCTCGCCCGCGCAAAACCTCCTGGAGGGCAATGCCTCAAACTCTTATTGACTTACCGCTCGCTGAAGAAACATTTTTACATTTCCTTTGTTGATATGAAGAGTCAATATAGCCAGACGACTTTATGTTAAGAGGTAGGGGAAAAATTATGAAGGTAAATGTTACGTGTTTTCCGTTACGCTTATATGATACCTTCAAATATTCTTTTACTTATTTTGCTTTCGATTTTAATTTGGTGAAAAAGATACATCAAGGATTACTTCTAGCTGGTAATTATACATAAGTAAAGAGTAGCATCTCATATAAGTCAAAATAAAACAAAAACCGTGTGTAAGTCCTATGTAATCTTATAGAGTCGGAAAGTTTTAACATATTATTTGAATACAATCAGATTATGAGACTAATAAAGGTTGCTTTGGATATGAGACTAGTTCCCTGCTGTAAATTAAGATTGTCGCTTCTTCAGGTGTGAAGGCATCTTTTCAAGCGTTTTTATATGTCCTATAGGTTGAGAAATATTATGTTTACTCCAAGTGTTGGGATTTTCACGTATACCATGTTTTATATAACAATGGACACATTCTGAAAACTGTCTTCATTGTCACTAAATTTACGAAGTTTAAGACTGCTGAGCCTAAAGAGGCTCTGTGGAATTTTTAGACTGAGAATCTACATTTATTCTTACTTGAACATTGAGTAGGTTTTTAGTTAAGTGGAGTCTGGCGACAGATTTAGCCCTGCTAGTCTTAGAATAATGCGGAGCGGTGGTAGCTCAATGGTAAGGACACACGCCTCTTAACCGAAGAGTGCGGGTTCAAACCCGGGTATATACCTCTAGATTTTTCAAATCTATGTACATATTTATACCACTAGCTCGACTGTGAGGGAAAACATTGTGATGAAACCTGAAAATTCTTACGACTTTGAATTTGTAACCATGATCCAAAAATTTTCTGGTTCCCCTATCTTAGGGTTACGAAGGTCAGATCGGCAGTCGCTTCAATGTAATTACCAGACTCGCTTAATCCTGGATCATGGTCTAAGCGGACCCCGTCTAAGCACGGGACATAACGCTAGGAAGATAATAAGTCTTAAAATAATAAGTTTTTTCTTTTATAACTTATTACGTACCAATATTAGCCAATAATACATTTATTATTATTGTTATTAACAAGGACCGTCAAGTCGAATGAATAGTTTTTCTGTTGATACAAGCTATATCTGTGTAAAGTTATTATAAAACCATTAAAACACTTATCAACAAGGAAACGTTGGCGTAAATTGATCACAATCGACTGAATTTAAATCTATTCAATACCTGCAATTTGCGCGTCTGTCCCGAACAAATAAGTATGTATATTCACGTCTGTCGCTCCAAAAGTAAACAAGAAATCGTTAATGAATTAAACATTGGTGTAATCGCGTATCGTCAGTGAACACAAAGTGCTTTGTAATTCCCGACATTTGTGCCAACAATCGCCGTAATGCACTGCTTTATAGAACAACAAAAGTTAACCTGTTCGCTCGTCCGACGCAGAATGGAACGATTTTAGGGTTGTAGGTAGGGCTGCCAACGTATCTCTAACGGTTTTATAACATAGATCAATTACTAGATACAGAACAGGATAATTCTAAACAAGACTTTTATATTGGAGAGCAATGTTTTCATTATACGTATTTCATCACATACCTACTATGTATTTTGGTATGTATTTTTTAGAATTTTTATTGATTTTTGTGAAAAGTCGTTTTATTGGTTTCGATGATTGATTTTAAATCACTGTAATTCGACTTTGTATTTACACATTGACGAATTGGGATTATATGATAGTTTACGAGTACAAATTGCCGTTATTTAAGTTTTTTCAAACTGTGGTTATTAAATTTAAACGTTAGTTATAAAATAATTTACAAAGGCGTCTCTAACTTTAAAAAATCTAAAATATGAATATAAAATTTGTTTTTTGTCAACACAAGCTCAATCAATATGCAAAGCTAGGATAAAGCCGGCAAAATTTGCCGATTGGCAACCCTGTTTGCTAGGGAAGCAATGACAAGCCGTAGTCCCCACAATACGCTTCCAATACCATCAATTGTTTGCGCGCACCACTCGACAAAGCAAAGTAAATTCAACTTTAATTCATGGTAACAAAGATCAAGCATACGTGTTTTTTTAAGTTGGTTGATACCAGAAGTCGCCATGTGCACAGAATGCCGCATGGCGCGCTGACAGAACCCTGCAATCATTATCCAGACATTGACTTTGACTGGTTTGCTTCAATAGACTTGTCTACCGTGTCGGGAATTATGTGATTAAAATCAATCAAAGGGAAACGTACACTTCTATTTTTGTTTATAACGCGTAATGCAATTTATTACAAGGTCGAATAATAAATTAAGTTTTAGGTATATGGCACGTGTTCGTTTTTGCAGGAAGTGTGTTGGAAACGTGACTTTTGTCTGTGTAATTTGTTGCTAGAATAGACATTCATCAGACAGCAGGAAAACTATATTGCTATCTACATATATATTAATACCTGAAGCAAAAACTTTGTACCCCTTCTTATGAGAATTACGCGGACGGAGTAGTATGAGATTTGGCACCGTTAAAGTTTATATGGAGAAGGAGTACAGAAAGCTAATATTTCAATAAATAATAAAAAAAATAGTAAAATACGGTTAAAGATCTGTATTATATTAAACTATTAATCTCGACATAGCATGAAATGAGATTATATAGTTTGTCATTATCAGGCGTCAGATTAACCCAAATACCTAATGGAATGAATGTTTACATATCGAGGGAATTAAAAGAAATGTAATATTAGTGTCTCTAATATAGAAAAAATCTAACACCTTTTGACCCAAAAGCACGTTTCATTCGGAGACCATAACATACCTTTATAATGTTATTTAATCTTCTTGAATTTATAATATGTATTATGTATGCACGCTAAGCTGGGCCATAAAGTCTCAAATCGAGCGATTAAACGTCCCAATGGCTAATACCATTAAGTGATAAATGCAACGGGCCGCGTTTGAATAATTCCGCACACTGGATACAATGCTCGGCTTTCGCTAAACGGCTCCATATTTTCGAAATCCCCATAGAGCAATAATATTCAATGAGCCGCGTGAGATGGATGTATAGCAGCGGGTGAGGGCGAGAGGGACGGCCGGAGGGACAGCGAGGGACAGCGGATTGCAAAGCCTGGAGATTAGCGCGACGAGAGCGACATGTGGCCTCCCGCCACTTAGCGCGCCACCCTCGGTACCTATGATCTTGCTAAGTACGCGCACTCATTGATATTTATATCGCAATAAACATTAACGAGGGCGCACATTTTAAAATATTGGTGCGTATGAGATGTGCATAAAATGTGGTATAGTTGATATATTGACATTTATTATTTATTTTCATCCATTACCGCAGGTACATATCATTAGAGGTACGACTATATAGGGGATTCTTTAAATTATTTAAATACTGACTGGCAATAAAACGATAAAAAAACAATGTTCAATATATACATAATCAATTTATTATTTCGAAGAAACCCCTATCCACATAGATAAATCCGACAATTTGCATCATGTACAGGCATCTTCCGGATGTTTTGCCTCAGCGATGAGATAGTGTAATAAACACGTACATTCTTAGAAAAACTGAGCACGTATATTGCGCTACCGTCACTCTAAGCGCTGAAGTTAGATAACAAGCGGGTTTTCCACCGCAAGCGGAGCGAACCCATTAATGACTCCGCTTATCTCGCAATACAAAAATACATACATCTCACTCATCCACAAACAAAGAGTCGAGCGAAAATGACAAAGAGGGCAAAAAGAGTAAAAATGAGCTCGCTCATTTCTAGATAACGAAACGAACTCATTAATAAGTCCTTTCAACTTGCAATCAATTTTCACATAGTAGTGTTTCCGCCGAGAAAGAGGTGAGCGAAAATGACGAAAGAGTAAAAATGTGTCAGCTGCGTCGCAGGAACCTAACCAGGAACTCTTTGGCGAGTTGGAGCTCAGTTGATTTCTACAACTGGTTAGAACTTGCACGCTGTGGAAATCAAGATAAATTTTTCATGTCTCTTTTTCAGTTAATCTCGCAAAACTCTTTTCTTTCGCTCATTCCCCTTTGGCGGTGGAAATCAATCAATACTTCCTAAATCTTTCTCGATGGAAAAGCAATCCTATTTTATGAACACGAAGACCGCTCCGCCAGACATCCCTAGTTCATTCCTCTTTGGCGGTGGAGAACGGGC
This sequence comes from Glyphodes perspectalis, assembly GCA_951394215.1. Taxonomy (NCBI): domain Eukaryota; kingdom Metazoa; phylum Arthropoda; class Insecta; order Lepidoptera; family Crambidae; genus Glyphodes; species Glyphodes perspectalis. The sequence goes on along the minus strand of OX596202.1, from coordinate 10,898,772 downwards.
TTGTAATAACTTCGCAAATCTGTAGTTCTTTTAGATAAGATCTGGCGAAATGGACCATTCTGTATCAATTTCAAAAGAGAACAGAAGATGCGGGTAATTTGTAAGCAGATCAAAACGAACGATATTCAAAATACACGAAACACTTGTGTCGCTGATCACTTTGTGTCGATGCTTTGACAATAGCACAATAGGTCTAGTGTCCACTTGTCACTGTATTCAGGAGTAGCGGAGTTTGTGCGGGTCACTCGGCTACCGAGGCATTCGGCGTCAGCGAGCCGGAACGTAGGGTCTGGGCCATGGAGGCACTCCGCGACGCCATATGCCGCGCACATTAGCACCCTGCGTCCCCCAAGATTGATGACAATCCTCTCGGTGCTGCATTCAAATGTATTAGGGCATGTAAATGTCCGATCACTTAGTCAAATAACTCGCGAAATAACATTGCTTTTTAGGGCTGGTTAGTATATTAAAAAAGGTGAAAGGAGCGATGCTTACAGCTTACAGTATTTTTTTAAATATACGAATATATTAATGGTTTGTTGGTGGCAAAACAGAGAAAAAAAATCCTTTCTAGTCAATACATCTCCCTTTCCATCCTTTAATGATTTTCAAAATGATAATATATAGGCAATATGTATGTGTAAAACGTGGATTGAGTTTGTATAGAAAATTTTAATTAAATAATTGACTATCATATTTTGTATACTTCTAAGAACATCAAATTAAAAGGATTTTCCCAATATTCAAAACGCCATGAACGGATCAATTATTAAATGCAAAAACATCTTCACTCAGTGAAAGTCGAAAGAACTTTTTTTTTTTTTTTTTTTTTTTTTTTTTTTTTTTTTGGCTCCGCACGATTTGTGCATTGGCCACGGACAGTTGGTAGTGATGCGAGGACAAAAGGTAAGGAAACGGTGGGAAGGAATAATTCAATTTAATACTAGGATCAGGTAAGTAGGTAAGTATATAATAAGTGTTATAATTTTATATTGTTTAGAGTTATATAAGTGGATAGAATATCATATATATTAATATTATTTAAAGATAAAAGAATATTTATAGACGTCGGGAAAGGGATACGGAGTGATATGAGGGATGCTAGGAAAGAGGATCGATTAAAGGCAGGACAAGCAAAGAAAATGTGGTTTAAATCTCCCACAGCACCACATTCACATAAGTCATTATTTTTAATTTTAATTCTTGATAGGTGTGCAGGAGTGCATGTGTGTCCAAGTCTCATACGAACAATGCTAGAAGTTGACCTTTTATTCAGTTTAATTTTAAAGAACCACGGTTTTCTGGGTAACGATGGTTGGATGTTTCTGTAATGAGTACCTTTATTAGGGTTATTGCTTGACCAGTCTTCTTCCCAGGAGTTTCGGAGAAAAATCTTGGGGAGACAGACCAAATCGTGGGGAAATGTTTTATACGGAAACATGTCTCCAGAATGTATTGCGTCTTTTGCTAATTCATCAGCTTTTAGATTTCCTAATATATTATTATGTCCAGGAACCCATATGAAGTGAACAATCATACCTTTTAATGATATTGTGTAAAGTAAGTTTCTGCAATCTAAAATGACTACGTTATTCGAGTTACATATAAATGGGAGTTTATTTAATGCCTGTAAAGCGCTCTTTGAATCTGTGAATACAACCGTTTTTTTTAGGTTCATAATTAATACGTACTCCAAAGATTTTAAAAGGCCGAAGCATTCTCCCGTGTAAACAGATGTTTCTGGAGGAAGCTTGACTTTTTGAGTTATCCGGTATTGCTGATGGTATACACCTACACCAACATGGCCCGAAAGGGAGTGTTTAGATGCGTCACTAAAGATATAATGCCAATTGTTCCAATCTTTTTCAAGAACATTGCACAATGAGGCGTTGGCATTGACATCATTTTTTAAATTATCTAGGAGATCAAGATAAACAGTAGGAGAAAGGACTAAAGATTCAAACTTATGGCAAAATATCGGTAGGTATTGAGATCTGTGGATGGGGGCTTGGAGTGACGAGAACTTGCGAAAACTTACAATGAGGCACGGGGTTTTCTTATGGGACCAATATGGAGACGTTTCAATGAAGTTCGAAAGTAATTTCAATCTGTCTTCAAGGGGATGGTTTGTAAGTTGTAGGGCACGAAATAAAAACTTATCACATAGATATTGTCTTCGGAGAGACAGAGGGGGATCACAGCATTCAACCAGCAATGCATTAATTGGACTAGATCTCATGGCGCCTGTCACTATTCGTAAGGCTTTTGATTGAACCTTATTAAGAAAACTCAACCCCATGGTGCTGCAGGGTTCAAGTAAGAATGTCCCGTAATCAAGAATACTTCGGATTAGGGCATTGTAAAGTAATTTAAGGGAGAAGGGATGAGCTCCCCACCAGACACCGGAAAGACATCTTAAGATATTTATATATCGTTCACATTTTGCAGTAAGGTAGTAGCAATGAGGGAGTCCAGACATTTTTGAGTCCAATATGACACCTAAAAATTTAGCTTCTTTATTAGAAGGAATTTGTCTACCATCGAATAAAACAGAAATAGGAGGAGGAAGACGCATCCTCGAGAACAAAACGGCAGAACTCTTGCTTACAGATAAGCTTAACCCGTTATAGTCTAGCCAAGTTTTCAAAAGTTTGAGGGATGAAGACAAAGATGAACATAATTTCTGAATATTATTGCCTGCGACATAAAATAGTAAATCATCTGCATATTGTAAAATATTAAAATTTTCTATACCTATTATGGATGATTCTAGATCGTAAGTGTAAATGTTATATAGTAGCGGACTTAAAACAGAACCTTGAGGAAGCCCCTTCCATAACATTCTCGATGTAGTAGTCGAATCACCTTTGAGAACATGTACAGATCTACCGGACAATAGGTTTATAATAAAATTTATAAATAATGGGGGAATTTGAAGTTTAAGAAGTTTATTTTTTAGGATTGGCAACACTACATTGTCATAAGCTGCTGATATGTCCAAGAAGACGGCTAATAAAGAGTAATTTTTGGAAAAAGCTAAACGAATATCAGTCGCAAAAATGGAAATGCTGTCCATACAACTTTTGCCTTTTCTGAATCCGTATTGGCTAGGTGACAGCAAGCCTTCATTTTCGATGTACCATTCTAACCTATTTTTGACAAGATGTTCAGCTAATTTAGCTATTACTGGAGATAATGCAATAGGGCGGTATGAGGTAGCATCAGAAGGTGATTTATTCGGTTTTAAAATCGGTATCACCTCTTGGGATTTCCAAAATGATGGGATAATTCCATAGTGGAAGACAGAGTTGATAAGTTCGAGAAGGTAACCAAGAGAGGGATCACTAAGATGAGAGAAAAAGGAGTAAGGAATTCCATCAGGTCCAGGAGCTGAATCCTTTACTCTGGACAAGACACCCTTTAACTCATAGAGGCTAAAAGGACTAGTGATACTAGATTGTTTTAAGTTTAAAGAATTTAAAGGAACATTACAGAATAAATCATTTTGAGGTACAAAAGGGGGAGCTAAAATGTCCATAAATTTTTCTAGAGTTGGATCATGTAGAAACCTCGGTTTGGATTCTCTAAATGCTGATCTGAATCTTCGAATATTGTTCCAAACATCTTTTGCTGGAACATCAGGTGATAAGGAAGAACAAAATTGTTTCCAGCCTTCCCATTTTTTCTTTTTTAGGAGTTTACGGGTAGATTTTATACTTTCAGCCAAAATATCAAAGTTTGTAGCTGTTGAACAAATTTTATATGTATGCTCAGCTTGTTTTCTTTTTTTTATTGCAGCAGAGCATTCTTTATCCCACCATGGGGGAGATGGGATCCCTTTAAGGGAGCTATTTTTTATGGGAAAAATATTATCAGCAACCTTTAATAATAATGCAGCTAGTGCTTCTGCACATAAATAATTGTTATTTCCATGTATATTAGGGAGGGATGATAAATTTTGATTTACTTGGTCCTTGTATAAAGACCAATTTGTATTGGAGTTAAGTTTATATTTAAGCCGAGGTGTATGCTTCATAATATTTTTGTTAAAATTTTTAGTAAAGGTGATTAATATAGGGAAATGGTCACTACCACAGCTGGAAGACAATGTAGACCAATTTACAGCAGAAGCCAAGTTTGGAGTAGATATAGTTAAATCAGGAGCACTCAAGCCCTCATGAGGTTGAGTCCTACGGGTTGGTTCACCAGAGTTAAGTAAACATAAATTTTCAGTGTCAATAATGTCTAAAATTCTTGAACCATAATAATTTGAACGGGAACTTCCCCAGGATACATGTTGTGCATTAAAATCTCCCATTATTAAATAAGGTTTAGGTATATCATAAAGAATATTTTCTATCTCATCAAAAATAGAGGTTGATGGGTGAGGAATATAAATAGATATAAAACAAATACCATTTATACTTACAGCAATAATAGAAAAGTCACTACTATGCTGAGGGATTGGAATATGTTTGAAGGGAGTTGCATGGCTAATGAGAATGGCTACGCCTCCATAACCATCACTTCTGTCCTCCCTTATTGAAGAATAGCCAGATATTTTAAAATTAGAGTTAGGCTTAAGCCATGTCTCTTGAAGAGAGACTATAAAAGGACAAAATTTATTGATTAAATATATCAAGTCAGTTTTTTTACTATAAACACTACGGCAATTCCACTGAATGGCTATGGACCTTCCGTCCGTCTTTGTTATTCAAATTATTAGTAACCACATTCTTCATTAGGATGGCAGCGTTGGACGGTGAAGACATTATATTATTATCATAATCATTCAGAGAGTTAATTAAAGTCAGAATTAATTCTTTTAAAGATAAATTAGATAGGAAGCTTTTATTATTATTATTTATGAGGGCACATCCATTATCGGGAGAGGGACCGTCATAGTCTTTTATTAAAGAGTTATGGGCCTCACGGTCATAACCTTTTTCAAGTTGACGAGGAGTACTTGGTTTTTTGAAAATCGTCTTTTTATAAGATAGTATATCAGGAGATTTTTTAGAAGAAAAGGCAATTGGATTGGCGTTTGATCTAGAAGAGGGACTCGATATAAGTACGTCAGCATAGGATTTTGACACTGGAGGATGTAATTTTAAGGCTTCAGCATAGGATATACATTTTTTAGCCATTGTTTCCTTAATGGATTTCTGTCTAAGAAATTCAGGACATTTTCTGTTGTTGGCGAAATGAGATCCTGTACAAAGGCAACAATATCCGTCTTCGGGATCCACAGAACAAGCCTCGCCTGAATGGGATTGGCCACATTTATAACACCTAGGAGTAGATCTGCATTGTGTTTTTATATGCCCATATCGACAGCAGTTAAAACATTGGACAGTGGGGTAGATATACAGATCAACTGGGATGGAGTTATAGCACACATAGATGCGAGGGGGTAAGAGTTGACCATCAAACGTGATCACAACTGTTTCAATTGGAATAAACTCTGTTTTACCATTAACTACAGTTTTTTTTCTGAGCCGTCTTACCTTTATTATTTTTCCACAGCCCAGAGGGACTGTGATGTTATTTATTATTTCTTCATCGGTCCATTCGGATGGTAAGCCTCTAACCACTCCCATTCGGGTCACATTGAAAATAGGGACAAAGGCACGGTATTTGTGGGATTTTAAAGTATTGCTTGATATAAATGAATTTGCAGCATCAAAATTAGAAAAAGATATACTAATTCTGTTTCGACCAATTTTTTTAACACTTCCGTCTATGATGTGTTTGAAATTATTTTTTTTTAAAAAGAAGCCAAATCCGATAGAATTCATAAAAGGATTCTCATCAGGGGAGGATTGTTCCCTCTGAACATGTATTACATAAGGGGCTGTATCCGTGGCTTGGTAAAAAATTCTGCCAGATTGGCGAGTGACCTCCTGCACACCTATATTTGTTGCATCGGATATTGGAACAGAAGGTTCCACTTCATTTATTTGTCTAATGTCTGTATGTGAAGAATGCATTTCGCATTGACAGTCTACTTCGGAAATTTGATCTGTTGTGGTTATCTTGTTTTGCCTCCTTTTTTTTTTATTGCAATGTTTACAAATTTTTTTAGCTGATGTTCTACGCCGTTTAACGCTTTTGTTATTTGTAGAGCAATCAGTATCTCCCAATGATTCCTCAGTATCCATACCCGAGTGTATAGTAACATAATTACTTACCTGGGGGACTGTGCCCCCAGGATCGTGTGGCTCATTCATACAGTTACTTAAATATTAAAAACTTACCAATATACCGCCAGAAAGGAAAACTATATAATAATAATAATAAATATACACTAATATTAAAAAATAACTATAATTTACAACTTAACTGATCCACTATATAAAAAAATTAATATTTAAGAAGCGAAATCGAAAATAGTCAACCGGTCGGTTTAACGTTTCCCGCGCTTTCCGTCGAAAGAACTTGTTAAGTGCAATTTTTTTCCAACTGGTTACACGGGCTAGTCTATGGGCGAGGCGTATAAACATAGGTACGCCTCGCCCATAGACTAAACAGTGATGAATATTCTACGACTGTCGACCTACTGACATCATAATAATTGTCGTTAAATTACAAGTAATATTTATTATATACTTACAAGCTATAAAAAAGTATCAGCGAAAGAGAGCGTTCTTGATCATCTTCCTAGTGTAGTCTCCGGTCGAGGTACGATTAGACCTGATCCTAGATTTAGCGAGTCTGGTCATGAATCATGGTCATTTGAACGTGCAGGTTTCATCACAATGTTTTTTTTACCATTGAGCTATAAAGAAGGTGTAAATACGTACCTACTTAGTTATCAAAAAATCTGGGGTAAAACATGGCCGATTTGAGCCAACAATCACGTATGAGGCGCGTGTCCTTGCCATTAGGCTACCACTGCTAATATCTTATTATTTTCTAAAATTAGGGATAAACTTGAAAGATGTGGCGTCGCAATCCGACATTAAAGTAAACGACATTCGCAAGTGCACCGCCGAGCTGGTTTACATCAGACTCGTTAAGTTATTCGAGTATATCGCGAGTGGGATCGTTGGCAGGTCGTTGAACCTCAATTTGGTTTTCACTTCATTAGCTCACTCTCGCTGAGCAAATTCTCTCGACTTGTACCTTTATTTGCATTTTACTCTCAGTGGAGATACCGCGAGTGGCGCGAGTCCTTGAATGTACTTGTACAATTAATCAAATACAGCTAGGTTATAATCATAACATAATGTTTTAGTAAAATTTTTACTATTTGAAGTGTATTTCTAATATTTAAACACCTTTAATAATAAATATCAAAAGCCGTGTTTAAAAATTTACATAAAATATTTGAGCTTACGCACTCTGCAACAAAAGAGCCAAATACAGTGCGAAATACTTGAGCGTATCGGGTTACTGAATAATAAGTTGGATGTAGCAGGGTAGAGTCCTCGTTTAGGTTCATATTAAAAAAGTAAAAAGTATACAGATGCAGATTTAGTTGTATATTTATTAAGTATTCCATTTATAATCATCAAATGTTTTCGTTTATCTGTGTTCATGCACGTGAAAATGAACATGTTATAATAAAACTTCCTACCCTTATTTATCCCTTCAATAACAAACACTAGTGTATCTCCTTATTACGCAGAGCGAGTGCGGAAAGTTTGATACTGTTCGGAACAATAAATATTTTCTTTTCTCACAACCGATAAAAAACGGAGGCTGTTGAGAGCGTGTCATTCGTTTTGTAGGGTCGTTTTCACCCTTGTTATACCACCAAAACACTTGGCACAAAAAGTGTAATGGAGTTGGGTAATAACCCCCTCCCGGGCAATACAAACTGCGCTACCCGCTGAGAGAGAGCACTTTTGTTTTTATGTATTTGCGAAGCATGAACTGCTAAATTATGCTAGGAGATAAAGTGTAAACTACCGGTGGAAACTTGGTAAATATTAAGCACCTATATATAAAAAAGAAACAGTAAATAATAGCTAATAATTTACCTCATTTATAAATAAAAAAATACAAGAATTTTTGATATTAACCTTTGTTTAATAGGGTAATGTTGCGAAGATTTTGGATGACCAACAATTTGTGACGTCCGCTTCATAACAGGGTATCTTCCAAGATGTCTTTCTGAATATTTTTACATTGCATAATAATTTTATTAAAAAAGAATACTTCCAGGACTGAATGCGATATATATTTTTTTGTGCATAAGTACCTACACAGGTAGATGTTTCGGCCGTGTTGCAACTGCCTTGGTCACTAGCGGACAGAGTCCTTCTTACCATCCTAATTAACATCATTTCATTAACATTTATTAACTATCGATTCAATTAGTCTACTGCAAAAATTGAGTTGTAAACGCGATATTTAATTGTTAGGGAATAATAGAATTTTAAATGCAAAGCAGATTTTTTTACAGTAGGCCAAGGTAACAATTAGATTGTGTCATTATAATACATCTGTAGCCTTTGTTTTATTATACAATACATTGTTCAAAGAGCATACGTATAATATTAATATATATAAGATAATCCGATCTGGTCTATATCCTATCTAGAATGTATTACTGCAAAGACAATAGTAATAGTGAAGAATACCGGCCGTTTATAGTTCCAGCACCTCTAACAATTGGTGGAGCAAACTGGGGAGAGCGATTCGAATGTATCTATCTCTAATGCGATGCTCGTGGCCCGGGGCCCGGCCGGCCTGACCCCCGCTTCAATTATCGCCACAGTGATCCGCCGACGGGTGAAACCGATACTTGTGAGAGATTGCCTTATTGTTTTTTCTCGTGGCTAAAAAGTTGTGGCACGCGCCCGCGTTTTGATAAGGGTCAGTAATGTCTAGACAATGAGATTTGTATTATTTTTTGAAATCTCTACCTTTTATCATAGTTATACAGATTGAATGTATTATAATATTTTTTTCAAAGGGGAAATTTTAGCACCATCATATTTTTGATGGAGCCATTTTAGTTTTTTTTATTTCATCATCGACCACAATAATTCTGAGTATTTTAAATCAAGCTCGTTAGTATATTGTAGATAAATGTTGTAGATAACAAATCTTGTCTGTCTCTTCTAGCACGCATTGTAGTATGTATACATACAGGTACATTTAAGTAATCAAAAATTGGAAACTTTTTGATGGACAGTCATCAATTGCCATAAGTGACGTTCATCCATCACTCCAGCGATGCAGATCTTGTTGGTGGCAAATATTTCTCTTCAGTCAACATGGAGAGCCAGGTGCGGCATCGCATCCTGACTGCGGCGGAGAAACGGATTGTTTACCAAATTGAATTACTCTCCCCACCGCAGCGTGCTCTGATTCCACGGTGGATTTCGCTAAATCAACCTGCCCACTTCTCTTGCTATCCATTCTCAAGCTATAATCGCGCTAAATAATGATGTTGACAAAATTTGAAAAAAATTAAGACATAATTTATTTTATTAGAATTGAAGCATTTTATTATTTTTATTTGCAGAATTTTAGATAAGTCTACAGATCCATACAATGGAAGCTGCTCTGTCTTTTTTGTGCGTGTAAAGTTGCGCGTGAGCTGTCACGCGCAACTTTACCTTTTTATTAATAAATATAATAAAGATCAATACTAATTGTGATTTCATATTCTAGTTATCTACAAGTACCTACTTACTACTACATTTTTATTTCGACATTCTATTGTGCGCATGAGAAAATGTTATCTACTATAATAAAACCTTCGATTAGTGTTGTCCTGTACAACGTCAGTGTTAGTTTCTATGCATATTTTTCCATGCAATAATCTACAAAAGTACCAATGAAATATCTACTTCATCTGTGACCTCTGAATAAATAAGCTAGCTCCTAGAAAATTGCGCATGATCATATAGTAGGATAATACAAGTTATACGTTTCTACATAACATCATTAACTTGACATGGGTGATTATAAGGATGCATATTACTGCTAATTGTTGTATATTGTGTATTTTTTATATCGCTATTAAAAATTTGTAACGCATGTTTATATCCTGGTATTTTAATAGGTAACTTAGGTATAATATTTTTCCATTAAGCTATACTAAATTATTTTTTCTTTCTCTCATCTTTGTGCTACTATATGAGCTAAAATTTAAGGGCCTGGTCTTCAGGGTGTCTTTTTTAATTGTTGCATAAAGAAAAACTGCCACCCGTAACAGCAAGATTCTTAAGTATTGTAATGAAGCATTAGTCAATAAATATGTTTTCTGAGTAAATGTAATTTTTCATCATCATCATCAGACAACCTGACACTTGATTGATGACTTGGTAATATCTACATAGAACAAACACCAAACAATTGCTGATTAATAAGAAAATTACTTATATTTTTATTAATCAGCATTAACAGCAAATATTACCTACATTTACTTGATCAAATAAATACAGCAGTGAAACTTTACTGCAAACAATAACGTGTAGGACACAAGTATCCCCGGAATGGTCGGAAAACGGATTGTTTACCAAATTGAATTACAGCAGCCGCAGGCACGCTCTGATTCGCGATAAACCACGCTAAATCAACCTGCCTGCTTCCCATGTGAAAGTTCATTGTTTTTACGTGGCCGCACTAACACTAACACATTATTCTTTTTTCTCAATCTTGGAGTGTTTCCATGAGAGCGCAACTTTTTATACTACGTCATTGTTTCCATTCCAATACCGAGCGAAATGTAAGGGAGCTATTTCGGTTATAATTCATTTGTCACGTTTTATTTTATTAGTTATTTTTTCTCCTTATGGAATGTGCGTTCTTTTTGTCCATTGCTACCACCATTTTATTTGTTATACCAATGTGCAAAGTGTATTAAAACGTAGGTACATACATAAATAGCCACACTATAATTTACCTATGCATATAATGTTTGTGAATGTTTGTGCATCAATACTTATTCATCTTTTTGTCCCAAAGGTCTTATAAAACGGAAAGGTACGTTTGGAATTGTATACTTTTCATATCAGAAAAGCGACTCCATGCGTTTTGTCAATTACGGAAATGGAGATTGTGAGACGCGCCTCCAGAGCGATCAATTTTGTCCGTACGTGTCGCTGCACAATTATGGGGCAGTGCTGTACGATAACCATAAAATATTTATTAGTGAATACACCTATTAGTCTACCTACGATTCATTTTGTTTGGCTTCTAATGATTATTCTATTCGAAATGCAGTAACGAATTTCCTTGAGGAAAAGTGTAATTTTTATTAGTTTTGAGGTAGGTAGGCAACGTTGCCACATGCAATCATCTCCATTGATTTGATAATGAGTTTAAATTAGAATTTTCACATATGCCAGAGAATAGAGAGCGGTGGTAGCTCAATGGTTAGGACACGGACCTCTTAACCGAGGAGTGCGGGTTCAAACCCGGGCGTGTACCTCTGGATTTTTCAAATCTATGTCCGTATTTATACCACTAGCTCTACGGTGAAGGAAAACATCGTGATGAAACCTGTAAATTCAAACAACATTGGATTTGAAACCATGATCCATGAAAAATTGTCTGGTTCCCCTATCCTAGGGTTACGAAGGTCAGATCAGCAGTCGCTTCAATGTAATTACCAGACTCGCTAAATCCTGGATCGTAGTCTAAGCGGACCCCGTCTAAGCACGGGACATAATGCTAGGAAGATGATGATGATAAAGATGACATATGCCAGAGAATATGCCACTGTAAGTTACTTTAAACTAAATGTTCCGACAATAGCGTAACTATTTTAAATATCGTATCAATAGAAGTGAACAGAGTTTCACGAAATCGACCCCTATTCGGTTTAATACCCCCTTTCCCGAGTAAACTCGTAGATTCATGCAAATAGTGCAAATATTGGGGTATTCGGGTGATGGTAAGGAAGAGTGCGCATGTGTGGTGAAGCCTGTTGTGTCACGAGCGGCGGGATTGGGTCCAGGACGCGGCTCTATTTGCGTTTATTACGCCAAGTGCCAATCATATTCGCTTGCTTGAGTCTTCGCTCTGACGCTAATACTCAACACCCTTCAAGGATTTTTGGAATTCGAGTAATTGACTCAAAAGAGGTTGCACGGTGGGATTTTCGTGTGTAGTCAAATTAGCTGTTGCACATAGATCTACGTAGGTACATGATAAATACTATGCTTTCGAGATAATTATCTACCTATTATCATTCATAACACATTTATTCCTTCCTAGTTTGTCTTGATAGAATGTTCCGCAATATTCTATGAAAATAAAAGGATTAATGAAGTAATCCTTTTTTTTACTAAAAAAATATATAATATTAATGATAAATCTGTTTACTAAAGTCGCCTGCTGCATGCATGTAGCTGTAGCGTATCATATATAATTTTAATTTGAAACTACTTATTAGCAGAGCGTTAACGTGCTAGCAGGATGCGAACCTCTGAAGGACAAGTTTAAAAAATTAACTCGCTTACATAATAACAACTTTTACTTAACTTTTTACTGTAAAAATCGTCATTTTTTTTTTGTAGTAATCAGCGATGATCACGATGTTGAAACGATTGGCTTGTTAGGTAAGGCATAATGGGGCTGACGTGGCCGGCATATGGCGAGCAATAACAAAATCACTCGCAGCGATGATGCCACGGTAATTACCACTTAGACGGTCGTAAAAACAATAGGGTGCAGCAGAGTCGGCTCACCTGGGTGCGCGTACAAACCGCACTATATGCATTCAATTTCATTACCATACATCGTAAATTTTGGCTCCCAAAATTTGGGTCTGTTATTATTACAGTGGTTCATTACTTAAAGTGGCTAGGAGTTTTTTTTACGAAGTATGCAATCAAAAGTAAACAAAATGATTGAAAAATAAAGCTATGACAAAGACGAGTGAGATGGCCTTCGAAAGTTCTAACTAAAAGTAAAACATTTTTATAATAATGTGTTGGACAACTGTTGTTAACATTTACTTCTTATATACTAAAATTCCTGTAATCTACAAGTTTTCATTTCAAACCCATATTTATAAATATGGGAAATATTATGATTACTATAATATTAAATCATTAATCTGTCATCATTAGGTGCCTATAAGTTCAAGTCCACGTGCCCGCTTCTGCCTAAAGGAATCTTTCACTCTCAAAAATGTTTACGCATTCTATTATAATTATCCGTAACTCATTCAAGTTAATTACGATTAAATGAGCTCCTAGCCTGACCATACATGTTTTCGAGTCCCCAACAGCGCTAGCGTGTGCCGAGCGATATTATCTGACCGGGGCGCGGCGCCATCTGTCGGGCAGATGCGAGTGACGTCACGCGAAGCCCTGCGCAGGGGCTTCGGCACGCGCCGCATCTTCCCTCACCGACGCACAGCTGACCCATCCTGATTTGCGCTTCCTAGAAGCTATGATTTCCTGGTAGCCTGTGTGTATTATTTTACGATTAAAGTTTGCACAAATTAACCCCTTATTTTACCGACTATATAGTTGACTATAATATCATAAAGTCGGCAAGCATAAAGAAATAAGTATATTTAAGAGGTGGTACTTTATTAAATGTATTGTTTCTTATATAATATGTATTTATAAAAATCCCCAGAGTCATAGTCACGCGCGGAATCTCGAGAACATTTAGCGTTTGATAAAATGTTTCTAGCTTTCTACGTAACTTAAGATCTTTAAGTAGGTGTAGCTACACCATCATGACATCAAATTAAATGGAGCAATTCCATTTTAGTACTAGACTAGCTTCTTCCCGCGGTGTTGCTCGCGTGGTACATCGATGAAACATAGCTTATGTGTTATTCTAATGTAAAAGCTATATTTTTGTAATGTTTCATTAAAATCCATGCAGCACTTTTTGCATGAAAGCGTAACAAACATCCACAGATCCATCCATCCGTACAAACTTTCGCGCTTATAATATAAGTAACATTATCATAACGTGTAACTAGGCATTCCTCTTTCGGGGTTTACATGTTTATGAATAAAACGAAATAAGTATGTGTCACTCTTATACTGCAAAAACAAAAATGTATTAGGTACTCAGGCGGATAGACAAATTGACGTAATTTAAACGAAATATTAGGTCATGTATCAGATAAATCGTTCATATGAATGCCCTTCACAGTACGTAACTGCACATCATTTATACTTCACATGCACGGAAAACTTAAGTCACTCAAAGCCTGAAGTTTCACTCAGAGTCCATTGTGATTTTTCCTAACAACATCTAATAGGCTATTCTTATTTAAATTGCTTATCGCAGTACATGTATCTTGGCAACCTTTGTGCTAATAGGTGACCTGGAGGCGGCACGCGATGGCGCGGTGCGTCTGCGCATCCAGCACAAGGGCGCGACGATAACGTAATCATAGTATGCTGAACTGATGATTTAAGGCTCGCATTGTACATGACACTCGTGATTATTAAGTAGAACATGTTTTTTTTATGTAATTATCCGTCACAAAGTGCCTTTTGTACTTTTCTCTTATCGTAAAAAATGTGAATCCTATAATAGAGTAAAAAGTCAACCGGTTTCACTTTAAGTCTATAAACCTTGTCCAAAAGTATAATACCTATAATAATCCTAAATTCAAAATTCAAATTCAAATTCAAAATATCTTTATTTATATGGGCTTATTTTAAAAAAGTCGATTATGCAAAGGCAAAGGTAAAGACATATTTGAGTAGGTAGGGTAATTAAGATAAGAAAAATATGAGTAATTCGATACGTAGCTGAGAGTTTTATTTATATAGGGTACTTAATATAATGTTTAGTTAGAGATATCCCATCTATAATTAAAAGACGAAGGAATTTCTCAATAGTTATCACATTCAATACGATCTAAAAATATATAATTAAAACGTGTAAATAAACAAAATCTAATGGCTTTTTATCGAGTTAGGCTATTAGTAATGGTAGAGTTTTTGCTTCAGAAGAACCATTTACTTAATGTAATAGAAAAAATTGTGAGGAAGCAACTAATTTCATGGTGGTGGAGTTTGTTTTTATTGTTTATTTTAAAATAACAACAGCATTATATGTCATTCTTATTATTAATCAAGAAAAATAATTAGCAAAGTCAACTAGAGTAATACAATATGTGTTGATTTAGAAAAGTATTTACTAAACTTTATGGTTTCTGAAAGTCAACATAAAGCAAACTGTTCTGAAAATCTATGTGAAGACTGATTTATTTTTATATATTATCTTGTCTAATTATATATCTATAGTATTTATTAATAAGGAAACGCCCAATAGAGAATATAAATTATATTGCCTTTAATTGTTTTTTCCTGTTATAATAATTATTACTTAAGAACTTTAGTCGTTTATTATTAAATAGTTTTTATTATCAACCTATTTGCTGCCACTTGTTTAATTTTAATTTGCAATGTTTAGCTACTTTTTGCTATAAGTGGGCTTAATTAAACTGTATACAGTTTACTTTTTTTATTTATAATATAGAAATTATGTCATTTTTGGCTTAGTGTAGTAAAATGGCACCAGTGAATTACGGCACGTATTTGAAGGAATTTGCTTTGCCTTCAGGCATACACAATAAAAATAGATAAACAGGATTACAATAGTGATATAAGCTAGACGATTGGCTTCTGTCCCATTGTTACTAAGTGCTGGTTCGGTTTAAGAATGTAATTAAGCAAAAAAGGAGTGGTTGGTGCGTGAAACTGCGCGACAATTTTTGAATGAATGGAGGAAAACTATTTGCACGTCGGCATGACTGTCGATATATTTTAATTGGGCATTAGGCAGGTTGATTACAATACAATATTACTCTGGTGACAAGGTCAATATTGTATTGGATACTGCAATTCGCTTCTGATCAGTATCTAACAGTGGAAAGGAAGTTATATAAGAGGCTTATACAATAAATAGGACTCACAATAAACATATTAGTTACTGGTAATTATGACTAACCATTTTACTATTAATAGTAATAAAAGTTATTATTTTATGGATTTTTCTTTACGTAGAATATCTTTAGATACAATTCGACACTGACAATTTATCATAGAATAATGGACAGCTACCGAAATACGCGCGGCCTTATAAACTTTTGTTCAAATGGGTAACAGCTCTTCACGAGTGAATTAGCGGGCACAAACTAGTCTTGAACATCGCAGATCGTTAATATATAAGAGTGTTTTTGCCAAAAAGAATCAGAAGTTTAATGGCCATGTTCGTCATCGTTGATACCCGTGGAGGGAAGGGCAGCTAAAAGGCTTACCGGCCGCACCAGCATGCACCCGATATTCGGTTTCAGCTACCGAGTGGCGCATCCAAAGATTAAGTTGTAACGCAGATATCACACTCCTTTGCAACTTTCCGATATAATGAACTATGTCACTTTATTGAAACATGATGAAAATTTGGTACGTATTTTAACAATGCTTTGATGTACACATCTAACAACGAGTGATTGAGTACAAGGATATTTTTTATCGTCGTCTGATTTTTGCTTTGTCACGTTTACAGTGACTGTGATTAAATAACTGTTTCCTTTTTTCTGAAGAAACTTGTGGTTTCTTTAGAAAAAATAAATAGTACCCAGTTGAAACTACCTTCTGTCATATACCTACTTTAGGTAAGCAATTGACTTGATATTGGCACGACATTATATAAATATTATTTTCATGTTTTATCTGCCGTAATTACTTACCATCGGGAACTCGTTAATTCGCACCGTGGTTCGTTAGTTGGAAATAACTATTTATTTTGTACTTCATTGATTAGGACCGTGGTTACCCAATGATTCCTTTTGGCTTCGTGGATTAGCCTAAAGCCTTAGACTTCGAGTATTGTGGGCGTATACATGTATGGCATAAATAAAATGACCTTTCTCTGAGTTAAACGGTCAATGTTTCCCAGCCAATTCGAGGTCTCGCGGATCCGCCGCGCGATCGTGCCCCGCTTTCTTCTTAATGTACCTCATTAACCCGCAAAAACGCATTCACACAAAAACAATAATCCCGTCGCATTCCAAATGTAACTCGATTCTCAGCGACGTATACGTAACAAGTTTTATGCTTCCTTTGTAAGCGACTTTTACCTACATTTGTATTTTTAGAGTTCCCCACTCTTTATGTGCGTCATTTTATGATTTCGGTACCTTTACTGGGTGGTTTTTTATAATACTTACCTCAAATATCAGTAGCTTTCATAATTTGTTAAACTTTTATCGTATAAATAACAAAAATCTACATTGTCTATGTCATACGATATAAGATACGGGTTAATAGATATACGAAAAAATAATATAAAAATAGGATAAATATATCGTTATACCTATAGTAGGTTCAAGTGTAGAACGGACCCATCTCTGAACACGTCCAGACTACAACTGAGTTAATTAGGTTGTTCAAATAAACGAAATTGCGGTACATAGTTCTATTGATCCACAAATCAAAACCCGCAAATCTCTCACTTGAATAACCAGCCATAATAAATTAAAAGACAAATACCGTTAGAGCATTTATGGAAAATATTTGTGTAGCAAACAAGGGTACGCGAGTGGGGTACCCTCGTACAAACGTAAGTAGATCAAAGGTACTTGAGTTGAGGGTACTTCGCTAAAGAACGCCCTTGGATGAGTAGTTATCATTTAAAATAGGTACTTGTATCACTAATTTAGTAAAGTAAGTCTTAATAACTTTGGTCTAAATACCTTAAAAGTGTTAATAGAAGCAATTTTCATGACGAGGTTTGGCACGGGAGGCCACGGGTTCGATTGCAGGCAATTAATCAAATAGCCATCTATAATCGTTGCAGGAAAATTTAAATGTTTATTTATTGTGATTAATAGATTTGTTCTGCAATTAGGTAATTAGGTTGATACATAATTGCAAATCTTAATAGTTTGTATAAACATTACTAATAGAAATGCCGCTTTATAAGTACACAACTAAGAAATCAAATTATTTTTTATTCTTTTTATTCTTAGTGACTAACGGGCATCAAATAAATATATTATATATAAAGCTAAATGATAAAATAAAATAAATAAAAAAGTATTTAACCATTAACTTCATAATAGATTTCATAAATTAAAGCTAACACCTAAAAGTAAAGTGAATTCAGTTCAAGTAAAATCTAAAGTGTGATTAATCAATAACAATTAAAATACGCGCATCTTATTAATGTTATAGGTACTGTGATCACCATACAATATGTAACACTAACATAACCTAACGTTACTTAATTCTGCTCGACTTAGCCACATATTTTGCTAATTGTGTTGTGAATCCCACAAACTTCTCAGCTCGGTTTCACTGTTACCCATGGTCTGGTTAACTTTGTTTGCGAAATGTATTATAAATAACGTTATTGACACAGCGTGATCATTAATACAGCCGAAGGGCTCACTTATTAATTTTAATAAATGGGGTGACTCTACGAGGGGCGACGACAGTCCAAGCCTGTTTTATTAGTTTTGATTTTTATGGCTATGTGTTTAGTATGAATTATTTATGGTTTCAACGTTATGCAACATGTTCCTCGGAGCATCTATTTGACTTGAACCTGCAGCAAGCAATAATTTTCATTACCTACTCAACTAGTTTTTGCCTACGTGGAATATCTACGGCTACAAAGACTTGAACATAGAACAGGAGGTACGACAATACTCGGATGCAATGCAATGATGATAATATTTTTTATAAGTAATAATAAGTTAAATTTTAACAAAAATAAAAACCGACTTCAAAAAGCCCCGCAAAAAATGTTTATGAAAAAAACACAAGTAAGAACCTGCCTTAATAGCTATATAAATGTCCAAACACTAAAAAGTATAAAATAAATTCTTCCAACTGCTTCGTTGAAAGTATTAATCTTTAACACGTATTTAAATATTTACAATAATCAGTTAGTTTTGGAGTAAGGGTTTCCCTCGATTTGCCTAAGATTCCTTCATCAGATCCAGATTTGGTGCCAATAGGACCAACTCCAGGATATACCCTTTTGAATAAAAAAAAGAATTCTAAAAATCGTCTTACAATTCTCGAAGATATCAATATTTAAAGAATCATAAACGAATTCCTAATCGTTAAGGAGTTGTACCTTCCATCATCAGCTCACCAACATAAGATGATAAGTACCATGCGTAAATACTTGAACAATCTTAGAAAATGTCTAAAACACATTATATGTGCTTATAAAATTTGAGGGTTTCCCTCGTTTTTCATGGGATCCCTTCATCAGATCCTGACTTGGTGGCAATGGGACCATCTCGGGAGTAAACCCTTTCGATTAAAAAAAAAATTTTGGAAATCGGTTAACATTTCTCGTAGATATCGAGTAACATACATACAAAAAAAAAAAAAAAAATTCAGTCGAATTGAGAACCTCCTCCTTTTTTTAACCGACTTCAAAAAAAAGGAGGAGGTTGTCAATTCGACTGAATTTTTTTTTGAAGTCGGTTAAAAATTAATAATATGTCCTATATTGGTCTGGGACTTTAAACTAATGTATCTACTGTGTTCCTTGCTTAGCATGTCGTAAAAGGCGACTAATGGTATATCGGGTTTGGACTTTGTGCAGGCGACGAGCTAGCCACTTGTCACTACTTTTTAACCGACTTCAAATAAAAAAGGAGGTTCTCAATTCGACTGAATTTTTTTTTTTTTTTTTTTTCTTGTATGTATGTTACTCGATATCTCTGAGAATTGTTAACCGATTTCCAAAATTTTTTTTTTAATCGAAAGGGTTTACTCCCGAGTTGGTCCCATTGCCACCAAATCAGGATCTCATGAAGGGATCCCAGGAAAATCGAGGGCAACCCTTAAACTTTATAGGCACGTACAATGTGTTTTAGACATTTTCTAAGATTGTTCAAGTATTTACGCATGGTACTTATCATCTTATGTTGGTGAGTTGATGATGGAAGGTACAAATCCTTAACGATTAGGAATTAGTTTATGATTCTTTAAATATTGATATCTTCGAGAATTGTAAGACGATTTTTAGAGTTCCTTTTTTTTATTCAAAAGGGTATATCCTGGAGTTTGTCCTATTGGTACCACATCTGGATCTGATGAAGGAATCTTAGGCAAATCGAGGGAAACCCTTAAGTATTATAGGCGCGTACAATCTATTTTAGTTATTTTCTAAAACAGTTCAAGTATTTACGTCTGGTATTCATAATCTCATGTTGCTGAGCTGATGATGGAAGGTGTAACTCCTTAACGATTAGGAGTTCGTGGATAATTCTTTCAATATTATAGGGCCATATTGAGTGTTATTCTCGAGATAGTCTCAATTTCACCAAGTCTTGGTCTAGTGATGGGATTCCATGAAAACGAGGGCCACTCTTAAATTTTAACGACATGTTAGGTGTTTTATTTATTTTTTCTAAAACGAGTCCAGTATTTGTGTCTCGTACTTATCATTTTATGTTGCTTAGCTGATGATGAAAGGTATAACTCTTTGAAGATTAGTAGTTTTAAGTAATTCTTTAAACATTAAAGGCTCGTTATACCTTTTCGTCTTTAGTCTCATAAGACCGGCACTGTCTCATTAAAGCAGCTCGTTTTGATTTGGTCTACCTACCTATTAATAAATTTCACTAAAAAGTAACAAATAAGTTAAATTTTAACAAAAATAAAAACCGACTTCAAAAAGCCCCGCAAAAAATGTTTATGAAAAAAACACAAGTAAGAACCTGCCTTAATAGCTATATAAATGTCCAAACACTAAAAAGTATAAAATAAATTCTTCCAACTGCTTCGTTGAAAGTATTAATCTTTAACACGTATTTAAATATTTACAATAATCAGTTAGTTTTGGAGTCGGTGCCAGCCAAACTAAAAAAAAAGTAGACACTTAATAACAAATTACCTTACTAATAACAATATGAAACAAATTAGTTAAAATATGAGTACCTATATTAACTTACTATTGATTTTGTATATTCAAAACCTATTTTACCACCCTTCACCAAGAAACAAATAATTGCAAATTCCGAAATGATGATATAATTACGCGGGCTGGCACCGACTCCAAAACTAACTGATTATTGTAAATATTTAAATACGTGTTAAAGATTAATACTTTCATCGAAGCAGTCGAAAGAATTTATTTTATACTTTTTAGTGTTTAGACATTTAAATAACTATTAAAGCAGTTTTTACTTGTGTTTTTTATAAACATTTCTTGCGGGGTTTTTTGAAGTCGGTTTTTATTTTTGTTATTTACAATTTTCCATCTAACCCAGTCCGGTTTTGTTTTGGCTGAATGTGATTAAAGGGGCTCGATGTACTTTTGACTCTGCCTACCCGTCCGGAAATAACGGGCGTGTTGTTATAAAAAATATGCATAAAGTTTAAAAACAAACATTTAAAAAATCGATACTATAAATTTTCCTGTCTACAGTGAGGTAATGTCGATAAATATCTACATAAAAAGTATTTACTGAGTACACGGTAAACATATAAGGAGACTTAATTTTACGTAGTTATTGTACTTTACTGCAGACAGAATCTATGTTTAAACACATTACGAATATAACATGGACAGTATATTTATCCTAAATCTTAATTCGATCAGTTTGAACCCAAACGCCTTCTACAATGAAACCGCAAGCAATGACAGCATGACGAGTAATCTTAGACACAACTCAAAGGATTTTATCTCCATGGAATGTTTTTTAAAGAAATCGTTACATGAACACTCCAAATAACATTTTGTTCATTATAATATGGTTCAGCGAAGTGATCAAATATCGCTTTCATACAATGTAATACTATAAATAACTGAAGGAGTTCTAGGTACAAGTTCATTTATTTTTACTACAGTTACGTATCTAAACTTATATAACCCTAATGAGAGTTAAATATAATAGAGTAGAGACTAGTAGAGTCCAGTTCAATCAAAAATTAAATATACTTTTACGTTCAATACGACCTATATTATGTGCCTGATAACGTTAATAATAAAAAAAAAAAAAAAAAAAATTCAGTCGAATTGAGAACCTCCTCCTTTTTTTTGAAGTCGGTTAAAAATTACCTTCTTACCATGATATGAGTCAATAGGATAAGTCGGACTCTCTCTATACCACCAATGACGACATTTGTCCTAGACATCAGTCTACTTCTTACAACGCAATTTTAATTACTGCAATTAGTTTTATTATGTTATTGGTCGTGTAAAAATAAAAAGGTACTAATCGTTTTATCTCAAACCTATATATATATAACAAATGCAGTCTGCATTTATCTCACCAGAAATTAACCTTAGGTAAATGAACCACTAATTAAATAAAACCTACCTATAAATAGCTCTCGAATCCAGTTTAGGATTTTATTCAATACGAGAATGGCATGCATTCAATTTTATTATGTTACAATTACAATTGATTGGCCCGTTGGTCGAGTGGTCAGAGACTCTGAAACCGAAATCAAGGGTAGCGGGTTCGAATCCCGCTAGGGGCAAATGTTTCGTGTGATGAACATGGACATTTGTACTCGAGTCATGGACGTTTATAAACGTGTTTAAGTATGTCTATCCGTTCACCTAGTATCCATAGCACAAGCATGAGCTTAGTTTGGAACTAGGGAATTGGTGTGTCAGTCTGGAGAATTTATTTATTTATTTATTTATAATTAAAATGAACTATTTTCATAAATTTATCACGGCACTAAAATATTCTGTTGGCTAAAAACACTTGACTCTGCAGATAGTAAGTAGGTAGGTATAATATCTTATTATTTTCCCATTTAACCTACTATCTTTAGGGATAAGGGTAGAACAGCAATTTTCTCAAAGCCGTCTTGACACCGTTCGTTCTCAAGATCAAGCTCGAGTGTAATCAAATGTCATTCGGTTATTAGAGCGGGGATGATACCAGACTCAACCCTCCGCCGCGCGGCCCATAAAAGTGTTGGGTCGCGCGTGCCGCCCGCGGCGCATCACCGAATTGCGTTTTAACCTAATTACGGAATGATATAATTTTTCGGTTCCTTCATAATCAGATAACGCGGACATTATCGAATTAAAGCCCCGTTTTCCAGCGGGCGGGATCGCGGGCAGCTGTACCGTCAATAAATTATGCATGATAATTTTGTTAGCCCCGTTTTAAAGTGTCATTGCCGTAAAAGTTAAAAATGTTGTTCATTTCCCAGTAGGAAAGCGTTACTGATTTGATATATTTCATATATAAAATATACGATGCAAATTATGTTTTGTTTATTTAAGATTCTGTATTAAGAAAACATTACATGTGATACCATGGTAAAACCATTTACTTGCTAAAGCCCTTCAAATTTACAATAGGGAGTATTTGGGGATAATATTTTTTTTAGTTAAGTAACTATCTCTTTAATATTGATTTGTAGGGGCTTTAGCAAGTAAAAAATATGGTTTTCTATCTAAGCGAAAACTTACAATACTACCCTGTATTTATCAGATAAATAACTGCATATTATGATGCCAAAAAAGATAACGTGCGCCTCATACAATAGCAGTTTCCCATAGTAATAAGATACCGCAGCCGCGCGGCACGCGCCGAGAGAAAACACGCCTACGGGGAAACCGAAATTACGCTATGGGACAAATTGTCCCGCCTCGAACGTGAGAATGTTGATATACATCTGTAGCCGAATGCTGGACAAATCACGGTCGTCACATCCTCTGCAATCTACAATGGAAATCGTAAACATTGGTGGTTTGAATTGACAACTTTGTTACAGGTACCTATTTGGTTACAAGTTTAACTTTTACCGGTTAAGATAATAAATTAGGTAAAACAGAAACCAAACTAATTTCATTATCATACCTTTGTGTTTTATAATTGAATAACTATTAAAGCATAAATTGTTTTGGTTATATTGATCATAAGATATAAATTGGTTGTTTGCCAAACTTTGTTGTAATCAGGTATGTTTGTAATAACTTTTTAGTTTATTAAATAACTCGCAGCAAAATGCACGAACTAATCTATTCAGCCACATATTACTCTACTAATATTATAAAAGCGAAAGATCATGAGGATGGATATCCCTTCTCGGTTGAATTTTCATTATAATGCATTTAAATTAACTCAAATGCTATACAAAACAAAGATATTGTGTAAATAGTCTAAAATATAACGGTGCCAATTACCTATTTGAGCGCGGTCTTAGGTAGGTACATAACTTAGTTTTCATATAATAATCCTTAATCCAACTAGAATCGATAGGATTGCTATTATATATATCAGTATAAGAACTTGTGTCTTATTCGATCTAAAACTTTTACACACTTTTATCTCATGTCGGCGTCGGCGTAACGCATGGCATGTTTTATTTAAAATTGTGTATGTGTAATAAATGGAATCGAAATGTTATAACCATACATTTACAAGTGATACATTTAATATTTTATCGTTAAGTATGTTACATAATCATATTCATGTTTGTTGTAGTTTTGAAAGCGAAGCACATTAACTGCGGGATACTTTTTATTACACTAGCTGACCCGGCGCACTTCGTAATGCCCCGTTCTCGGATTTTCTTATTTTCCTCGCAATGTTTCCATATTTTCTTACCGTACAAACCTTCCCTGGAAGATCACAAATATTTTAAAATTAAAATCAGCCAAATCGGTCCAACCGTTCCCCAGTTATAGCGAGACTAACGAACAGCAATTCATTTTTATATAATATATATATATATATATGGACTTTAATAAACAAGGAATACTATGATATTAATCAGCATCATATTTTGAAGGGTTTCGAATACTTTTCCCTTTTAGAAGCCAAACAGGTCTCGTGTAAGCTCAGCCGCTTCCTTCCTCGCTTGTTTCCAGACGAGCTCACCGCTGTCGCATGCGATCAGCAGATTTGCGAAACGCGACTAGCGTTTAAACAAAGATGTAGAGAAAATAGTAGAGTCGTGTTTTAATTTTTAAAATGTATATTTGTATGTTGTGCTTGTGATTTTAATTGATTTTCACTTATCTACTTCAATTATACTATAAATAAATATACAAAGATTTTAGAATCTATTTTATACGTATTAGTTGGGGATCTCTATTTATGCATATACATACATATATTCAAGCCCGCAATCCCTGAATGGGTAGGCAGAGTCCAAGAAGCAATAAAGCTCCTTAAACAATATTAGGCTATAAAATTAATTTGAAATCGATTAATTGGAGAATCATTATAAACATGTATTTAGATAGGTACATTAACATTTACAATAGACGTAATATGTAGGTATACTAGGAATGCTGTAGCTACATTATCATGCTATCGCGAAGATTTTTATTTGTGTTTTCTGTTATTCTACATATTGAAGAGCAGGATAGAAAATGAAGTCGTTGCGTTATCGCGATAGTGTGGTTGTAACATAAACATCGATATTTTTGGGAAAGGCTCTTCTAGACATTCCAGTTGTTGCATCCACGTTGTTCTAGCAGTGCACCTCAATTACAGCGAGAGGCGCACGCGCCGGTGCCCCTGGGAGACGCCACGCGCCCGCCTCCGCCCAATTTATGAACGGCACTGTCCCATTTCGAATTCACAAAAATGATTTCGGGGAGTTGGGGGTGTTTCGTTTGTAGTGTCAAAGTTTAAATTATAGTCGTGGTGAAACTGCCGCGCATCGAGAGTTGCTTGTGAATATTTATGTTGTAGTTGTAGTAAAGAATAGGCAAGATGACTAAAAATTCTGTTTACTCCGTCAGTTAGATTATAAAAACATATTGAACTCGTTTTTTTTATTTTTTGTCAAACAAACATTGACGAAGATACAAAGCATTCAAGTTGCGCGTGACGTCACACATTCGTAAAATTTTTACTAAATAGTGACGTCGGAAGCCCCCTATCCAAAACTTTGATGCTCTTTATCTTTGTGATTTTTTGTTAGTTTGATAAAGCGAAAAGTATGTGCCTAGTATTTTTGTATAATCCAACTGACGAACTAAATAGAATTATAGTTTTTTAATGCAGTTATCATCCCTAATATGTAATATTAAAAAGACACTCTTTTAGCGATATTTTCTTCTGAATTGAAAATTAAAATAAATTATTATATATATTTTCGTAGAATATATATCGAAAGTTCAATGAGTGATATTCGAAAATGTTAATATGAAATGCTTACCTATAGCATTGAATATTCAATGAAATATTCAATTTTAAATCCGCATTTGTAATAAGATGTACCTATATGCAAACTAGCTCCGAATTTACATATAAAATAGTTATGGTCATAAGGGCAAGATGGATATTAAAATATACAATGGATACAAAAAGTAACTTTAATTTCACAAACAATAAATTAAGTTAATTATGTGGTCGCTTAGTGACTTCTCAGCATTTACACGCTAATATGTATTTTACAGGTGCGCCCAGTTGTAAAATTAACCATAATTAGACTACCTAACCCTAATAAAAACCTAGTTTGATAAAGCGAGCATATAAAACTATACTCATATTGAAATTAACGAATCAAAACACGTCGACAACTTGATTGCGAATATGACAGCTCCGCTACAGGCTTTTGTTTTGATTTATCCGGCACGTATTCCTTGCTGACCCACTGGCCCGTGGCCTGTGTCAAAATTGGATTAAGCCGGTCTATGGGCGAGCTTGCGATGGCAACCTAAGGGCTAGCAGGGCGCAAGAGTGACGCCTAGCTGATTTATACCATCGTAAACTTGCACACGCCGGTGCCCTCGCGCTCGGTTGGATAATTTATAGTGTAGTGTTGTGCTGCGGATCCATCTATTTGTGCTATCGAAATAATTCTATCGTGGTAAACTCAAGGAAGTGAGATAGAGCTTCGATACATAAATATATTGGCTTGTCGGAATACTTACAATGTTACGTTCCTGACAAATAGATAGGTAATTAAGGCGGGTAATACCAAAAAATACTATGTATGTCTATAAGGATGATCAACGTTAAATCTTAAAAATTTTTTTTTAAGGTTCATCGTACATTAATGTTAATATATACTAATATATCATCATTATTACGTTTATTCTGTATCATTAATATGGCGAGTATAACTCTTTAATTAGCGGAAACTGTATTGTACTGTATAGATAGATTTGTTTTTGTGTTGTACGAATTACATTCGTATGTACAATCGTTATACGAATAATAATCGTAATTAGTGGAAACTGTATGTGATGTAGATTTGATAATAAAAGGAAAAAAATATTTTAATTTATAAATTATTTTCCAACTAGCCGCCAACAATATAGTATTTTTTAAACATGCAATGCAATAAAATTAGTTTTGCTCCCAAACTTATAAATGTTTCTATCGATATCAATACTTGGCTGTAGGACAACACTATAGCAAAGCGACGTGAGGGCTTGACCAGGGCCTAGGCCGGATTGCGCCGATTTATTGTTCCGTATTTATAGGACTTGTAATGCTTTGAAATAGAAACAGCGAAGGTGACGCCCGATACAACGCTGTGCTTATATTGTTCACTTTATCAATGACTGCTAGCATTCGTATGTTGTATAGGAAGTTGTTGACAGTTGTTACGTAGCTGACAATATATTAAAATCGAATCGAATCAATTGAAAACGACAATATATTAAAATCGAATCGAATCAATTGAAAACCACGTGAGAATGTGCAATAAAGTTTAGTATAAGTAATTACATTGGAGCGGTGGTACTGGTAGTAGCTCAATGGTAAGGACACGCGCCTATTAACCGAGGGGTGCAGGTTTAAACCTGAGCACGTACCTCTAGATTTTTCAAATCTATGTACGTATTTATTCTACTAGCTCGGCGGTGAGGGAAAACATCGTGATGATCCGAAAATTGTCTGGTTCCCCTATCTTAGGGTTACGAAGTTCAGATCGGTAGTCGCTTCAATGTGATTACCAGACTCGCTAAAAATTAAATGCAGTTTTGTTATGGCTTGCACGGCGCCTACAAAGTCACATACCCAATACACAATAAGCCATTTACGACATGATACGCAAGCAAGACAACACCCTCGACACTAAATGGATAATATATTTAAGTAGATATATCTACTTAGGTATGCATTATCATTAATGTATAATGATTCATAAGTGGATTGACCGAATTCATTTAATGACTGGATAAGATTAGGAAAGTAAATAAAAAAAGATTCTACTGATTATCTTTGAAGAAGTATCTACATTTTCGTCTTCAAAGATAAACAGGAACGTATTGAGTATAATTTTCGGCTTATAATAAAGACTTTTTAAATAATTAAAGAAATTACTTAGTGTTATATATAAGTGATCTGGTGTCATATGGACATAGGAAATGATGTTAGTATCAGTACGTAACCGCCGAATTACACACATATAACTAACATCATAAACATTTGACAAGTTTGATGGCGCATTCGGTAGTGACCCTGCCCCATGCGCCAAGAGTTGTGGGTTCGATCCCCATCCAGGACAAACATTCGTATGATGAATACTTGTGTTTGTTCTGTGTCTGTGTTAACATCCAATATTTAAGTATAAATTTGTAATAAGTACCACTTTTGTTTCTGATATCCGCAACACGTACTTAAGCTACTTACCTCGGAGTCAGTATGTGATGTAGTCTGATATTAATTTATTTATTTATTAAATTCGTTACTCAATAATTATGATAATGATCACATCCGATCAAAACTGCAGGTGATACTGTTATCACTGAAAATGAGTATCGGAAGTAAGAGATTTAACATAATAAAAATAGTTTATATCATCATAGATATTATTATATTTAGACCGCTTATCTATGTTTAGTCTAATTTAATTAGGATAGATAAAAAAGATAGCGATTATATGCGAGAAGTATGTCATGAACAGATAAAGTGCTACGACGATGCTACGAAAAAATGCAGTGCTGTATTGTTTTAATAGTTAATACCAGGATGGGTTTTTTGTTCGTATTTTTTAATTTGAACAATTTATAGTGAACATCGTAGGTAAAGTTATTAAATACACAATTTAAATGAGTTATGCGGAACCTAAGAGTTCCTAAGAGATCACTAATATTCCGCCGAAGAGTCATTATCAAATAAAATCGAAACCTCAAAATGATGTATCTTGACTTATGCTATAGTAATTAATAAGTATTTGATCTAGAATAATTAAATTAAAGAACATGACTGAATGTTCAATCGCGTATATGTTTAAGTCCAGAGGTCATAAACTGAATTTTTCATGAAACTAAATTCTATTGTTTTCCTGGCATAAGCTACAAGATTGCCAACAATCGCTGCTACTTTTTTGACATACATAAACCGAACCATAACTATTTCATGGATCACAAAAATTTCTTGATATACCGACTAGCAAAGCGGTAGTAAGAATTCCTTTCTCCGTAAACATGTCGGTGAAACCAGAAGATTTCAGAAAGCGATCAAAAAAGAAAAGTACAAAGACAAAATGCGACGGTCGCGTAAGCGTTCAATACGCTCGCGTGGAAACGTGAAAATTCGCTTCACGATCGATCGATGGGTGGTGCGAGTTGTGGATTGGTCGATGGGCGTGGTGGCTGTTATCACCGGGTCGGCGGCGACCAATAGGCGCGGGGTGGGTGCAGGGTGCAGGGTTGTGGGGTGCGCCGGGTGGGTCAGTGTGTGGCGCGTAGTGGGCCGGGGCGGCCGCGGGAGCATGCTGGGCACCATGATGTACCCGGGCGCGGAGGACGCAGACCTGGAGGACATGCGCGTGCCCCCTATACAGCTGGAGCACCTACCCGAAGTGTTCCTGTGTACGTAATGTGTTGTGCTGTGACATGTGCTTGTTTGTATAGTGTTTTGATTTTGTGTTTTGGTTTTGACACCAGTTACAGGCATGAATTGCGGTGATTTTAATTGTGCTCTATCAAAAGGTTTCCAGTTATTATTTGTGAAATAAAATTGCAAATAGATCGACGGTGAAAGGTCACTTAGGTGTTGTTTTGTATCTTTATCGGCTACTTGTATTGAGATTATAATTTTTTTTGGCAGGTGTTTTAATAAGATATCAGGCCTATCATTTATCTTTACCGTTTGGGTTGGACTTTAGTCTTTATAAACAAATATCAATCAGGTCGTGATTATATCTAAATTGGTCGTCGTCTTTTTTATTACTCAAATGTCATAATAGTCTTTTTTGTCTACATGTCACCTTACTGTCGTTGGTCAGGCCAAAAAGTTACCACCGCTTTTGCCTGTTCGCATAGATCTCTTGAACCATGCAAGGGATGTTGATGCGGTTTTCATCAATAGATAGAGTAATTCAAGAGGAAGGTTTATTTACATGTATAATTCCATATTGTTTTATGCTCACCGTGCGAAGCTGGGGTGGGTCGCTAGTTTCTTGTAAACATTCAAAAATACTTACTTAACGTTGTATGTGTGTCTAGGTGAAAAAAGAAAAAAACATCCTAATTTTTTTTTTACAAATAAATTTACGAATTGATTGTTTGTAATTCATTAAATTAATTAATTCTTAAGTGACTTTTTTATATCATATAATATAGACTTTGTATAGGTATGTTACCGGAAATGTGTGAAAACTAGGAATTCTATTAAACTCCTAGGAAATGTATACAATTAGGTACCTACTTGGAATCGTATGAAACTCCGATATTGTGCTAGGAAATGTCTAAAACGATTTTTTCTATTAATAACATGAATAAAACCAGTTTTTAAAACGAGAATAAGAGTTATCATTGAATAAAATAAAAAGCATATAAGAATGTCGAAAATTTAATTAATTAAAATGTTTAATACATCTAAAATTAAAATATCGAATGCATCATAATGTCGAAAATTTATGTTCCTCAACTTAAAATGTCTAAGCAACCTAAAATGCCGGGTGATTAAAATATCAAATGTAAATGTCAACATTTAATACACATAAGTTCGATATATTTCATATTAATTTTACCTTATATTATACCTAGCATGTCGTAAAAGGCGACTAATGGTTTACGGGCTTTTGGGCATGTGACTGAGTAGGCGACGAGCTAGCCACTTGTCACTCCTTTTTGACAGCTTACCATCCAACCCGACTAATTGTATATAGGGTTTTGGGTGTGTGATTGTGTGGGAGACAGGTTAGCCGCTTGTCACTACTTTTTCACAATTTTCCATCTGATCCAGCCCAGCTTTATTTTTTGGCTGAATGTGGTTGAAGGGGCATGCTGCCCCTATGGGCGTGATGTTATGTTAATATACCAAATCTAACAGATATAATACGTAAATAAATAAAAAAACCGGCCAAGTGCGAGTCGTACTCGCACATGAAGGGTTCCTCACCATGATCTTTAAAAAGGCAAAAAAGTCATAAATATTGTATGGATGTATCTTTAAATATTTATTTTATTCTGTTTTTGTTCTTGTAGCGGCAACAGAAATATATTATCTGTGAAAATTTTAACTGTCTAACTATCACGGTTCATGAGATACAGCCTGGTGACGGACGGACAGCGGAGTCTTAGTAATAGGGTCCCGTTTTACCCTTTACGGACTACGGACTTTAGCGACTACGGAACCCTAAAAATTAAAAAACAATTTTTAGGTAGTATATCATGGTAAATAATGGTCTACCATGATCCAGAGTTTGTAACTAAGTAATGTTAAAAGAAATCTTCGGTTCGGTTCTTCGCTGTTGTACCTAACACTTCTCCTCGCTTCGCTCGTCGTCGTAACTATTATTTTATATTAGCATAAAACAAACGTATGATTATTGACAATACGAATTTCAATGGTCTCTGATTGGTTAATGTATCACGAGCTTGTTTCCCTCCCCGCACATTGTACAATGTAGCTTCGTTATCATATTGCCTAATAGTCACGTAGCAATATTCATAATGACCAGACAATGTGATAAATAATGAAATAAATAATAATGAAATTAAAATAATTATTATCAGTTTTCCCGATATAGCTATCCATATTCATAATGCCCGGGCATTATGTATAAAGCCTTCATTAATCACTATGTCCATAACATAGAATGACGGATAACATTCATTTCCGTTAACATATCATCCTACTAGCGTTATGTCCCGTACTTAAACTGGGTCCGCTTAGACCATGACTCGGATTTAGCGAGTCTGGTAATTACATTGAAGCGACTGCCGATCTGACCTTCGTAACCCAAAGATAGGGGAACCAGACAATTTTTGGATCATGGTTACAAATCCAAAGTTGTTTGAATTTGCAGGTTTCATCACGATGTGTTCCTTCACCGCCGAGCTAGAAAAATCCAGAGATATGCGTTCGGGTTTGAACCCGCACCTCCCAGTTGTGAGGCGGGTGTCCTTACCATTTAGCAACCACCGCTCCGTATTTCCATTAACATATATACCAGATATCTATGAACTTGTAGATTCCATTTTCATTACCTTTCTAGCGTTACGTCCCGTGCTTAGTCGAGGTCCGCTTAGATCATGATCCAAAAGTTTGCGAATCTGGTTATTACATTGACGAGACTGCTTACCCGACCTTCTTAACCCGTAGATAGGGGAACCAGATGTTTCGGATCACAGTTACACATCCATTATTACTTTAGATGTGTAGACTTTCCTCATTCAATTGGTATGAGGTAGGTGTCCTTACCATTGAGCACCATTTTAGTTGCCACCATATTAATTATTAAATAAATGTAACTCATAATAAAAAAACGAAAGTTGTGATCTTAAAATAATGATTTTCACGTGTGATTTCCACTTCTAAAATAAGTAAATGTTGTCTTTTTCCTTACCTAAGTTAGTCCAATTAATATCTACCTACTAGCAACCTGCCAATGAAATTTTTGTTACAATAGATTGAACTGTTTGGAGAAAATCCGGAGCAAACAGAGACAATCTAGATATTTTATCCCTACTAATATTATAAATGCGAAAGTAACTCTGCCGTCTGTCTGTCTGATACGTTTTCATGCAGAAACTGCAGAACAGATTTTAATGAACTTTGGTATAGAGGTAGAGTAGATCTTGAGAAACGACACAGGCTACTTTTTGACGCGAAAAAAAGCTTAAATGGGTTGAAATAAGGGATGAGAATTTAAAGTTTCTCATTTTAGAAGAGGGTTGAAACTTTATTTTTAGGTATCTGATTAGATATAAATAAATATAACATGCATAGTACTTGAACATTTTACCCTCAAGGATGTAAAACAGGAATAGGGGTTGAAATTTGGTACTTTAACGCTTCTGTGACAAACAAAATTCCACGCGGCTCCGCCCGCGGGCGAAAGCTAGTTTTTTTATATAGTATCGCTAATACTTACGTATGTATTTAGTAATAAGCCGTTATCTTGGAATTACAAACAGATATTTAATTATCATTTATTATGTAGACAGATGATCTGAGTCATTATTCTAGTTAATCAATCTAATTGACATCATGAGACCAAAGGTTGACCGATTACAATCGCAGAATCGAGAGCTTATTTGTATACATATTTTTTAAATAAGTAAGCATATATTGTCAAACATTACGGTTATTTATCAACTTATTAATTAAAGAATAATGACATTGTAAATCCCGATTAGTCAATACTATACACGCTTACGATGACAATGGTTATACTTATCAAAAATAGTATATCACGATGGTAATCAAGCGAATTTCCAGAATTTCAAAACCGAATCAGTATTTTTAGCATATTTTTATCTTGATCCTATAATATTGGAATAAAGTGTAGATAATGTTTGCGTATGCGTTTGCGTATCAAATTTTATTTTTATTTGTGCTACAGAAGGCAAACGAGTCGATGGTTCACTTGATGGTAATGTTCCACTCCACCTGATGGAAACGCAACGCTATCTAAATATTAACCTGAACTTTATTAACGTGTAAAAAGTTTCCAATGGCTAATAAGTTACCACCAGGTGATTACCGTCACAATATTAACAAGAGCTAGCCACTTGTCACTTTTTTTTCAAAATATAACTTAACAAAATTTTTGGCTGAATATGGTTTAAGGAGCGCGTCGCTCCGTGAACTCTTCTTTGGGGATTGAAGGCGTTATGGTATGTATGTATATATTTCTCTTTGCAGCTAGTATCCCGAAGTGCGGGGGGTGCCATGAGATGATTGTGGACCGGTACGTGCTAAAAGTGTCGGACCGGACCTGGCACGCGGGGTGCCTTCGGTGCGTCGAGTGCCGCGCCATGCTGTCCGGCAAGTGCTTCGCTAGGAACAACCAGCTCTACTGCACTGATGACTTTTTCAAGTAAGCCGCTGCAATAACTTTGAATATAGCATCGAAAGATTCAGTAGGTACCCGACAGCCTACGTGCTTATTTGTACGCTGTTCATTTGTGTTGTGCGATGAGTGTACAAGTAAAGTGAAGGTTGCACCTTGTCGCAAACTCTATAAAAATTGTCAGACGGGTAGTTGAATGCATATTACAGTAATATCTCGAAAATGTTCATAGCAGTAACAGTAGACGGAGATGCTACAGTTACTGATTTTCATATCAGAATGATGAACTCTAATCCATGTGCGAATAAGACTTCCGCACTGACACTTTCGTATCTTGTCTACTTTACTGCTATACTTTATAAATATTAATTTATATTAAAAAATATATAAACTGATACAAATAACAGTAGTCTTTATTAATCGCTGGCACAATTGGTGACGCACGTAGCCGATCTTTAAAAAAAAATAATAGAGTATTCGCCGCGCCCTTAATAAGGGACAAAAATGCAGAAAGCACTTTAATTCCTCCGTGGTTAGCGCTGCCTCTCGTTAGAGTACGAGTCCCTGTTGTTATCAGTCACCAGCCACTTCAGCGAATCTCCACCATCTACGATACTGTAATATAATTTTAGCCAAAACACGTTGATAATGTTGTTGTTATTGCGGCTGTTGTCCCAGGCGGTTCGGCACCAAATGCGCGGGCTGCGGGCAGGGCATACCCCCGACGCAGGTGGTGCGGCGCGCCCAGTCGCACGTCTACCACCTGCGCTGCTTCGCGTGTGCGGCTTGCGCGCGCACCCTCAACACTGGAGACGAGTTCTACCTCATGGAGGATGGGAAGCTGGTCTGCAAACCGGATTATGAGGCTGCGAGAGCGAAAGGTATGTTGTTGTGTTTTTTTAAGATCAAAGTATGTATGAAGATTTGGGTCGTCCTGAACTAAGTCTGCAGTCTTCTTCTCCAAATAGAGAGGAAAGTCGTCACTAAACTTTATAAAAATAAAAATATCTTTAGAAGTAGGTACATTGTAGGTAAGTAGCCCAACGACTATGTTTAAAAGCTTATTACGCATGAATCTTTGCAATAAATTTGCAATAGGGAAAAAGCCTAACTAAACATATAGAATCCGAAGTTCTTTTGAAATAAAACTTAACATTTCATTGTAAGCGTTAATTAAAGAGAATATGATGTCCATAGGCTATTTTTTTTTTGCATCCTAGCTAATTCCTTGAAGAAAAGATAGCCTACAGCAAAAAGGGGGAAATCTAAGGCTAAACTGAATTCCACGACAGGAGGCGAGGGTTCTCTGGACGGTGATGCGGCGAGCAAGCGACCCCGGACTACGATCACGGCCAAGCAGCTGGAGACGCTGAAGAGTGCGTACAGCAGCAGTCCGAAGCCTGCAAGACA
The DNA here is from genome assembly GCA_951394215.1 of Glyphodes perspectalis. Classification (NCBI taxonomy): domain Eukaryota; kingdom Metazoa; phylum Arthropoda; class Insecta; order Lepidoptera; family Crambidae; genus Glyphodes; species Glyphodes perspectalis. The sequence goes on along the minus strand of OX596202.1, from coordinate 10,863,259 downwards.
TGTGCGGGAACAGCTTGCGCATGACACAGGCCTCGACATGCGAGTGGTGCAAGTCTGGTTCCAAAACAGGTGAGTGCTGATCGTTGAAATTATAGTTGTAAACTAAAGCCACGGCCTTGGAATGGTCCCACCATATACCTACTCTTGGAATTCCAAGACAGATTGATAGATATATACAGTCTATCCTATATAAGGTAACACGCTCGCTTTCGCTCGCAGGAGATCTGTGGCATCATACTTCTTGTAATGATTCAAAACTTAACATGACTGGAAGAGACAAAAAGCATGAGTTGGATGGGTGTCCGATCAAAATTTTAAGTGACACCGAAGCAATGCGTTCATGGTTTTATTTTATGAACCCTGTTGTAAAATGTTTTGATGCACCTATGGCAGTATTCGGAACAGTACTTATTATTGTATATCAAACATTTTATATTATCAAAATTATTAGCTAGCAGTCAAATTTCAAAAGATCTTAAGATCTTAGTTTTCGTTTGATTCATCATTGCTGATAATATATTTAGTGTATAAACATGCGTTCTGTTTTAAACCAGGCAGTTACGTCACGGTCACGAATTTATTTCTTATCAAGCTTGACGAAAATTAGATACGCAGAGAATAAAATCGTTACTTCCACCATAAAAGTGTATAAATCGGGACGTTTGAATCAATTTTGCATACACCAAGTATATGGGAAGCAAGTTAACATAAATGATTTTGAAATGGTTACTGACTTAACAAGACGTAAACAGAGATTAGAAGTTTTACGACCCACTGGAACTAACAGTAAAATCTTGAAGAAAAATAAAACTACGTAAATAAGAAACGATTTTTTTTTATTGGGCATATTTTATCATAACCAAAAAGGTGTTGAATAAAAAATTATTTCGTGCGCTCCGTAGTAAATAGTTTTATTTGCTTACACTTACACTATTTAATATGTTTTTAACATTATTGACTGTTAAATCAATAAAATATAATAGGTACACCAATTGAATATCTCAGCATCCTTATTTATAAATATTATATGCAAAATACACATCAAGTACTATTACTTATGTTAAAAGATTCAACAAAAAATGAGGCAAAGTCGGTATTTAGCTCTTGTTCTTTCAAACGGTCGCGAATAGCTCGAGGCCACAACTGCATCGGATCGCAATCATCGACTCATAAAAACATCATACTTATCGATAGCTCACATTATTCCGAAGCGCTGAATAGCCACAATGGCGTGGCCTTGTCGGGATGACCTTTGTCCCCTTTATCATGCAGCCAATTGTTGGTACCGTAGGTTGTTTGCAGAATCAGTGCTGTCAAGCCGAATTTCAGAAAAGTGTTACATAGATGAACTAATTATAAATAGTTAACAGAATTGGCAGATTTAGAAAATAAGGTTAAAATTATTTATATGGTCAATAGATAGGTATATACAGTTTATTATTTTTAAATACGCGTTATTAGGTAGTAAAGAAAAAAGTATTTCTATAAAAACAATTCTATTACTTATATATTTTCCATGCCTGCATAAGATTTTAATGAAATGTCTTGATGTCATAATTTTTGTTTATATTACAAGTTAGACTAGGAGCAAAATTGGTAGATCCACAGTGTTGGTAGGCGTGACAACAATATAATGATCTTCTTGGCGTAATGTCCCGTGTTTAGTCAGGTCCGTTTGACCCCCGATCTAGAATTAAGCAAGTCTGAAGCGATCGCATATCTGACCTTCATTACCGTTCGTAAACGTTAGGAGGACCCAGACAAATTTAATCATGGTAAATGGGCAGGTATCCGCACGATGTTTGCCTTCACTGCAGAGCTAGTAGTACCATTCATGCATACATGGATTTAGAGAACCCAGTGGCTGGGTTGGATCCCGTATCCCCCTCATATGAGGTGCATATCCTCATCACGCTACCACGGCTCTCAGACATGACAACACTGTGCAATACTATTAATACCTAAGTGGCTAGGTAGCTAGTGCAACAGTCACGGCAGCCGTCACGCCCTGCAACTCCGCCTCGCCTCGTAAACCTGAACTCGATATCGGCTGGCTACAGCACTTTATGCGGAACCAAAGCTATTGTACGTACGCCGATGTACGCAGCGGCAACGGAGAGTTTTATGGTTTTGATTCTGATTTTAAACCGGAGTTAGTTTCCGTTTGCTGGCACATACTTAACTAATGATTGTAGGCGATAGCAAACTTTTTGCATTGTGGAAGAGACTAAGTTGTATCTTAGTATATGCCGATAGCGTATCCATACGCATCATATTCATAACTTTTTTACGAATCAATGAAATGGGTAGTATTGTAAAGGAGGTAGTACCTCAATGTTCTGACCAGTTTTCGATGTTCCAAACTGAATAATGCAGGATCAAGTCTGTATATGTTGTTAATTAGATATTATAAAATATTAATAGAGTACACGACCCTACCAGTAGTTTGACATATTTTTAAAACTTATAATTCCTGCATATATTCTCTGTAGAAATACTAAAGTTAAATATTAAATAAGGTGACGCACCTCACAGCATATTTAACTTTACAGCTATTTGAACTTTAATTTTAAAATCATTAAAAACCACAATGTGCGCATATTAAAGTTGATGAATTATCTTAAATAATATCTTAAGTAAATTATGTCTTGGAATTATCAACTTATGCTTTCTGTCATCATGATCCAAATTGCCTGCTTCCCATAATCTATGGGTCATGACCCTAAGATGAGCAGTGGCTTTAATGTAATAAGCAGACTTACTAAATCCTCCTCCTAGATATCTATACTAAATATGAAGCTGAAGACTTTGTTTCTTTGTTTGACCGCGGTTATCTCAGGAACTACTGGTCTGCGTTGAAAGAACATTTTTGTGTTGTATAGTTCATTTAACGGGGAAGGCTAAAGGCTATATAAAATTAATCATAAACGCACGTGAAATCGCGAGCATACCAATCACTACCAACATAATGTACTTACCTAATGTTGTCATCAAAAATATTCTCCTAAAATACTTCATGACTATTTATTGATAGCTTTAACTTACGTCGAGTCCAGCAATCTATCAAAAGATGCCTACACATTTCAAACCGCTTATTTGTTCATAAAAGCCACGACAAAAGTGCATGGATTATGAAAGAGGCGATTACCCCATTCCAATAAGCCGAAGCGGCTATATCGCAGCACGCGGCCGGCCCCTCCCGGGACTGGGAGGAGGCGCACTTTAATTAATCAACCTCTTTGTTGAAAGCCCCCGCTGCGCCAACAACAACACGCAAAACCCGGGTGCTGTTTGCACTACATATTATATGATTATTTGTTTTAATCGAAACCAATCGGAGCGGCAACAATTTTCGTAATGAGAAACCAGAGTTCAACAACTTCTAACGGTGAAAAATTTTAGAGGGTGTAAATATTAGGTCGGATGGAGCTGTTATTTTGTACAGTCCTCTACAAAAGTATCTGAACGTCTAACTCTGGAATGCGATTGAAATGAATTCGCCTCTACTGGAAGCTTATTGCAAACTGTACCTACCTACCCATGTTAAATAAATTAGCGCATAAACATATAAGTAGGTATACTTCAAATCTCTTTTTGACCTTCTTTAAGACACGTTATATATTGGCTTTCAATGTCTTTTTTTCCACCAGGCGCGCGAAAGAGAAGAGACTAAAGAAGGACGCTGGCCGGACTCGCTGGTCACAATACTTCAGGTCCATGAAGAGCGGCGGCGGCTCTCCGCGGCACGACCGCCTGCTCGACAAGGACGAACTCAAGATCGACCTCGACTCCTTCAGCCATCATGGTGAGTTCAGTGACTTTGCTGTTCGTCTTATACATACGTTCCCAACGTAGGCGGTACCTAGTGCCCCCCTAGTGGGCGCTGGAGATTTTTGAGCGATAGCGGGCCCAAAAGGCAAATGGGGGGCATTATGACAGTTAAGGGGATCGCCGCGGCGTACTACCTAATTAAAAATTGAACATAGTTACGTATCTATTTTTAAGGAAAAACATCGTACCTAGCCGTCTAAGGTGTTTATCCCTCAGCCACGACCACGAGTTGCACGATTACAGAGAGATAACAAATTTAATATGTAATTATAAGCAAGCTAATTTGCGATACAAATATTTGATTGCCGTAATTTAAAGTATATCTTAACGCATAATTCCTATAGATAATTCCTAATTGCATTTTTAACAAAATTGATTTGTTTGACGATTTCGCTCTCAAACCTGCACGATATTGATCCAAGGGCAGATATCGCACCCTCAATATAATGGCTCTACTTCTCTGAAAAGAGCTGTTGTTACATTTATGAATCAAAGAGCAGCAAAATACCACAAGCAAATAACAGAAAGTGTGTTGTTGCTGTTTTTTTTTTGCTGTTGCGATTTTGCAAATTATCAAAAGGCAAAATCATGTTACTATTTTCCAGTACCTAAAAGGAAATTTGCTATTTAGGTATAAACCATTACTTAATAGGTGGGTAGATATGTACTTATATTACTTCTCTAAATCTTTCATTTTCATTCATTAATTACATTCAGATTTCCGGGCAATGTCCCCAATAATCCATACTTACTCATAACAGAATGTTCATATTTAGGGCCGGTATGCGTAATGCCGGACGGCATTAACCATACAAGGCATTTGGGTTGGCACGGTTTTCGGTTATGTCTCGATAGGATATTTACGTATTACTTACGTACCGAGTTTCTTGCTGGATTCTTCTCGGTAGATACAACATTCTGAAACGGTGTTAGAATCATATCTCTTTAACTGTTTTTGACGATTTATAGTGTTTCTTTGAAACCTATATAAATAAAGAATATTTTGACTTTGACTTAAATGATTTTTGCACAGAGCTGAGCAATGATAGCTATAGCACCGTGGCTCTGGGAGGAGAGGAAGGCTCTCCCGCAGGAGGCGGAGGCGCGGGGGCTACAGGCGGCGCGCGGTACGCCGCTACGCCGCCCTACCTGAGAACTCATTCACCGCCACACCCGCACTACCACTATCCTCCTGATCACCTCGTTTACACCAATATCGGTAAGTGAAAAACTATTGAGGAACAGGATTCTATGATAGACTCCCACTTGTGTGAGATTTTCCCTAAATTATGACTGAAGGAGACTAAGAGACTCATGCACCGTAAATAGCTCTATATTCTACATTCATAATACTTCTAGTTAACTTAACATCCTTGCCTTGATCCTCATTAGACAGCGTTCTAAATGGCCTCCCTCCTAAATAATTGGGAGAACCGTCTCCCGGTATCTTCATAGGTTTTCGGTATCACGCATATGCTCTTCTTTGAAATTATCAATTACCTCGTACATTTCTATTAAAGATTTCTATTAAAATCGAATTCTTGCTGTGCTTATAATAAACCTTATCTTCCATAGGGCAAGCAATGAGCGGTGCCGGCATCGGCGGCGCAGGCGCAGGCGGCGCTTCGGACCTCAGCAGCTCGTCGTCGCCAGCGGCGGGTGGGTACCCCGACTTTCCACCGTCCCCTGACTCGTGGCTGGGCGAGCCGCACCACTACTCGCCTCGAGGCTTCCCCTAGCGGCGGCCGCCGCCGGCGCACGCGCAGCCCGCGCCCCCGCCGCACTCCGCCCCCTACCCGCCGCTAGCACAACCCCTCGAGCTCGTTGTCAAACGAGAGCTGTGACCGAACCTGGGCGGCACCAGACAGTAAATTTGTGAATATTGTACAGACCGTGCTGAGAAGAATAAAAAAACAACTACCGGACTACTTTTACTCACTTATTCAATAAGATAACGTACCTAACCATCAATAGCATTTTAATTATTGTCTTAAATTTTTAAGAAGGACCTGGAATCTTTTGAAATACAAATAGAAAATGTCTTCATGATAATGGTTAGGTACCTACATTTTGCGTTATGATTGCTTGTTCACTAATTAACACAGTAATGTTATACAAAGTACATATTTGGCTTTGATTAACAATGTACATTCAGTTTGTAATAAATACATACCACCTTAGTAGTTATATCATAGCTTAGACAACTCAGAATTTCCTAATTACTTAACTAAGCTTTTTTAATAATTTGTTATAATTACATTACATATCCTTACGTTGTAATTTCAAAATGCATTCTCATTAGCAGTCACGTTTAGTGCTTTGTTCTACTGTTATGAAGAGGTCAGTAATTATAACATTATGAATTCTCCACTAATTTAAAACTTTAAGCACTTTAATTGTAAATAAGATACTTATATTGTATATGCGTGGTTTTAAGCACAAATCGATGTTACGCCTTACAAGTATCAAGGTATTTTGTAAATAAATTATAGAGAAATAAGCATCATGAATATAAGATGTTGTATTTACGTAATGTATAAATTAATAACTAGAAATAAAACTGAAGTGATTTTACATTTTGATTTTACTGTCATATTAACTTCGACAAAGGTTATCACAATATTGTACATAGAACTTTTATTATGTGATAAAATATAAGTGTAGTTTTCTGTAAGTCCATAGTGATAAAATACTTTGTGCAAAAAATCTAGTCGACAGATGAATGGTATATAAATAATTATACATACATACTACGCTAAATTAGTTGGAAGTTTTATTTACAGTTAATTAAAGATAACTATTTACAATTCCGTTGTGGCCACTCCCCAGTACTGTTGCATGCGTCCTTCGAGGTCCAGTGAATCTTCAGAATGCGCCCCTTTTTCTTGTATAACAGCGAAGTCATATTCCAGATGGTACGGCATAAGACGCTGCAGTGAGCCGAAATAAGCGGCATTGGGCCCGCCGTTCGGAAGTCTCCCGGATCCGAATCTTAAATCAGGTTTCAAATTCGTCCCGAAAGACCTCGCACTACCAAAATGTTTGGATAAGAACGGCACGCTTTTCGTTGGTTTCCCCGCCAAATGAAGCTGAGGACTACTGCCAGATAACCCCTTTAAATTTCTCAAACTGCTCACATTTGATTTAATGCCTTTCGATAAATTATCCAATTCCTTGTCAAAAAGCATTTGTGTGTTTTGTTCCAGCATGTACTCCCAACATTTGAACTGCTCTTCGGGATTTGGCAGGTCCTCGGTTCTCTTGTCGTCTTCTTTATCTTCTTCAACCCGAACGCGAATGGCTCTTGCAACACCACCGCGGCAACTTCTTCGTTCCGACGGTCTATTTTGAGAGCGGACGCTGGCATAATGTTGATGACTAATAGCTTCACTTGGAGGACGATCACTTTGTCCACTCGGGGATGACCGATCGCTACATGGTTTCGGCGGAGAAACTGAGTGGCAACAGGCCTCCACTCGCGAACAACAACAGTCAGATCTGCACATAGACTTATTAATATTTATTGTGTGCCTCAACTCGCGCATCAACAAATCAACATCTGGCCTATGTTCCTGTAGGCCGAATCGTATTATCATTACTGACATGCAATCTTCGACTCCATAGCTTTGTGCCAAATCCTGCAGTCTCTTAGCTGCAAGGACAGGATTTCGTTCAGCTCTAGCTTCAGATATAGCAGTTTCTATACTAACCACATTCCAAAACTTTCCATTACCCATTATGAGAAATTCATCATCTTCTTTTATTACAGTTTGTATGACATCTGGATCTGGTATCGTATTAGGATATCGCGTTGAATATCCTAAGCGTTTATTATTTTCTACGCCTAAACTCAACGGCCCATTTCGACGGCTCAAAACAGCTTTAGTATCTCCTACATTTGCGAGCCTCATACTGTACCGTCTTGCTGCATGTCCAAAACCATTTTCTGATGGGTTCATCGGTGAAAGGTGACACATTATCAAACAAGCACCTTTTCTCTGCCCTTTTTCTTTTAACTCTCTGTGTGCAGAAAGAACAACGTACTTCATGTATTCATTAACCGTTTCTTTAATTGATTTTTCTTCAAGCAGTAGGCCGGGTAAACTGGATTGCAAGATTTTAGGTACATCCATATCAGTTTCTCCGTCAATTATGGCGAAGAGTCCTTCTTTATTACAAAATGAAGGAAGACGAATCTGCGCACAACATAAATGTAAGGATTTATTTGGACATTCTGAAAATCCTGTCATCCATGGAGTCGATCCGTTCAGCTCCTCATGATAGCCATTTTTCTGAGTCCAAGGTAAAGATTTCCGGCCAGTGACGTCCACTAAGCTTAAAGGCCGTTGACATCTGTATGCACTAAATTGTGTTGGATCTACTTGTAATTTTTGGTTGCATGAAATATCTAGGAATTTCAATTGTTTCGGTGCGAGAAGTCTCAAATCTATACTGTCAAGTTCATTGTGTGCAAAGTCCAAGATTTTCACGGATGCACTACATGCGAACATTGGTACAGATCTCAGTCTATTTGAGTGAGCTCGGACCACTCTTATGCGATTCAACTGCGGTAGATTTTCGGGGAGCTTCACAAAAGAATTTCCTGAAAGAACCAACTCTTCTATGTCCGGCCAATAATTAATGCAATTTTCAGGTAAATTTGTGAGACAGTTGTAAGCAATATGCAATATTTTCAGCCCTCGAAAAGCTGTGATAACATCTGCAACGTCGTCCATTAAACAATTCGCCGTCAAATAGAGACGTTCCAGAGAATATGAAGATGCACTTCTAGCAATGGGCAATCGGCTCAATCTGTTGTTAGTTAAGTTTAATACACATAACCTGTCACAGACTGAAAAGAAATTTTCGGGAAGTGATTGTATGCAATTATCATGAAGAAGAAGTTCTTTCAGCGGCGCTCTAAGTCTTGGCATTGATGGAATATTTGATATTTTGTTATGGGCAAGATGCAGCTTTGATAAACTTGAAAGTTCGCTGCAAAATAAATGTTCTGGGAGAGACGTCAACTGATTGTTGCTGGCAAGAAGTGTAGTGAGATCTGAGCAGCCGCTGAGCCACTGCGGCAACGATGTCAATTTGTTGTGTGACACGTCGATTTCGACTAAATTGATCGGCGGGACTGTCGTAGTTAGTGTCTCCAGTTCTGAAATAGACAACATTGACGAATTTAAGATTTTAGTTGAAATTCTAGGAAAAATAAAAAATAATCTTAAAGGAACATATGACAATAATATATATACATACTCTACTATTTTTATATTAATCATCGTGCAAGTAATATACTCATATATTGAATAATAACGTTCTATATGTTATGTTTCCAAATTTTACTTTACGTATTTAGCAGTGAGTTGACATATGTAGCTTTATACAGTTTGTTTACTACTCATCATTTGTATTTACGTATAATTACACTTAACTCTAACATAAAATACTCGTTGCTATTATAATTACCCAAGCTAAGTAGCTATGGCTTGCCATAATGAGGTGTAATACTAAAACTTGGACTAAGTGAATTACAACTAAACTACGTATGTTGTCGCTTCCATGGTATTTTATACTATTAGCATGAAATTGTCAGCACATATGTAATGTTTAACCCTGAAAGTTTCAAACAAGCGAATAGCCGGGCTGATAGTAAGTCGAGTCCGTAGCTCAAAGTAGTACTAAATATTCCTTGTCTTCACCGTTGTACATCCATGTATGATAATATACATTTGAATCTCTGCCTCGATCACCGAAAGAAACTCATTAGCATGACTGCTTCTATTTTATATCGGTTTGTCGGGTAGGGTAGGACCAGTCGTGCCAATGTGCTTCTTCCAAACGTTGCAGTTTCCAATACTCACGGTTATGTGGAGCCCGCAGCGTGCGCAGCGAGGCCCCGTGCAGAGCGAGGTGCTGCAGCGCGTTGTGCGCAGCGTACAGTTCCCGAAGCCCTCGCAATGCGGACACCACCAGGACTTCTACAGCATTATGGGAAACATCTAGTGTCACCAAGTGCTGGAATGGGAGAGGAACGTGTTATGTATTGACATTTTGTAGTAAGTTATTAATTAATAGCAGCGCCCCTGTTCCCGAGAGAATACAGGGATAAAATATAGCCTATGTTACTCGCTTATAAAGTAGGTATTGATTTGTGAAAGAATTGTTGAAATTGGTCTGGACCAATTGTATTGAATAGGCTCCGAAACTACTGGTAGTTTCGGAGCCTATTCAATACAAACAAAATTCAAATCTTTTTTATTATATCAGTAGATAGATGTGTAACCACGATCCAATTTGTACTTGTGTAAGGGTTACTTCAACTTAATAACCAGACTCGCTGAATGTAAGATCATTGCGACCAAGCAAATCCAAACTAGAAACAAGAGAAAACTAATATGATCTTAGTTACGTCTTCGAGTTCTCCAGTTGCTAGATGCAGAACCACAAAAGCTATCTGCAGAAATTGAACAAAAGTATGCTACAGCAATACTGTATTTATACATACACAAATGCTCGTAATTCCCAAAGAGAAAGGCAAAGTCAAAAGACAGCAAGGCCCTTTCGCCACTTTTGACCAAAATTTAACTGGCTAGATTTATTTAGACTGAGAGGTTGCAACTCTGCGACATTTCTAGCACAATTTCAGCAGAACTAAAATTGTGCTGGACCTAGCTGGAACCAACATTGCAATCTCTAGGTAGGGATTGTAATCCAGCGAGCGGCATTCTACGGCGGAGCCACAACATGTCGCTAAAATTGTTGTGAAGAATTGCCATTCCTAGTTATACTTTATTATAGAATATTGTAAAAATCTCCACACTTATGTACCGGTATGAAAGGTTTTGTAGACTCACCTCGTAGTTGCCTAAAATAATGCTTCCCTTAAGCCTGTTGTGTCTGAGGTCGACATTTGTTAAAGGAGCACGATACTCCGGTTTGTTTTCTTCGTTAGGCGCCATTTGGGAATTACACAACTGAAATCATATACATTTTCGTTTAAATAAATATATATATAAAGTAAATATATTAAACAATATTACCTACTTATTTTAAATAATGGCATAAGTATGCTTTTTATATCATACATTTTATTAAAAATAGCTTCATTTTATAAATCATTTAATTAAGTTATTACATGTGAGCAAGTAATGTACTTAAATAAAAAAAAATAAAAAAAGAGACACTAAGCCCTCATGATTGCCATATTATTTAAATAATTTACAATACTTACTCCAAAATTTGAGATTAAATTGTTAGCAGCCACGAGGGTCCTGAGACGCGGAAGAGTCAGCACGCAGTCCAGAGAGCGTAACTCGTTGTCGCTCAATTGTAACTCCTCCAATCTAGTGGACAACAAAACAAAGTAGGTGCTTTAATTGGAGTCATTGACCCTTCCGTTTAATAATATATTATCTACCTATCAAGAACAGCGATATCGTACAAGTTAAACTCACTGGAGTATATAAATTTCCACTGTATAACCGCCGCGATTGCAGTCGATTTATTTGCTTTTCACCTTTCATTAAATTAATATGAGAGTTAAAAATCAGCCGGGCATTTAAAACCTAAGCTATTTCTTTTATATACGAATGTAATTCTAGTCGTATAAATAAGTTTATTCAGGAGAAAGCTGTTTTTAAAAAACGGCAATTTTCGACATTGATTTATTGTCAAGAATGCGAAGAGCATTGTACATTACTAGTAAAAAATCTTTATGGTCGCGGAAACATCACGTAACGCCTTGGTACTTTTAGGAAGCGTTTATTGTTTAACAATAATTAAAATAACGTATAAGGGAAATAGTAAAAAGCAATCACTGAGTTTTATCTGCACTGATGCGTTTAAGTATATGAGGAACCGTTAGGTATATGTCAAGTTCTTGCGTGTGTATTAGATAGACATTGGAGTAAGTGGACGAAACTAATATTAGCTTTTTTGTGCTGAATTGTGTATATATATTTATGATTCTAAAAGATTAAAAGAATTGCCCTTAACGGCATTCCTTTGATAATATAGCGGTGCCAATGCATTTTTCGCTTATACGCGTACATTAGGTACCACTGTTACAAACATAATCTTAGCGTTTCTGCGTCCATATTAAGAACTTCTTTAAAAACATTTACGTTTTATCTTTTGGGACTTCCACTGATATCGTTATTGAGAATTGGCCCTGACCAGAATAGCCAATACCATCCATCATGTAAGACACAAAATAGTATTTAGTCGAAGTTCATTGTCCGTTACCGCAACAAAATGTAAATTGGTTTCGGGTGTTGTTAGATGAAGTAAGACTTTAATTACTCATAAAGATTCTATCACGATCTTGATTGTTATAGCTCTGGTTATATATTAAAACTTTTCCAGTGTAGCAGTTACAAATAATTGGCAACAATATCAAGATTTTGTTTTAATCTCACTGGCAATAGAAAGTTAATGAAATATAGGTTTATAGGTATTATGTTAATAACTAATATTAGGAAGCTATACCTGTTAAAGATGCTAATAGAAGATATCTATATGTGTTTTTTTTTATTTTCAGCAGTGAAATGTAAATCCTTTTACTTTTAGAGATAAATTATACTTAAGTATATCTATTAAGTGCCTATTGAAAGATACAAATTGCGTTTCTTTGATTTTAGCTATCTTTTAGAAAGCCCATATAGCTAAGAAGGATCGATCCCAGTTATATAACTGAAAACTGTGTTTTTGATTGATTGAAAAATTTATAATAATTTAAAATTTAATTAATATATAATTTAAAAAGAATTTAAATTCATACTTCTTTGTTTACCTCGGCAAATAGTGTTCAAGGTATGGATAGACCACACTATGGTTGCATAAGTTTTATTTAACACAATAGGGTTTCGTAGTCGGCGTACTTTGCCGCTACTTCTCGGAGACTGGCCATATGTTAATCCGTGGCCCACAAGCTCAAACAGCGTGACTGACGAAATTAAGAGTTTAAAAAGCATATTACTTTGCAATTACTTTTAATAAGTCCGGTGTTGAGAAAGCTACGTATTAAACTAATTGAATGTTCGAGTGCTTGTGATGTGATTTTTTTTAATATCACATCATAATCTTTGTCAAATTGGTAAATAATCTATTAGGTATATGAATAATAAGTTTTGTATTTCTGGTGGATTCATTTCTTTAGCTTGTGGCCTCGGCCAATTCTAGAACACACTCAAGTGTCTAATAACTTTGTGCAGTATTTGTCTTGTAATCTAGTTTGTACTTTCTTCAGGTACATTGCTTTGGAAAGTAAATATTGAGGTACAAAGTATAGTTTATTAGAAAGTAGTTATGCAAACATTAGCTTCATTATAAGTATCCGTGGTCTTGCTATATTCCAATAAATAGCCCTCTCAGATTGAAATAAATGAATTAGTTTACAGCTTTTAAGATGGTCCTGTATATTTTTTCACTTATCGCAAACCAATTCAGAGGTATTTTAGTAAGGTCATAATAAAAATATACATACATACTACCTACATAATAAGCAGGCGCAGCAAAAATATAAGATTATAAAATTAAGCCTAATTAATGTGCCTGCCTTATAGAATCAGAAGTAGTCAGTACCTACCGTTATCTTTTACGAAAATTTTAATAACGGAATATAATGTCTTCTTCCGCGTCTGCCCAATACAAGGTCTTTCTCATGTAAAAACGGTACATCAAACTAGAAACTTATGACATAGTTTGGCATAAAACAACTTTGTGGTGATTACTAAACGCAATTCGTTGAAATTTATGTGTAGGGAGGTTAGCTTATTATTTTTTTAAGTATTCACCGTGGTACAAAGTGCCGTAACCCACGTTTGAGTATGTCACGCACCACACAGAAGTGTAACGAGTAGTTTTAGATCCAGCGACAAGATGTTACTTATTATCAAGTTAAGAAGGCAGTAATTAATGTGAGCATGAGCACTGCAAAACAGTAGCTTTTGTCAGCCTATTTACTTGCTACTGTTGAACACAGTTCTTTAGTGATTACAGGGTGTTGCTTTGACGTCTGCCCTAGTTTGTCTGTTCTTGGAAAGAGGTTAGCTTGCGTTACTTCTTATAACACAGTGGTTAGAGTATGATAATATAACTTGAGGTCGTGTTACAAAAATAAGTAAGGGTCTGTATTCTCTTAGTGGCAATTTGGAACTTAGTTAATATATAAACTAGTAGGAAATTCGATTTTTATCTAAGTAGGAAGTTTATAACAATGTTTTTAAACTGCATTAGTGTGCCTTGGGATCCCTATATATTGTTAATAATTTGTTCTTAAACATAGTTTAACTTTTGGTCCTTAGAAATTTACAACAATTAACCACTATTACCACGTTTGAGGCAGGAGCCTAAACCCAATCTACACAAAACACTTACCAAAAATTACCATTAACTAAAAAAAACACTTAATCAATAAATGATAATGTTGCCATCCCAATCTTTTTAATTCACTACAATCCATCACCACATCAACACAATTTAACTTGGAGTTCAATAACCACATAGGCTGACTTATATCGAATCACGGAGTAACCACTATTCGCATGTCCGTAGCCCATTATGGTATTCGCGGTGTTATCGTAACAAAACAAGCTTGTAGAGTACCGGGTGCGCGCGCGCAGACTGACCGCGCGCCCGCGCCGCCCCACTGGCTAGCGTCTACCGCGCAACTTAGCACCGGTGTTACATACACGCATTGTTGTTCATCTTATCATTGCACGTATCTATGCAATACTGCTTATACCTATCGTTTTGTTGTAACAAACCGCCAATTTCCCTTTCAACCGTTTTTCAAAGTTTCGTCACAAGTATTACCAATGGGCGAGAAATAAATCGCCTATGAGGCTTTAGGAACGTGTATAAAGTCCACTAAAATGATTTTTCGCACGCACTATGAGCTATTATATTAATAGTTATTAGATAAGTACACTAAACAAATATTTACCTATCACAGTATATTACTTGATTGGTTGATTAAATTTTGTTTGCAAAATTTGTACTACAAAAATGTGAAACACTTTAATAAAAACTATTAAAAATATCTAACCTATAATATTTGTATGTATTTTATCTCAGGCAGATGTCATCAAAATTTGATCTGGGACCCAAATCACTTACCTACGCAAAGCATCTTCTAAACCACTAATACTTCTCATGACTATACTAAGTATGTACACATGTGTAGAAGTATAAACAGGTACTGCATACAAATAGCCACGTATGTAGCGATACCTCATTCATTGTTTATGAAGATACCAACAAACCGTACGGAAGCGGTAAAGGACGGCCAAAGCTTCTTCTAATAACTCATTAAAGGTGATTGATAAAATCAAATAATTACCTCGGCTCCTATACCATTCACTTTGGTGGAAGGATGTGCGAAGTAGACATCTTAAATGGGAAGTATTTAAATGATGTGCCTTTTAGCATACGAGTCTTCGGTGTTTTTTTTTTTGGTAGATTCTATCCGACAAACGTGGCTAAAATGATTTGCAGATTTAAAGCTATTTTATGGATGAAGGGGCCCAATATATTAATTTGAAATTGTTAAGTGTTCGTACGTTTAAAATCTAAAACACTAAATTGAAGAATTTGCATTCTAAATCGTATTGCTAATTTCTGAATTGCCTCTCTTTTTTGAGATTGGTGTAAAATTAAATATAGCCCTTATTATTCGAGCCATAAAAACGCATTGCCCCCCCCAATGCATAAAAATCACATAAGTAGTTTACCGTTACGGTACAACATACGTAAATACAACTGCGTATGTTAAAATGTATCAATCCATGCATACAAATACAAAATCACAAGCCTATCATTCGGGTCTAATAGCAATCTCTTTTAAACTTATATGATGGGATATGGAGCCCCCAAGGCCAGCATATAAAAATTGTGTAAGATTTACGAACTGCTACTTTCTGAATTATTAATAACAACAGCCGCTGTACGAAATACCCTTCGAAGTGTACTTTACCTTCGTTCAAGAAGCATGGCTCTTTGTTCTTAACCAGATAACTAATGGCTATCGGAAATGTAGATTAATCAATGTATTAATTACAGATTGAGTTAACTCATAGGGGTTGCGATGCGAAGTGAACGTAACTCGTAACGCTCCGGCGAGCTGATGTAGATAGCCCCTCGCCCGCCTGCGCGTACGCAAGCGCTTACTTAAAAAATTAGCACACAACGGAAACGCACCACCTACTAACAGCTATGACGAATGTTCTCTTCGACCGAGGTAAGTTCGACTGATATGAATATGTTAAGAGATGACATATGTTGATGGGTTATGGGTGAATGTGGCTTTAAAGACATTAAAAAATATAACATATAAGATACTTTCAAAGCAAATGCACCTACACATATGATAACATAACAATACGCCCATAATCCCCGAAGGGGTAGGCAGAGTCAAAGGGGCAACATGCCCCTTCAACCACATTTAACCAAAAATAAAGTCGGGCTGGGTTAGATGGAAAATTTTGAAAAAGCAGTGACAAGCGGCTAACCTGTCGCCTACACAATCACACATATGTTAATAGGGATGATGACTGCATTAAAAAACGATAATTCTATTTAGTCCGTTAGTTAGATTATACAAAAATACTAGACACATATTTTTCGCTTTATCAAATTAACAAAAAATCACAAGGTTAAAGAGCATCAAAGTTTTGGAGTGGGGGCTTGCGACGTCACTATTTGGTAAAAATTTTACGAAAATGTGACGTCACGCGCAACTTGAATGCATTGTATATTCGTCAATGTTTGTGTGACAAATAAATAAAAAAATACGTGTTCAATATTTTTTTATAATCTAACTGACGGACTAATCAGAATTTTTTAGTCATCTAGCCTATTCGTATTAACAAGGCAATATGAACAATACCTAAGAGTGCGGCACGTAACACCCGGCATAAATAAATAAAAAGTAGTCCTTATTAAACCTCTAACATTTTTTTTATTTGACTGGCCCGTTGGTCGAGTGGTCAGAGACCCTGGCCACGAAACCAAAGGGTCGCGGGTTCGAATCCCGCTAGGGGCAAATGTTTCGTGTGATGAACATGGACATTTGTACTCGAGTCATGAATGTTTATAAACGTATTTAAGTATGTCTATCCGTTCACCTAGTATCCATAGCACAAGCATAAGCTTAGTTTGGGACTAGGGAATTGGTGTGTCACTCTGAAGAATTTATTAATTAATTTATTATTTATTTATTTAAGTTGAAAGTACAGTTATAAGGCTTTAAAACTCGTTATTAGTTGCATAATGTTCTGTATATGTTCATGTACCTACTTACACAATCTATTTTTCCTGGCGAGAGGAAAGAGGTTTCATTTTAAACTGAATTAGCTAAGTAACAATAATTAAGTAAACTAAGTAGAAATAAAATGAAAATATATAAAAATTCCGCCATTTCAAGAATTGGCATTGGTTATTTACTTGGCCTTATGTCATTCCATATGCTTAATTTTTAATGTTAAATATTTAGCCTCACGTTCTTTTATAAGGTTCTGAAAATTATATTTTTTTATATCAACTACTTCCGAATAAAATATTTTGCTAATCATTTGAATTAGCAAAATATCTTTATTATGAGTAATCGCAGATAAATACAATGCGAAAGTGGAAGGATGCAGGTATCGCGGAAGGCCCTGACCTACCTATCACGACTAGATTCGTCGAATGTTAGCAGGTTAGGGGCCATCGTAACCATAGAGCTTGTATGGAATGGATAAACGATAAAGCACCGGTGACGTGTGTAAGGACAGTGGGGCGCTTAGTTCTATCTGCCTACCCCTCCAAGAAAATGGCGTGAATCTACTTTAATATCTATTTATGTAACCAAATCGTTAAATTCTCTTGTATAGTTATGTGTGGATAAATCAATCGCCCTCTTTATCTGGTTGGGATGCATATGTTTGTGTTTTATGTCTAAGATCAAAATCCATCAACGTTTTGTGTCCGAACATGTGTTTATATTAAATAGCTGACCCAGCGCACTTCGTAACGCCCCGTTCTCGGATTTTCAATAAGCGTTTATTTTTAATTTTTCACGCACCTTTTTTATTTTTTTCTTACATAAGAACCTTCATCTGATAATAACAAACACAACAAAAAAAGAATTAGCAAAATCGGTTTAGCCGTTCTCGAGATCTGCGCTTAACAACACATTCAGCGATTAATTTTTATATTATTGATATGAAAATGTGACCAGAGGGTTATATGATTGCATATGCAAACTAATTGAAAAGTTTCCTCAAACTAAACCATATTAATATTTTTGACTTATTGGTACACGCAGATGATTACTTAGATATATCTCAAACAAGTCGGCATGTACTTCCACACCAAGCTTTTCATCTAAAACCAAGATTTTAAAAGCAAATACCTCCTACCAGCGCACTTCATGTAAGCACAGTTTGAATGTAAGTCAACGCGATACCTACACAGATAATTCAAAAAAATATAAATAAACGTAATAAGAATACGAATGGTAATTCAAATAAGACAGCATTCGAGACAGTTTCGGCCACAGTGATGCCACTAAGAGCAGAGCGCCACGCTCCGCCGCCCGAGCGTTACCGAATGGAACGAGTGATGGCCACATACGCGTATGCGCCGATACTCTGCCGAATGCATGTACTCGGCGATGATTCTGGAAGCTTTAAATGAATTTTGAGTTCACTTCAAGTATAAGGAATATTGAGAGTTAATCTCAAGATTAATTCAAGCTTTCTCTTCTTCTTGAAGAAGAAGTAAGAAGTACAAATTTTGTTGTTATCTAGCATGCTGCAGCCTATCTATCATGTAGTTCAAGGTCACGAATGGTGTATAGAATATGAATTTGTGATTTTATAGGCTACAAACTTATTCACCTTCTACCCTCACAGGGTCTATAATGTGTATACTATAGGTAATATTAACCCCCAACACCTTGTAATTACAGAAGCAATAAATTATTAATTATTGAGTATATTCTTACTACTTTTTCACTATTTTTCATGTAATATTTTTGGCTTAATGTGGTTAATGAATCTCGCTGTTCCTTGGTGTCGTAAGAATAGGCCTTTCCGGTTTTTCGGATATGACACAATGTACGTATTTAAACTAAAACTTTTATGGAGATTCATAATCAGTATTTAAAAAATTTGTAATAAATTACGTATTAATATTTGCGGCAACTAGAGGAGTTACTAGAACAAAAACTAGTCAGAATAGGATGAGAGTGTCTTTAAGTAGTATAGGAGTAAAATACATTTTCAAGAGCTTTTTAAAGTGGTCCTTTAAAATTTTGGGATAAAAAATTCTAGTATCACACCATTACTCCCGCAATCCCTGAAGGGGTAGGTAGAGTCAAAGGGGCAGCAAGCCCCTTTAACCTTTGGTCTAAATAAAACAGGGTAGGTAAACTACTACTAAAATAGGTACTAATTTATATTATAAACTTATAATCATCGTTTATGTATAAGATCTCCTTAATCTTTTTTATTTTTTTTTTCATCCTCTAGTCTCTCCTATGTGCAACTACTTAAATGGACTAAAATGAAGGGAGTTTAAGACAAATGATTTATGCTACTTACCTCGGAATCAGATCAATATATGTAATGTTCTTTGTTTTATTTATTATTATTATATCATGATTGGTGCATTCTTTCTATCATTTTAGAATATATTTTACATAGAAAGATAAATGATGCGGAACACAGTCAATCCATAAGCCTAACCTTATTTTCTTGATGTATGATCTAGCCCTGGATACGGGTACAAATGTTAATCACTACTTAGTACTTTGCCCCTAATTGGTTTTGAACCCACAATTTGCTCCATTAATTTCGTGGCCATAGTCTCTCACCATTCAACCAAGTGGCTTTCTGAGATATGTAGGTACGATAGTACTTAAATACAAACCATTACACCCGCAATCACCGAAAGGATAGGCAGTGTTCAAGGAGCTAGAAAGTAATAAAGCAAATCTTACTGTTTAAGCTGGCATATTTCATCGGGCAGCTCATTGATCCGGTTGTCACTAATGTCAAGATGTGTTAAGGCATGCATCGCCCACACTTGCGTCGGGATCGCGACAAGTGCGTTCCTTCGTAGGGTGAGCACACGTACGGTGAAGTCTCCAGCAGCGTGCTGTGAAAGGGCAGCTCCGAGGGACGACCTTCCACCGCCGCCGCTAAGGTCCAGCACGTTCGGGGGCTGCGTGCTTTGGGTAGCCTGGAAATAAAATTTCAGTTGAATTCTCCAGACTAACACCAGTTTTAAAAGCAAGGACGCTGACGCTATAGCTAACGGAGAGATATTTATATGTATTATTCATAAACATCCATGACTCAAGTACAAATGTCCATATTAATCACTCGAATTTGCCTCCAGCGAGTTTCGAAATCGCGTCCTTTGGTTTCGTGGCCAGGGACTAACCACTCGACAGGCCTGCTTGTCCAGGTCCAGTGACCAAGCTTAAAACTAAGAATGTATTGTATATTTGATGACCAGACTAGCCTAGAAGGTCGCACTGGTCACATAGACGACTTGTTACAACACTATTGTATCTTCAAGAACTAACTTAAATTATCTAAAATTTTATCAGTACTGTACAGTACAGCGCTTGCAATTAATCACAATCAGAATAGGTTTCAGAAAAAACAATGTCTTAAAATCTTTCTGGTAATAATATACTTCGAGCTTACGCAGATTAATACGTTGCCCGAATAAGGTGGGTGCGATATTTTTTGTCATAAGATTGATTTCCGTATTAACGAGAATTTCCGGTATTCTTGTTAATAGGTATGTACGGAAATCAATCTATTACAATCTATTGTGGTCAAAAACATTCAGTCGAATTGAGAACCTCCTCCATTTTTTTGAAGTCGGTTAAAAATATAGACAAGTTCATTGTTGCTGGCATAATATACAAGGGTGGTCTGGTGGAAGTTTTTATTGTATAGTAGTTTGAATGAGTCGATGTGAGTTTTTTTTGTGAATATGGAAAAAAAATAGTAGCCGCGTTTGCACACGTTAGGCAAAAAACGTGTGTGAATAAACATTTCCAACGCTGTGTTGGCGCAATATATCTGAGTTTTGGCGCCGATTAATTTCTGTAGATGTAATTTTAATACCCCTGAAACAAAAATACAGTCAAAACAGTGATCTGAAAAGGAGAACCGGCTCCAAAAAAGCAAAAAATGTTTTGTTGGCTGGAAAAGTCACGACGTCTATTTTTTGGGATTGTCGTTATCTTAATCGATTGTCTTGAAAAAGGTAAAATCAAAACGGCTACGTTTGCTGAAAAAGACAATTCTGTTTCACTAAGGCAATGCACCGTCCCACACCTGCGGTTGCCATGGCGATAATCCACGAATTACATTTTGAACTGCGTGACCAACCGCCTTTTCCACCAGATCTGGCCCCAAGCGACTTTTTTTTGTTCCCTCATTTAAAATTGCACTCGGAGGACAGCCATTTTCGTCAAATGAAGAGACAATGACCTTCGTGAAAAATTATTTTGTGAGAAAAATGCCAACTACTATTTGGATGGGTTAGAGAGATGGGAGCATCGCTGGCAGAAGTGTATAGAGCTACAAGGAGGCTATGTAAAAAAATAAAAATAAATTTTAAGCTAAAGTGTCTTGTATCTTTATACATATAGTAGGTATACATATAGTGGTAAATAGATACAACGATACAAAAATATTATCATAAAACTATATATTTACGTAATACCCGTATAATTAGATGATACATTACTGTAGGTATAATGGAATCATAACAGACGCAACAATATCCAAATTGCACTTACATATTTATCGATTCACAAAAATTATAAAACTTCTCCATCTTACTTAAATCTATTACTTCTGGGCATTGCAAATGTTCGCCCATCAACTGCTGAATTTTTGTGACCGATTATATTATCTGTGTATTTAAATAAATGACATACGAACTATTAAGTCATTTTCAATCGAAAGTGAAAGAGCAACGAGCGTCAATTATTGAGCGTAAATTTTCTTCAACGTATGATTATCACACAATTACATAGACTGGAGTGAAAATGCGGAACGAAAGTCTATTGTTGGGCTTATGTTATACTGTTTAATCGATTCAGGTTATTGTAGTCAATATACTGTTATAAACCTACTAATATTATTAATGTAAAACGTTGTATGTTCGGATGATTTTTATATGAACACACTTTAAGCAGTCATCTGAGATAACATGTAGAAGAAACTTTTATATCATTTTGGATTTCCCTGGAATAATCTTGTGATGTTGTACTACATCACAGGTTAGATTGATTTGAAATTGCATTTACGAAAATGCACATTAAATTGGTTTCAAATCAATCCAGCTTAGCAAATCATGGATAGGTACCTTGATTTCAATCAATTCATATATTGAGGCCGTGATACCATCTGAACGCATTGTAAGGTAGATTTAAATAGCAGCATTTATACGCTTTATTGTGACAAGAGTTGGTGAAACTACACTCTTTATCTATATAGTTCACATTACGCAAGTAAAAAGCATTGTATGCGTGCAAACGTAAACATATCATGATAGCAGAACAGCTGCGCAAGATTCACAATTGGACCCAAATGGACTTCTAACAGATGTAATGCGTAAGAATAGGTAATACAGTCAACAATAAGCCATTAGAATAATTTAAACGAGCGACGTGAATGTATTTAAGCAAACCGAGTTACTGCTTGGTGAAATCAATGTGGCTTGGCTACATTAATAAGAATATGACTCTGATATTTCTTATTACGTAGGTATAGAACTTAGATGATGAAAATACCGAAGGGAGTCGTGGTATTAGGTAGTTTTTAAATCTTTGCACCATTTAGAATGTTGCTAGTTACATACATGCAATTAAGATAAAACAGAGATTAGCTTCAGGATATATAAATACTCAAAAACTATAGGTTTCAAGTATATGGTTAGATAAATATTTATCAACTTCTCACTATACTACGTATTACTTTGACGAGAATTGAATTTATACCATGTATAAGAACTTCTAATACGAAGAATTGGCATGTTTTGTATATACTATTTGCAAACAAAGGAATAATATGGCATATCTCTTAACAAACAATAGAAGCTTTATACTACTAGTCATATAAACATATTTCGCCAGTAAAAAGAAAGTGAAAATGCAGATAATTTACAAAAACTGTCTTTTATTCATTGAAATACCCACCACATTTTCAAACTTGTCTTTCAACAGGGTGCTGGGTTCCAAACTATCTAAATAGTTTTCACTGCTGTCTTGATTGAACACATCCAAACTGTCCACTTCCTCGTCGTCCATGGTCACAGTGTTTCTTTCCACCATCACAGACACACACGCATTACTGCTGTAACACTATCGAGCACTCCTTACATCAGGTGACATATCAAAGGTAACAGAAAGTCAGTGGTTTGTTTCGGTGCGTAGCCACGGGGCCGACGAACTGCGTTCAGCATTGTTATTCCCAAACACTACAACCTGTCTGCGTCTTCAATATTCCAAGCACGTCCCTTGTACTTGCATAAATGGTATTATTCAAACGTCCTTGATTTGGTGTTGTACTAACACAACCATTAAGAGGCAATCAGGAGAAAAGAACTTTGGTTAATACAAAAGCTCGGAGTTTCCTTATATTAATTCTTCTTAATAGTTTTCTTATTAACTCTTCTTAAGTTCCCTTTCGATTTCCATATTTCATTACTAAACTGATGTACTAGACACTTTAAGATCTTTGAGCTGAAAAATACTTGTCGTGCAGAATGGCAAGTGCCACCGTTTCTTCGAGTGACTTTTCACTAATGCGAATGACGACTGAAGTGTCTGTCTCCGCCCCGCTATACCGGCGCCCGCGCACTCTGGCCATCTCGACCGTGATATTTCTTTCAGGGTGATGCGCACACAATTTCTAATTAACACACTTTTTTCATTTGACGTATCAAAATGCTTATCTTTCGACTGACTAATTGAAATCGAGTTTTCTATAGCTTTTGCACGGTATTGACCTCGCAATAGTTTCTTTTACATAAATATCAATTAGAGACGTTAAAAACTATAACATAGCTATTAAAAATGAAGAGGTCTCTACCTAATTAAAGTTACACACTTGACATTAAAAAAAATTGTAAATGGGAGTGTACTAACACATTTTTTGAATTAAAGTGAAATCCATTCGTTTCTTTTTATAATTTAAACCATTTGGCATAGGACAATTGTTATTACACACAAAAAAAATAATCATCACTTTGTACAACCCTGAGTTGAATGACGTAAAATTGCACATTGAAATGTCAAAAGCTTAATAACCTTCTGAAGATTTCTACCAATTTCACGCTATTATGTCTACGGTTCGTTAGTCTACGAAGTGTTCCGGAATCAAATCCTCAATCATCTGCTAACGTGCAGTTTGCACATGCTGCGGAGCGCAGCGATAACACAGATGCACCTACATAACTACGGCCTTAGAAACTGGATCTAGTGCATTATCTTAAACCTAATAAGAGGGTAGAATTCCTTAGCAGTACACTCTGTTTTAACAAAAATGTAATTGATACAATGTTATAAGTTAATTAAGAATCGAAATCATACGTACCTCTTTCAGCCAGCAGAACCACATATTGCGCTCCCATGCCGTATTGAATCCAATGAATATGTGATTTAAAGTGGTATCTCCAAGAGTGCTGTTGCCATGGAAACGTGGTTTTACACACACCACGAGTTTTTGGGCTTTCGGCGGACACAGCTCTATACTGCCGCCGCTTAATTCCAACATCTCCCATGTAGATCCTGTAGTTAGAAATACATTATATTTACATATGCTATTATAAAAAAAATAACCGACTGTTACAACATTTAAATACAATTATAAATGTATACGTACCATAGGAATGCAGACGTGACCCAATAATATGGGCAGGTCTTGATTTCCATTGAGGAAAAACATGTCCTTTTAGTATATTTATTGTGCCAGACCTTAGTACGCCACCAGAGCGATCAGCTGGGCCGACGCACCATTGCAAAGAGAATCGAAGTTCAGGATCGACTGCCAACCTCTGCCTTCTTTCTTCAGATTTCCAACCACAAGTCACTAAGAAGTGCTCCTGTATTCGTAACGGAAACTCATCAGTCTCCAGGCGTCTAGATTTTTCCCCGCCAAATTGCACCCAAAGGGTTAGTTCTTCTCCAAATCCGAGTTTCTTGTTCACATCTTCAACGGTGGTGTTTAGTGAAACTTTGACGAGTTTACTCTGAGGATCAACAGCAAAAGGCTCAAGGCCATCGTAGACACGTATCCAGCCGTACTCGTTGGGGGGCCGTGGTTTAAAACCTCGTGTGGAGGCGAGACGCCGGAGTGACTTGCGGCGCACAGGAGGCGACGAGCCGTGGAGTCCATCGTCGCACACCATAGCGACAGATGATTTTCGTTTAGTAGTTAAATATTGATCAAAACATTACTTTAATACATATCTGATATAAATCAATCACTTGGTTCATTCCATTAAACACAGCGCGGGGACACTATGTCCTGAATCGATATGATTATGATAAGGTAATTCTACAAAACTATTCGTTTCGTTGGACATAATCTAACTCACACTTCTCTTCTGGAATTTATTCCCAACCCCCACATAACTTAGTTGAATACTATTTTGTTTTCTTGAATCAGCCTCTCCAGTCAGATGCGATGCAGATTCCGTTGTAGAGTATGCCGGTACAGGTGTGTGATAATCTTCCAGCACCTTATCACGCCGTGACTTCTGCTTATCTTATTTTCTTCTACCAAAGTCTTGTTAACAACAGACAAGAATCGACGCGCGGTATAAAGTACTAACGTGACGTCGTCAGCCAATGCAACAGACCTCCTCTATAGAACTTTATCTTTTCAATAGCGAATGGAATCTGCAGCGGATGCGACGCAATGGAGCGTGCGCCGGGCGTCGCAGGCACAGAGGATAGCGCGCGGTGGCGGCAGATGGTCGCGAGGTGCGGAGGCCGGCGCCGCAATGCCCGCGCGCCGGACCCGCGCCTGCGCTGCATTACAATTGGGTCGGAAGCGAGGTGGGGGTGGGAAACATGGTGCTCGTTCAATCGGGAACAAGGCGGAATACAAATTGTGGCCGTTAATGACGTTTATGGCTATTTTTGGCCACAGGTGCACATCATACCAAAGGAGTGTAAAAATCCAATCCTAGCATCATCACTCACATATTCATCAAACGCTTTAATTTCACACTTAGACGCCCGCCAAACATGCGATACCCGATTTCTGAATTATATTTCTAACTAATAATATTTATTCGTTTTCATATTATTATGATCTTAATATTTACTTCACCTTATGAATAGTGTTAAGATGTGTTGTTTCTTGTAAGTATAACGATGCAGCGTTCTGTACTTAATATCGACTAAAATTTACGTAGGTAATGGCAGTATACTTAGTTGATACTATGACTTTCAACAAATATCAACAAGTGATCGCAAAATTAGAAGAACCAAATATTATGGTGTTACATAATATTGGTCAAAAAAAGTAATTGCAGTGTTGACGCAACATTAGAATAACGTAAAGGGTCATAGGTGCTACTCTCATATTCTAAGGCAAGTTTGAATGGGGCAAAAGAACACCAGACGTTATGTCCGGTTCCGCGCCAGCAAGCACCCCACCTGCTGACTCACCTGCCGCGTCTGACTGTTAACCCTCGGCCGACGTAAACAATGCATACACTTACAACACGCTAGCTTCAAACTTGTGATGCAGTAAAGACCGAACGAGTATAGAGTATATAGAAAATAAAACGTATTTTTATGATATGCTGCCAAATATATCGCGTTCATAGTCATCAGTTCACCCCTCGTAAATCTTGGTTTATATCTTGATATTAATAACAGTGTGCATGATGTGATGGTACACGATGATACATTGAACATTAAATATAACAAAATCAGGATTGGCAAATGAATAATAATAATAATCATTCAACATTATAAGAACAACTAGTACCTAGATATACAAACCTGAGTAGTTTTATAAACTTGACCATATAACGTCATTCCCTGTCAGCGAGTAAACCCTGTAGTTATTGTGTTGTAGAGTATCTTTAGCACTCCAAGTAGACTGCATTAGAAGAAGTGGAAACATTAATAAATTGACCAGTTTCTTTGCCTCAATGCTTCTTGTAGCTCGGTTGCATTAGCACATTAGTACTTGACTTTAGTTAGGGTTTCCAATGAGACAGGATATACAGCAGATTTTTTAACAAAACACTCATATTAAATAGAAGCACTAAAGTTTAATAGCAATTCTATGTATTACTTTACTTACCTACTAGAAGGTTAAGTTAGGTCATGATATTTTTTCCTCGTCACTCAGATAAGTAACTGAAAAAAAATCGAGAGGTAATTGTATGTATGTTCCGTTTTCACGCCAATAAAACTCATTTGATGAATTTTAGCATAGATATATATAAATTAGACCTTGAAGACGGACTAAAGAAACAAAAAATATTTTTTTATCAATCCCTGGCAGATCAAAGTGCAGGAAATAGCTATTAAGAATAAAAATTATACATGCAAATATACTATATTCTCTTCATCATGCATAAACTACTTGGTAGATTGAAATAAAATAAGTACGCCTAAAGTGTAGGCTCAAAAAGACACAGATCTGTGTCTTTTTTATACCGGAAAAATAGGGAGATCGCGCGGGTACAATATAATGTCACTGTAATAGACCGAATTTCATGCGAATGGAGTCGCGGGTAATAGGTAGTAAATGATAATTACAGAGAGAGATACATTATAGAAATTACAGGATCAACCCTACCTAGGTGCCACACACATATCGATTATTTTGTCGGGGATACTATAGATTGCTGTCGTAATCAGTGTTTCAAGTATTTCAAGCAGGTACCTGCCTGTCTATACTGTTATATTATGAGGTTACTGATTATGAATCTTTGAAGAAGTTAATAAAATATATATTTTTTATAACATCACGCCATAATCCTCGAAGGGGTAGGCAGAAACACCTTTAACCATACTCGGTCAAACACAAAACTGCCTTAGATGAAAATTATTTATTTATTTATTTGTTATTTATTCTTTTTAAGTGACCAACATGGGACTAGTAAACTTCTTTAAACATTTGTCAAGTATTAGTATTGAAGCTAAAAACTTTTTGTTATGATATTTACAATTAATTCGTATGATTGGAATTCTGAATGATGTTTTGCTTTTTCTGGTTTGAGATAGTAAGCTAAAACAATTAATATGTATCCTAACTAATATATTTTGAAAATGCAATAAATAAATAAATTCTCTAGACTGACACACCAATTCCATAGTCCCAATCTAAGCATAAGCTTGTGCTATGGATAGAAAAATATCTAAGTTTTCCAAAAATTGAAAAATAAAAACGCTAGAAATAGTTAAAAGTCAATACCTATTAAATAGGTTTTACTTTTCTAGTCTTTTTCTAGTGTTTTAATAAACAGTTAGAATGTAAGAGAAATTTCCCTTTTATTCTAATTGTTTATTATTCAACTTAAACACAACTTTATTCAAAAAGATTTTTCTTTCATTACGTTTAATTTTCTCTCCGTTTCGTATAATATGCTGAAAAAAAAAATTCCGTTTCGAATGGAATGCTCAATGTTTAATTCAATAAGCCCATTTAATACCAATTTTTAAACATGTTATCATAGTTAATTCTACGACATTCACATACAGTATGTTTATATGACAACTTGGGCCTATAATTATTCCATCTATATATGTATTTAAAATAAAATCATTACAACCACTTCGAATTAATCAAAAGGGTAGTTTCTATATATCTTAGTATTGCCACATTGACAAGTTGCATTACACCCGTTCGACCAATTACAAAGGTCTGGGTTCGTGAGTTTTATGTCCGCACAATTATTGTATGCGTCGTCCCATGCGCACGAGTTGGTGCAGAGTGATCCATTCACACAGGAATTTGGGCAGTCCCCGCACGGTGTTCCCAGTTTGTACGGGTATTGACTTATGTTTTGTAAATTCCCCCTGGAAAATTAATGATCATAGTAAAGAGTTAAAACATACACACCACCCTAGTTTTCATTTATGCCGTCACAGCAGAACTGAATAAATGAAAACCGGGGTTGTCGTAAGTAGGGTGATTATGCCTAGTTGTGTGACTGTTGAGGACGAACCTCGTTTCCACAAATGTAAGAAAAACAATTATTATTTAGTTAGTTCTAAGATTAATGTTAAATCTCTTGTCACAATGATCTTACGGAAAAAGGGGCTATTAAAGAGGATGTCTTTTTCCGGAAATAAGTGTCTATTTTCCTTCTTTCGACGACAAACTTTTGAAAATACTTACACAGGACAATAATGACACACGAAGTTATAAAAATGACCCCAAGCCCCTCCATGACAGTGGGCTAGACCGCAGCCTAATCTGTGGCTCGTGGCCCAGACCATCTGAATATAATGACCCACGGGACGACCATTATCTTTTTTGGGGACGCCGTATTGGAAATCCATATACTCCATGAACCAGTTTCTCACAACAGTGGACCTAGAAAATGTAAATATATATTTAATTAATTAATCTGCACAGATAAGTCATTCTAACGTCCAAAGACCCATACGTTACACATAAGTAAAAAGGAACGGTGCATCAAATGTAATTTGCACTCGCACGGACAATTTAAGTAAATAAATACCATGTTGGCCTTGACGAAGCTCCGTACAAGTTCTCGCCACACTGGACTAATTTACGCATGCTTTTCGCAGAACTAGTGCTATGTCTTAGAAATTCGCAGCGATCCGCATATCTTTGGGCTTGTTCAGCTGCGAATGGGTGCCATGTCTGAAACGTTTGTTCTTTATTAAGCTTAACGATATTACATAGATATTAAGTCGCAATACTGAATAATTGTCAGAATAAAGTAATATCATAAAGTATACTGTACGACTTTACTCATATTCGTACATTTACCTACATTTAAACTCGTAGGTACATAGTACTTACGTACCTACGTATCGACTACATTATTTATTTTAGCTAAAAATTACATTACTTAATGTTTACATCATCTTTGAAAGGCCCGTTTCATTTATGTTTATAAACGTATTTAAGTATGTCTTTTTTTTTTTTTTTTTTACGTGAGGAATGCATTTACGCACCGTCCAAGTAGACCTAGGTTCGGCCTACGAGGGATGTGTCGGGCTCAGAGGCGGGGAAAGCACTCTACTACCGACTAAACCTCACGGTGGTCATTCTTCGGGCGTTGGCGCAGATTCCGGGCTCCCCACTCGGGACTCTACGCGAAATCTACGTCTACGCCGCTGCCGATCCATGCGGCCCATCTCGAGGGAGAGGCAACCTCGCCCCCAGAACACCTCGCAGTGCTTATGACGGCACAGACCACAGTGTCACCCCATCCTATTTAACGGACGAGGATCCACGTGTCGTCATCTTCTCTGGGGCTGCTTAACGAAGTGAATGCAGGCCCCCCCGCAAACACTCCACAGCCCCAAAGGCCCATTTAAGTATGTCTATCCGTTCACCTAGTATCCATAGCACAAGCGTATAGCTTAGTTTGGAACTAGGGAATTGATGTACCAGTCTGAATAATTTAATTAATTAATTTATCTCGCCGTTTTATGGCAAAGACTCGGAGACTATTCACAAGATATGAAAACGACGCGATAGTTCATTATACTGAAATATCATATCTTTCTTGTGTACATCCCTTTCTTAGTCGTTCTTATTTCTAATTTCCCATTAATTATTTTCTATTTTCTCACCATTTCCAGCATGTTGGAAGCACGCGGGCAAACGCTTTTCCGAAAGTAGTTGTGATAAAATACTATCTTGTCTCTAACTTTTGGATAACAGGAAATACGTTTGCCTGGCGGAATTTCCTCTTCAGTGAAAAAATCCGCCGGAATTGGTGCTGGAATTTTTTATATAAAAACTGGTTCGTAAATGTTTGCGGAGAAGGTTACTGCGGCGCCTTTAGCGCCAAAGGTGTGCAGGGCAGTCGCAGCATTTTTAAAAATTATGCTTTCTATCATATACTAAATAATAGCATTATTATTATTTAGGTAAAGATAGAAATTGTTTTAAGATTCTTAACTTATACGAAAATTTGTAAAGGACACAAGTTGGGGTACAATGTTCAACCTATACATATTTAACTTTAAACACAGGTATGAAGTAGCTTACTCAAAATGGCCTTTAAAATCATTAGTTCGTTTTTAAAAATGCTTTTTCAAAAATGAATTTAAAAACATACCTATATGGAAACAAAGTAAAATAATAACAATAACATTTTAGTTAGTTAGTCCCATGTTGGTCTAGGACTTGGACCATGTTGATCTGGGACAAAAAAAGAATGTGCCAACTGTGGTTCTTGCCTAGCATGTCGTAAGAGGCGACTAATGGTTAACGGGCTTTTGGGTATGTGACTAAGTAGGCGACGAGCTAGCCACTTGTCACTCCTTTTTCACAGCTTTCCATCCAACCCAGCCCACTGTCCCATGTTGATCTGGGACTTCAAAAGAATATGCCAACTGTGGTTCTAGCCTAGCATTTCGTGAAAGGCGACTAATGGTTTTGGGTGTGTGATTGTGTAGGTGACAGGTTAGCTGCTTCTCACTGCTGTTTCACAATTTTCCATCTAACCCAGCCCGGCTTTATTTTTGGCTAATTGTGGTTGAAGGGGCTTGCTGCCCTTTCAACTCTACCTACTCCTTCAGGGATTATGGGCGTGATGTTATGTTTTAAAATGTTATATTATATTTTTTTTTTTAACGAAACAAAGTTAATTCCGCGATTCATCTGCGTGGACATCGTTTTACCCCCTTGGGGTTAATTTTCTAGGAACCCTTTCTTAGTGCTCATTTATTAAAGTTTTAAGGTCATAGATCCAATAGTTTGGGCTATGTGTTATTATCAGTCAGTCAGCTTACATTTTTACATACCGGGTGGTTCAAATAGTAATGATGAGGCAAAGACGAGGAAGAAAAGACGAAGACGATTTTTCTTTTTAAGGTCACTATTTAAACCAAACGCTGTATCTACATCTTTTGATATTCGTTTTCTTATGATAATATATTAGATAGACACTCACCTTGTTGGGGATTACATGTGTCTGAACTACGCAGTATTAGGACAGCATTATAAATAATGAGGACAAAGAGCCCTTTAGCGCACGACATGTTAAACTATGTGTTGTTACAATGATTCTCCAAAAGTAAATGAACTATTTACTTTACAAAACTATTACGATGCATATCATTTCCAATGGAAAACCTTATTACTTACCTACTTGTAATTTCACGATTACAATGATATTATTTTAATCAATATAAATAAACAAACTGAGTAAGTAAACTGTGAAATGAAATTGACCTTTTCATTTCACGGATTTATGAACTTATAACATTTTAAGTGTATATAAACTGAGAATTATAAGACAACAAATTGACGTCTATTATAATATTAATAATAATTTCGTTTATTGCACAAAAAAATACATAAGGTTACATTGCTATAATTGAAAAGTGCATAAAAACATACAATAACTAGAGTTACTCAGGAGTTCCCAAACTAGGTGATGCCTGTATCTTGGAAAACCAGTGAGAGGTTCAAATCGACTGAATTTCTTAGAATATAGGTAAGTCTGATAGTAAGTCCAGAATTCATAACAATGCTTTAAGGAAAAATTACAAAATGGGTGATAATTAGAGAAACATACATTCATCAAGTTTTTGGTGCTTGAGTAGTCCAGAAAGAGGAACCAGAGAGAGTATGTCTAATTTTATGAATTCTTAATGTATGTACCGATTTTAATTATAACAGAATAAAGTTCTATCTTAAGAGAAGATTGTACTTGTACGTAGTATATTATTACTCAGTGATTGTACCAATAGATAGCGCTACTACTAATTAGGTACCAATTCCATCGCGACATTGTTTCGGTTTTTTTTAATCTTATTAGTAGAGAGAGAGAGAGAGTAATCCGAATCTATTTGATTTTTAACTGAATGTCGTTTACGTACCATATTTCCCCTTAAACTCTGCCTACCCCTTCGGTGATTATGGTGGTACATTATTACTTACCTACGCTTAAAATTACTAGTTCCTATAGAAATTCCAGCTAGTTTTTTTTTGGCCATTGATCCAAAAAAAAATCATTTACTAACTACTAGTTATAAACTAGTTTCTCTAAAACCATTTGACACCGTACAAATAGGTAGGTACCTAATTTATTAAAACACGCTGACTTTGTAACAAGTACTGGTAGTACATGTTATTCTATGTTCTTTTTTCTTTTATTTTAATGAAATAAATTTTGTATCACCATCGTATTTTCTGTCACATTTTTTATTAAATACCTCCTATTTTAATCGATTTCAAATAAATAAATACCTATATACTTATATATAAGTGTGACACTGTGCGGCATAGGGGGATCAGCACTATTTTTGATGTTAAAATTATTAAAATGTCCTAATGATTTCATTATGTATTTCTTTATTACATCATAGTTTAATAACTATAGACAGTTACATTTACAGTATATTATATCGGCATACTTGGCATCGTAAGGTAAAGTATAAAGTATTAAACTATTTGACTGGCCCGTTGGTCGAGTGGTCAGAGACCCTGGCCACGAAACCAAGGGTCGCGGGTTCGAATCCCGCTAGGGGTAAATGTTTCGTGTGATGAACATGGACATTTGTACTCGAGTCATGGATGTTTATAAACGTATTTAAGTATGTCTATCCGTTCACCTAGTAAGTATCCATAGTACAAGCATCAGCTTAGTTTGGAACTAGGGAATTGGTGTGTCAGTCTGAAAGATTTGAAAGATTTAAAATTTTATGATGACATATTTTTTTTAAAAGAGCCTGATGAGGCTCTTCGAAAAATTATGTTAAAATTAGATTAGAAAAATGAAAGCATTTTTCTGACTTTAATTAACATAATTACAAAGTAATCTTCGTCCCATGTTGGTCTGGGACTGTCCCATGTTGGTCTGGGACTTGGCCCATGTTGATCTGGGACAAAAAAAAAGAATGTGCCAACTGTGGTTCTTGCCTAGCATGTCGTAAGAGGCGACTAATAGTTTACGGGCTTTGGGTATGTGACTGAGTAGGCGACGAGCTAGCCACTAGTCACTCCTTTTTCACAGCTTTCCATCCAACCCAGCCCACTGTCCCATGTTGGTCTGGGACTTAAAAAGAATGTGCCAACTGTCGTTCTTGCCTGGCATGGCGTAAAAGGGGACCAATGGTATATCGGGTTTTGGGTGTGTGATTGTGTAGGCGACAGGTTAGCCGCTTGTCACTGCTTTTTCACAATTGTCCATCTGACCCAGCCCGGCTTTATTTTTGGCTGAATGTGGTTGAAGGGGCTTGCTGCCCCTTCGACTCTGCCTACCCCTTCGGGGATCGTGGGCGTGATGTTATGTATGTATGTATGTACAAAGTAATCTAAGTACCTACCTACTATCTAATTACCAATGTGTAAAAAGTAGTCATAAACGGTAAAAAAAGGGAATAAAATAAACAGAAATATTACTTACTAGTTTATAACTATACTAACTTAGATATTAATAGAACTTACAAAGACTCGTAACTCTAACGTTTCTGCTGTACCTATATAAATTAAGGGATAATTATACACCAGCAGGAGATAAATCTCTCGACAAAGTTATAATTTGACAAGCTCGATGGCGCATTCGGTAGTGACCTTGCCCCATGTGCCCAGAGTTGTGGGTTCGATCCCCACCCAGGACAAATATTCGTATGATGCATACTTGTGTTTGTTCTGTGTCTGGGTGTTAATATCCAATATTTAAGTATATATTTGTAATACTCACTGTGCCAAATTTCATACTCCTCAGTCTGTAATTCTCAAAAAAGGGGTACAAAGTTCTTGCTTCTCGTATTAATAATATACAAATATTTTATAATTTTTACATTCCAAAAATTTAATTTAACAGTCTTGAATATCATAGAATATAGTCTTTGCCGCTTCGTCATAAAGATTGTAAAAAAGTAGGTATATAGGTAGTAGTTATTGAAAAATTTAACTCGTTTTATTAAATGGTTTTATTTAACTTGACCTGTTTATTTATGAAACCTTGAAGTTTCAAGTTCTTTCTTCAGGATGAGAAAAAATATCTAAATGTAGTCTCATTCAATGTTTAACATAACTTTAGAAAGTAGCAATTTTCGAGCTTTATGAGTACATAACTGTCAAATTATTTGAAGGGGTAGTTTTTGTGTATCTTAGTACTACCACACTGGCATGTTGCTTTACATGTGTCTCTAGTGCAAATGTCATGAAGTACAGGTCTTAGTTCTTCGCAGTTGGACCACTCGTCCTTCACAGGGCACGGGTTGGCGCAGAGGGAGCCATTCACGCAAGCGTCCGGGCAGTCGCCGCACGGTGGACCCACTTTATACGGGTATTGGGTAATGCCATCATAATTCCCACTGTAAGTAAATTTGAATAATAAATTGACGTCATAATAACAATTATTGAAGGACAAACGATTACTTACTTAATTTTTTCGAAAATTATGTTTGATGGCACTTTATAGATAATTTGTAATCGCATTATACTAAAAACATAGTTTTATTGTAAAACACAAAATAGAAAATCACGTACCTAACTTAGGACAAACATGTGGCATAAAGACCGTGCTATATTTTTTTTTGTTAAAAAGAGAAGATCTTTGAACATTACTCACCCAGGGCAATAGTGACACACGTAGTTATAAAACTGCCCCCATCGCCCCCCGGGGCAGAAGGCTACACCACAGCCAATTTTGTGGCCTGTGGCCCATACCATCTGGGTATAGTGTCCCACGGCCTTCAAGTTTATGTCTGGAGAGCCGTATGTAAAGTCCCGGTACTCGAAGAACCACGATTTAATAGCGAAGAACCTGGAATGTTTAATTTAAATAATTCTTTCACAATTTAGCCAGCAAATTTAAAGGTATATTCTGACATAGATCTCTGTTGTTCCATTTGGCAATATTCTATTCGGAGGAGCTTTGCAGTCAGTTGGTCTATTTCCTAGGCTAGGATTAGCGCTATTCAAAATACTTACTTCTAAATATCTGTTATCCTCATGTTGGTCTGAAGCTTAAGAATAATGTACCCACGGTCCTTGCCAAGCATTTCGCAAAAGTCGACTAAGGGTTATCTAGATTTGTATTTGTAAAGGCGAAATGCTTGCCCTTGTCATTGCTTTTATAAAAAAAATTAAGCAATTGAGTTTGATTTTTGTATGAAATTGGTTGATGGAGCGCACTGCTCCTTGGACCCTGCCTAACTCTTTGGGTATTGCGGAAGTGACATATATAAATATAATTGTCATAATATATAAAACCAGGAGCATAGTTTAATGTCAGCTAAAAATTGGCAGGACATGTGATTTGATGAATAGGTACTTAAGACTAAATTAGTATATTGATAACACAGATAATATGATCATCAATTGGTATGAGGGATTTAATATAATCATCTGTACTACGATTTCCAAATCGTAGTACAGATGATTATATTATTAAATTTCGCTAAATCCTGGATCATGGTCTAAGCGGACCCCGTCTAAGCACGGGACATAACGCTAGGAAGATGATGACTACGATTTCCAAACTCAGGCATATAATTTAAACTTCTACTATCATTATTACTATCACAGCTTAAGGTCACGCCATTTTGCCATTGCGAGTATTGCGCCATAATAATAGCCTTTATTTACATAGTTGCTTGATATCTATCTCACGCTCGATCAAGTCGATCAATTTTCTTCTCAAATCGGACACATTAATACCTACCATTAATAAAACCCAGTCGCATGAACACAACTGGCCTTTTAACGCAAACAAAAGTTGTATTCTAGCTTTTATTGGCTGTGAAATCTGTAATTAGACGTTCACGAATCTGCTATTGTGGTTTGTATTAAAAAATCGTGACGCGTTGAGCTACGGCGGGACACGGAAATGAAACTTTATAAAAAATCTTAAAGAGAATAGCCCAATAATTCATCATTAAAATTAGCAGTACCTACGTACCCATCAGCAGAACCTTGGATCGTATTGCTGGCAATTAACCGTTCAAATAATTGTATTAACAAGATGACTACTTCGTCCTTTGTTGCCACTGTTAAAACGTAGAACACGTTCAAATTGTCTTTTTTTGGCCTATAGGTACCTTACAGTAAGGCTTTATAAAAATACTAACAGACACTCAAAGATATTAAGCTTGATAACCTGTGATCGTTTTGTAGCCTTATTTTTCTATGTTAATTTATTGTTTTGTATTTGGAGTTCTTCAAAATGATGTTCTACAAAAATGATGCGTGAAAATCAATGTAGGTATACGTACCATGGAGTTTTTTGCGCAGCAACGAACAAATTTTGACCACAATTACCCAAATTGGGAACATTGTTCTCACTTGCGTTGTTGTGTTCAAGAAAAACGCAGCGCTCCGCGTATCTCTGGGCTTGTTCAGCTGCCAGCGGGTGCCATGACTGAAATATTAATTCGTTACTAGGTAAAACAACATTAAAAACTTGTCAGACAAAATAATGGTGTACGTGTTGAGAATATATATATTCCCAATTTAATTGAATAACAATGTTGGCTACACATAAAATGTTGAGATATTTGCATAAAATAGGTATTCAATGAAATTAATCATGTCAATATTTTGCCCTGTGGCTGCTTAAAAGGAAAAATTAATCCTTTAGTAAATATTTTTTATTTATTTAAAACAATTTAGCAAACCACAATATTAAGTATTATGGAAAAACAATATTTAGATTGATTTTTTTTCTACGAATGTAAATCTACGCTTACGAAGCTATCGCGAATCCCTTGTTAAAATATCCACAGTGCTTTGTTCTTTTTCACTATTAAAACAACCAAAATCTTTTAATTTACTTACTGAGAAGAACGTAGGCCCCGAGAAAAAAAAGTTTTTGAAACTTCTTAACCTATTTTGTGTTTTAACGATTTAAATAAAAAAACATGCACTTTAAATATAATTTTCTTACCATTTCGAGCATGTTCGATGCGGTTGGAATAACTTTTCTTCGAAAGAAATTGTGGTACTGTACTATTTTATTTTGAACAATTGATCTATTGGTACTAAATCCGTTATCAGGAATTTTATTAGCAGGAAAGAGTTCTGAAAATTGTTTATATTAAATCTGGGTATAATAAAGGATCAAGTTACTCTGGTGCTATAGAAGTTGCTCATCCCTTTGAAGAAAAATCACAATGTAATAAAAAATAAAAGAGGAATGAAGCTGTACCTAGATTTGACAAAAATATGCTACATTTTAAACTTAATATAGCTTTTTCCTACATCAACCGTAAAGTGTTGCATTAATAAATTAAATACAGCATGTTATTCATATCTTTATTTTTTTATAAAACAAAAATTATTAACTTTAGCCAGACCAATATGTTGGGATGAAAAGGAAGCCATACCCTCGAAACAAATGGAAAAAATAATAAAGGTGACATCTTAAAATGGCAATCAAGAAACATAGCTAATATAAGTAATTTGTATCAAACTTGACCTAAAATTTTGCATTTACGAACAAGTTTATCATAAAACTTGTTCAAACTAATCTCGATATAAAAATAGTAAGTAGGTAAGCTACTTAAGTACGAGTCTACAATTATTGTTTAATCATGACATTGAATGGGGTACTCACGTTTTGTGCTCCACACATTTGTACAATGCACTAAGAGGGCAGCATTAAAAATAATGAGGACAGAGAACCACTTATTGCATGACATAATAAACATGTAGGTATCTACTGGAAGCTCTGAAAATAAAATAATACTCAAATTGCATTAAATTGGTATGCTGAATAGTTAAAATATTCAATTTCTAGTTCTTAGGCTAGGCATATTACATCCATAAATCAATTGATACGATAAGTGCTACGTAATAAGATAGACATGGATGACAATAACATAAATGCCCTTAAAAAACTTTTTAAAATATTGAAAATTATTATGATTTATGCATTGATATGATTTTTCTTTAATTTATTTGCGTGTCTTTTCCGTAATTTTTATTCTTATTTTTAAGTATCCCTCTGTATAAGTATTTAAACTTTTTTTTAAATTTGACCTCGTTGTTAACGGATATGCCAAACTGTGGAATAAGAAGGTCGAGACGTTCAATGGGAATAATGTGAATACGATCAATTACGAGTCTCCTTGCCAATGACCGCGGAGTCATATTCCTCATTGTGTTCTGAATTACTACTGATTGTCGAGAGAGCCCGAAATATCAAATTGTTATTATGGCGATAAATTATGTTTTGAATAATGCATACGTAGGTAGGTATACTACCCACTTTTTGTGCTTTTCAACCTAATGATGTATGTTAATTCCTAGTGAAGCTAAATGGCCACCTAGGCCCCTCGTATTCACACAGGGCACTTTGGGCAAATGCCCAGGGCGCCGCAACCGAAAAGGGCCCAAAGTCCGAAATTATCAATGGATCAAAAAACATATTAATTGTCTATTATGCTCAGGGTCTTCAATTGATTAAAGATGGCCCTGTTAATCCCTGGGGATTGGTTTCCTCTGATTAACCTTACTTACACTAAATCTCCGACGGATATTTACTAGGTATATTGTTTGGTTTAGGACTATAGAATTATTGTACTTACCTACATTAGATTTTGACGCAGTAACTACGGGATTTCTCTCTGTTTTCTTTTTTAGTAGAATCAACATTCCAAACCGGTGGTAAATTCAAGTTAAGTATTTTAAAGATTTAGTAAACTTGAAAATTCATAATTTGGTTTTTTAACAGAAATAAAAACATATTAAATTTGAACGAGAGCCCCTTTGAATACTTACGTAATCAATGGTCAACTTTATAATATATAAGTAGATAAAAATAATCGAAACAATAAAGTAACATTTAATTATGGATATTATTAAGTATTTTACTTACGAAAAAAAAATCTGATATGGATTCCTTACCTACTTAAATGTTGAAAAATCATCCTTTATCTAATCAGTATCAAGGCTTGACTTCTTATTTGCAAAAAAGCACATTAGTTACTTAGCCAATAGTTTTTTGTACCCAGTTAGGTATACTTATTATAGATCTACTAATTTAGTAACATAAACTTAAGATTTATAAAGATATGTTCATCAAAGGTTTCAATTACTTGTAATAATTATCCAAAAGGGACATAGGTAACAGAAATCAGTTAAAAATCTTTGTAAATTATTTTATTGTAAGTAAGTAAGTAGGTTGCAAAACTTTGGTTTTTATTTATATATTTTTAATCAATTCAGCTGTCATGGTAATTATATAGATATTATTATAGTTATTTTATTGAACTACACAACCTTATAGTGTTAAAAGTAGGTAGTAGAAATTAATTAAAAGTATCATATCCTTATTCCTATAATATCAATGCATTTCAAATAATTTTTTTTCATCACATCAAAAAATAATGTAGTCAAGTTCTTACCTTCCCAAAATTAGATAATGACATGAAAATGAGTTGTAAATGCACCAACTTTCAAATGTCTTTTTCTCACAACTTGAGTAGCTTCGTAACTTTTTAATTTGAATAATACGCTCGGCCGCTGATACCGCGTCTCGCGAATGTCTGCATTCGAATAAGTTGCGATGCGCGGACGGCTGACCAAACTATGGTTTCTAACAATCCCCCATGTTCATTAAAACAAAAAATTAAACAAGGAGTACGCGAGTGAACATCGTGGTCGGAAGGGTCTACGCGTAACAATAACACATGTTGCAATCACGAAAAATCGACATTAGCGAATATAGATACAACACATTATCTACACGACATAATAATTATAAAGATTGATTGCCGGGTATAAACGTTACCAATTTAGACATTTTTTTTACGGATAGCTGTATTAAATTGAAGGTAACTAGGTGTATTATATAGACATTATAAAATGTTGCGAACTTGATAAATCAAGGACATTTTAAAATTTATTTTATCAATTAAAAGTTACAATACTTATTACCTTCCTTACATATATGTATACCCATCTATTTTAATCTCATCCACATAGGTTACGAAATAGTTCTAGCTAGCCTCCTATTTATCATTTAAA
The DNA here is from genome assembly GCA_951394215.1 of Glyphodes perspectalis. Taxonomy (NCBI): domain Eukaryota; kingdom Metazoa; phylum Arthropoda; class Insecta; order Lepidoptera; family Crambidae; genus Glyphodes; species Glyphodes perspectalis. The sequence continues at coordinate 10,822,241 of OX596202.1, read as the reverse complement.
TTGAAAAAATGATTTTTTTAAATACTTAGATCATTTTGTAATAATGAACCTATTTATATTTCTTTTTTTTTTTGTTTTCAAACAAAATGAATTAGTCGGGAATATTCTTAGCTACAATTTACAGCTTGTTTGTTAGCTGTGATAGGAATCTTAGACGCATAAATACCCGTTGTAAACATACGTGGCACCTAACATTTGAAACAATCATGTATTCTGGAACCACTGAGCTGGTCTGATGATGGAGCTCAAAGGTAGGAGACATAACCCTGGATTGCTTATTAGTAAACCCATCGAGTTTGGGCTCCTTAGATTTTTCTAATAAGTTCTGTTTATGTCTCAAATTGACGAGGACCTGATGCTGGAATTGTGACGTGGCTGATGAAACCTTGGAATACCTGCTAGTAAAACCATCGAATTTGGGCTCATGTAGACTTTTTTTTAACTAGTTCTGTTCATATCTCTTAATGAAGAGGACGTGATACGAGGATTTGATAACAATAACCTGAAGCTGGAAGGATGGAACCCTGGAATGCCTCCTAAAGTTGTTTTATGAAATGGAAAACCTATCCTATCCACCCGGTATGGTTTGCTCCTTGTGCGAAGCCGGGTCGTGTCGCAAGTTAATAATATTTTAAGCAAATGTGATTTAAGTAGTTATCTATCAGAATTAGATTCGGCAATTAATTTAAAAAGGGTAAAATAAAAATAAAATTAAAAAAATTTAAATAACCTCCGACACAAAATAAATAAGTAAGTAAGTAGTAAGTATAAAAAGTAAAAATTTATTTAATAAATTTCGACGCTCATTTTTCAAATATTTATTTATATGTTCTTTAATGAAGCTAAAAAGCTGAAAGATAAATTAATTAAATTATATTTTACTTCTTATAGTTAGTATATTACATATTCTTCATATTGTAGGTATTTGTATTACCACATTTTCGTAGCAGAACTTTATTTTCTTCCCGCCGAATCCCATAAGCAATGGCGTTTTATTTTTTTATTTATTCTATAAGTATATAAGGAAAACTTTTTTATTAAGGTAGGTAAAATGGACATATTTTAATGTTCAGACATACAAGAGTTGTGTTTTTATATATTTTTGGCCGATCCTAAATATAAGGTACATAAGGTATATAATAAGGTATATATAAGGTATATAATATAAGGATACAGAACTCGTTTTGTACAAAGTCTTTGATCTTTAATAATGTGTAATAAATAAAAGTCTCTCATTCTTAACAGCTAGGAAGATTTAGACAAATTATTATCCTACTATCCTATTATACCCAAGTGCGTAAACCTTAGGTAGCCTCATTTTATTCAAAACGGATGTGAACTTGTCTACACCTATGCGTGTGTTACAATAAAATAAAAATAAACTTGTCCATCTACTGGGCCTTAGGCGTTAAGCATGTGACGGGCTTTTGTAACCGGACTATCTAGGTAGGTACATAATGTTCATCCAAAGAGACTTCAACACATGTAAGTAGGTAGTTAAATTACTTTTTTTTTATGTAATAGGCATGTGCAATGTACACCCCTCTGTTATTTTTTGAGCGCTGGAATTAAAATAAATAAATAATAAATAAATTCTTCCGACTGACACACCAATTCCCTAGTCCCAAACTAAGCTTATAAGCGTGTGCTATGGATACTAGGTGAACGGATAGACATACTTAAATACGTTTATAAACATCCATGACTCGAGTACAAATATCCATGTTCATCACACAAATATTTGCCCCTAGCGGGATTCGAACCCGCGACCCTTGGTTTCGTGGCCAGGGTCTCTTACCACTCGACCAATGGGCCAGTCAATCATTTGAAGGGTGAATCCATATTTCTTCAAACTCCTTGGTCATCCTTGGTCATAGATAGGTATATATGAACAAGCTATCCCAGTATGAATTAGTAGCTTAGTAAGCCCTGGACCTGGACCATCCAGGTTTAAAGCTGACATGGACTCCGAGGTGTGCCGTAACTGATATCTTACCAGCCAGTCTGCGGCCGGACATGGATTACTGAGGAAGAGGAGGAGTTAGGGATGTCGTCGTCCGCCTCACTATTCACTGCCACTTCCATGCTTGCAGGGAATGACATTGGGGATGGGAATGGAATTGCCCTCAATTTGAGTCGCCGGGTTGCTTAGCATGTCGTAAAAGGCGACCAATGGTAAGTTTAAAGGGTTTTGGGTATGTGATTGAGAAGGCGACTATTATAAGTAGTCACTATTTTGTCACAATTTTCCATCTAACCCAGTCCAGTTTTATTTCTGACTAAATGTGGTGAAAGGGTCTTGCTACCCATTCGACTCTGCCTACCCCTTCAAGGATTACCGCCGTGATGTTATGATGACGATGATAAAACTCTCATGTCACAGTTTGTAGTTGCACTCCTCCGAAACGGCTTAATCGATTTTATTATTTTTTTTTATGTATTTAGTAGGAATAACAATAGGTCGTAAAGTATGTTTTACTCTCCTACCTACACCCCTCATTTTAATCTCGACACCGAGGCGGTACAAAGTTCTCAGGGACAGTATTAATAAAGAAATCTTACCATAAAGTTAAGTACGTAGGTATGTACATAAGTACGTCGAGGCAGACAAATTGTATCCCAAATGGCATTCGTGGTGTACTAATTCGTGGTTGCGTGATTTCGTAGTACATTCACTCGGGCAAGTTTTATTCGTGTAAACTATTTTCGTGGTAGCGTGATTTCAAGATGCAGTTCGTGATTCAGTATGTACTTAGCTTGATTGTTAATAAATATATGTATTATTTATTCGGGCTTCAAATTCGAACCTTAAAGTGCTTAATGCTAGAACAATCTTTGCTTATGTAGGTACCTTTGGTCTCTGACAAGTAGACCAATCGAATAAATGAGCAAATCTATCGTAAAAATCGTAACTATACCTAACTGTCATTCAAATTCGATCATTCGTCAATTCAGATTCTGTCCACATTGCAATCACCGCTCTCGAGGCCTAACTTATTTGCAGATTGAGGTAGGTCCCCGAAGGCGCCTGGCTCACAACCGCACAATGCTCTAGACGCGTATTGTGAGTGTAGTATCTGCAAAGATGCCGTTGATGGGGTTGTGGAAGATGCGACAGCGTGCCCACGACCCCTTCAGCATATGGAAGGGTCGGCAAATTCGGGGAGCGTGTTTTTAGTCGGTAGGAGTCCGGCATCACTGCCCTTGCATCAGTTGCGGCATGGGCGGCGATCCATGACGGATTTTCACCTCCTCGTAAACAAAAAAAAAAAAAAAAAAAAAAAAAAAAAAAAAAAAAAAAGGTCCCTATAATTGCAGGGATAAAATATTTGGGCTAAGTAGTGTGCAATGTTCTTACACTCAATTGACACAGTTTCATTATTGTCCCCAGTAGGTACTCCTGCGAAATTGGTGCCTTGAGTGATGTCGACGCTGTGATTATTCTCAATGGGCGAGACACTTTGTTAATATTCATCACAAGATGAATTTGAACTGTTAAATCGACTCGGTAAAGTGGTTTCATATACTTGTATATGTACATGAGATATGAAGCTCATATGGCCCGTTAAGTTTCTGTATGTGGAAATAGTCAATCAGCCAATATCTGATAGGGTTAGATGTTACCCTTTATCGTTATATCAGTATCTACCGTCTAAGCCATTGAATAAAGAGCCAACATTAGCACTTAAGCGTCATAAATTGAAGAAGGATAGACAAGTGTTGAGTTCTCATAATAATTAGGGAAACTTAGTAGAACAAAAATCGGTTCTAAGTGTAGCAATATTTCCCTTTTTACTGTGGCTACGTAACCCGGCCCATGTGGTTTCGGACATAATATAAGGTTAACCTAGAAACTGCTGGAAAAACGATTGGCTTAGGGAATCCCTACAAACAAAAACATTTCTGGATGAAACAAAAATTGTATTTTAAAAGTTATGAAGATTTATAACTATGTAAAGTAAGTAGATAATATAATTAATTAAACTTAACCATGATTAACATATGAAACTCATCGCGATGAACTCAAATAATAAAGCAGTTTTAAACATACCTACCAAAACATGTTAAAAAAATACTAGTGTACGTGCAACCGAGTCTATACCTAATTGATAGAAATAAATTCTTTAAATAAATAAATTCAGAAATTAACGAAATCGAATTCCCTGTCCAATCTCAACGTCAAAACTAAGGTTTCCTGGAGCGCGTCCCATGACGCTTTTGAAGTGTCAGGGTTTACCCCATGTGGAAGTGAAAGTTTCAGGTGGTGCTTCGAAGAGTTCACAGTGACGCTCGTAGTGTCGACATTCAGATCTACGTTCTCTTTCTTGTCACCCGGCATCTTGATACGCACGATGAGATTTTCGCAACTGGCCGACGACGGAGATTTTGGACCAATCTGTAGAATGTTCATGATACATCAGAAATGGGTCGGGTCACTATTATACTACTAAACTACTTACTTATTTCTTTTTACTTAGTTGCGGATGAAAACAAATAAATACGTACTAAATGTGCTTAGTAAATTAATTTTGCTATTATGCCATTTTCAAAGGCTGTGGTTGTGTCTTACAAATCTACGTAAGTGAATTATCCTTCTCGGTTCTTGATATCCGAAGCACGCCGCTCACGCTTTTCAAAACAAGAAGTCGCTAATTAATCTCATGATTTTCGTTAGTATCGCCTACGGACTAATAAAAAATGAAGGACTGCGCTGCCGTAGGTACTACAGCGTCAAGCCACGTTTATGCACGACTGTGCGAGGTAGATTCGTATGGAGCGGAAATCTGTTATTTGGAGCGCTTATGTTAATGTGTGACGTAAGTTGCGTGTCAAGTTGGAGCACCTGCGGAGCTTCAACGACTAGTTAGTCGCGCGGAGTCGTTCTTTTTTACTAGTCCGTGGTATTGCCACTGGAAATTTAATTTAACTGAACTCTAATTTTAATGCAGTTTAAGCCATTACCAAATAAACTAATTTACAGGTGAAAAGTCGTTATACAGACACCTATAAGAAAGTAACAGCAAAATAATTTTGATGCAACATTGCTTCTATGAACAAAACAAGACGAATGTTTTTATAAATTTTCTCTAGAACTAATCATGCATCTTGTGTTCGGGGCGCAGACGTATAAAAAATGCCTGTAAAACTGTAAACCCTTTCATATTACGATTTGACGCACAGTTGCATCTACGCAAACACTGCAAAACATATAGAACTAAATAAGCTAGGTAGCAAACGTAGGTATTCAACTTAATTATGGTTAGGTACTTTTACATAAACTATTTGTATTGGATAGCGACTGTGTGGGACTGGGAGTTTCGGAGACGACCACTTGTCGTGAGTCGTAAATCTTAATCTTTACATACCTACTTAGTACGTATAAAATATGGACGCTGCTTCTGTCTGTTTACTTAGATCTTTACTACGCAAGGGATCTGGTCTGGGTACGGTTTTCTGATTTTTACCAATAGATAGACTGATTCAAGAGGAAGGTTTATATGTATCGTATAGTTTCACTAGCTGTGCCCGCGGTTTCACCCGCGTTTATGGTTAATATTATAGAAAAAAAAGAAAAAGGAGTGAAAAGTGGCTAGCTCGTCGCCTACTCAGTCACATACCCAGAAGCCCGTAAACCATTACCGTTTAATAATAACTACCTGAAGAAAAACGTCTTCCGCAGAGACAGATTGCTGATAATTCATAGTGTATTCTGGTGTCTTCCGATCTCCAATGCCACCTCCTACGAAACTTAACTCCTCTGCCTCCTTTTCCTGTTGCTGCTCAAACTCTTCAATGCTTTTAGGAGTGTTACTGACTTCACTTGGTGGTGGGATTTTTCCTCTGGTTGAAGTTATTTCATAGTCTGTTATTTATGAATTACATGTTATCTTATTATGTTATACTTATACATGCATGGAATTAGGTTTTAAGCCTTACTAGGACAGCAATAATCATTAGGTACATCCATTTATATCATGACCTTAATAGTGCATAAAGTGCACCATACCTAAATAAATAAAAAAAACATTTTCAATTAATTGACTTTAATAGCTTAAAGTTACCAGATGACAACGATTGTCATCTGGTAACTTTGAGCAAAAAAATCACATTTCTACAGTTGGTAAAATAATAAATACTTAGACCATCATAATTTTTATAAAGAACATGACGTTTTTGATTGTCCTAAGAATGTTGATTTTTAAATAATGTAAGTATATTGTTATGTTGATATTGTAAGAATTTTGATTTTGAAATGATATACCTACATAATTATTTAAAGCTATATGTTTTTAATTTCAAGCCTACCCTTTTTTAAACAATAGTTCAACTTGTAGGTTGATAATGTTAAAAACAACTTGTATCTGAGTGTGTAGTGTGAAGTGTGACCATTATGCGACTAGGACGGAATGCGAATGGGACGGAATGCGAATGGGACCGAATGCGTATGGGACAATTTTTGAATTCGTGACGAAATGCGAATGGGACGGTATGCGTCAAACCCGCTCCGACCAAACGCGCAAACCGCTACAATATCGACTATTTATAATTAGGTAACAATTAATTTAACTGATTCGGCAAATTCATTTTAGAGATGAGATTGTTACTTAAGAAGCAAAATAAACATCACCAGTCGTATTTAAATTATCTCCTTGGAATACCTCCGGCTCAGGTGGCCTCATTATCTCAGCCAATTTTTCCATAGCAGCTGGGCCAAAGTCCACCATTTTGAGATAGATTTATGGACTTCTGAAAATCTGAAGTAGAAAGAAAATTACAATATGTAAGCACAAACAATATTTATACTTTGATGCACTTAAACGCCGTAATACTTTAGTTGAAAAATAAATCAATGGTTACTATGGCAAGCAATCTTGGTAACCAATGGTAACCATAAATAGAGCCAATATTTTTTTTATTATTGGAATTTAAGGCATCACCTAGAAATCCTGAGTATAAATTTATCTTAATTGATCATGTTGGTCTGACTGGCCCGTTGGTCGAGTGGTCAGTGACCCTGGCTACGAAACCAAGGGTCGCGGGTTCGAATCCCGCTAGGGGTAAATGTTTCGTGTGATGAACATGGACATTTGTACTCGAGTCATGGATGTTTATAAACGTATTTAAGTATGTCTATCCGTTCGCCTAGTATCCATAGTACAAGCATAAGCTTAGTTTGGAACTAGGGAATTGGTGTGTCAGTCTGGAGAATTTATTTTATTTTTATTTATTTTATGTGTAATGTGTTTCGACAGTTAGTTTGAGATGGTGCCCATGTCTGAAATATTCGTCCACTGCAACACATGCCATCCACAGGGAATTTTATCCTTACAGCTTTCCCTTAGAACAAACCAAATTTTTCTTGCTTGCTAATGCTTCGAAATCCATATCCTACCATTATGCTCAAGCTGTGGAATGAGCTCTGATGAAATCTTTTCCAGAAATTATATGATGGGGTTTTTTAAATATCAGGCTAACAATATGCTTATTTGTTAACATTATTTATAAAACAATATTGTGTAAGATGCAGTTGTTTACCATGCTAAATTCCAATTTTACATTATTACATATAAATCAGAATTACATCAAATTATATAGGTATAATGTTTTAGGTAAATATAAAATAATTAAACTATAATTTAAACTCCCATACAGAGTGTGGAAAGGACATTTATCTCGTTTCTTAGCATGGCATTTGGGTGGCAAAGGACTATTGGTTTAACATATCTGGCCTAGTTAGAACATTGTCAATGTCTGCATAAGGCAAGTAAATTGTTAACAATGATATAGGGAATGTTGCATAAAATTAAACAATATTTTAAGTAGCATATATAATTTGCATTTTCAAGTTTTAGTATTGACAAACAATGTATTATGGAAATCTAATAAAGATGATACTAAAAAAAGTTTAAGGGAAACCATCATCATCTTCTTCAGCCATCTCCTTGGCCAACTCCAAGTCCTGCTGTTCCCTTTCACGACGCTCCTCTGCACTCTCCAACTCTTTGCCATACGACTTAGGTGGGTATCGCATAGCCTTCACACTTTGATTGTGCAAATCCAGACAAAACGAGATACGCTGATGGAAAGCCAATTGAGGCTCCCTAGTGCAGTAGAGGTCAGAACTTTCCTTGTTGCTCATATATCCCTTTTCAGGATCAAGTGTAGCCTCAATGACTCCATCTCTGATAGCTTTAGCAACAATAAACTCAGCATCTTCGGCGGAGTCTAATCCCAGCTTTCTCGCAATATCTTTGGGTGATATTCTTGAGTATGACAGACCAATGGAGCGGATTGCAGTCTTGATGACATTTTGTCTAAGACGAAGGATCAAGGTGAAAGTATGATCAGTACGGAATTGAGGACCATAATTTTCGAGTACCTCACCAAACCGCTGAAGGTTGCCAAGTCGTACAGCTTGAGTCAACTGGAAATAAGGAGCCAGGGCCCTTCTGAGTGGGGCTTGCCGGAAAATGGCACGCTCAGGAATATCTCCCAGCAACAATTCCACAACAATGGCTAACTTTTGCACTGTTTGACGGAAGCCCACAGCAGCTGTTTGTGGTGCCTTTCTGAGTGCCTGCACTAAGTGTTTATGGGCATCACTGTACTCCAGGCGGGCTGCCTTTATTCTACCCAAGTAATACAAAAATCTTGCCCATTCATTGTTACTGGCATTTTCAGGGAACACAGATTTGCTTACCAATTTATCAGCTTGATCATACAATGAATAGTGTAGGTAGTTCCTTAACAAACAGTTGATAAGTACAGCTTGACCTTCATAGTCATTTCTCAGGGTAGATGTTCGAAGACGAGCATGCAACAGCCCTCTTATCAGATCCAACTTATTGGTTAATTCAAATACACGAGAGTGATAAAAATAGCACTTGGAGGCGATTAGATCCAGGGTTCTACGATTATGGGTGATGATTTTATTCATCAGCTGTTGTGAACAATCAGTAGCTTCTTCTAGCTTGTTTGTATCCAGCAAACGTAGCAATACTAACAGATGTATGTACACATCAACCTCGGGTACAGGTGTCTTAGGAGCACTCCTAGATCGTGGAGCTTCTATTTCCACAGCACTAGGTAAAGGATTTTCAACAAAAGAGAGCAAACCTTCTTTGTCAGAGCTTGTTGGATAAAGTTGGTTGATAATCGCTCGTAAAACGTTTCCGTTCAGCTTTCTCCTGGTACTTGGAATGGAGCGAAGAACTCGCATCGCAAATCTAGGTTCTTTGGATGTCACTGCCTTGTCAATCTGCCTTACATGCTCCCTCAAATCTTGGACGCTGAGGACATCAGCATCTTTTTTAACTTCACTCATCTCCACATCGCTGGCGGCTGCCGGGCTTTCTACGTTCTTCATTTCGACATCTTGTTCCACGGGAGCCATAATGAGGCAGGATTCCAGTTACTTTTGTTAAATTTTCTTTCACAAATCAACACCAAACGAAATGAGTTCAGAAAACAGAATTGTCATTCAGTTGTCAAAAAAATGCCGAGTAACATTTTAGTGATGTAATTATATCCGAATTGTGATTTGAGTTGTAATTGAATTCATCGAGTTGTACTTGATAAATCGAAACACAGTACAATTGCTTGATCTTAAAATAAAAATAGCTTGATCTTGAAATAAAAATAGCTTGAACTTAAAATAAAATAAAAATTAATATTCTAATAAGTTCATAGTCAAAGTCAAAGTCAAAGTCAAAATATTCTTTATTTATGTAGGTTAAGCCGCCGTTCAACCAGTGTTCGGTGAGACATAACACATGGACATTCTTATCATTTAAAAACAATTCTAACTCTAATTCCTTACCAGGAAGACCCTGTATATTCTGATACACTATCTTAAACGCATTGGGTTTTACCTTTGTCCCTAAATAGCTAGAGATGTCCTCTATTGTCTTGTACTTAAATTTAAATTATTTGGAACAGGTTTCAAAGTCTTAAAAATGAAATCTATACAAATATTATAAGGAGGAAAGGTTTGATTTTTTTGTTTGTTTGTTTGTTTGTATGAATTGAATAGGCTCCGAAACTACTTGGCAGATTTCAAAAATTCTTTCACCATTGTAAAGCTACATTATCCGGAAGTAACATAGGCTATATGTTATCCCGATATTCCCACGGGAACGGGAATTACGCGGGTGAAACCGCGGGGCGCTGCTAGTTAATATTATAAGCCATCAAAGTAGCTAATTTAAATTTAGTTTTTTTTAGCAAATAAAAAGCATTAATATGTCTTAATCAGATAGATATTGTCTAATGTGAGTAAATTTTACATAGAACTTAAATGAACCAATATTTAACCTAAAAATAAGAACTTTCCATGTTGTTCTAGTAATAAAAAGAACGTGCCAACCAGGGCCGTAGATATACATGAATTTAAGGTAGCGCAGAGATGAGCTAGCCACTTATCACTACTTTTTTACAATTTTCTTGCTAACCCAACTAACTTTTTTTTTGGCTAAATGTGGTTTATGCAGCTTAAATTTTTCTTGGATTCTGTGTACACTTTCGAGAAAAACAGGTGTGATGATATGTGTGTATGTAAGTATAATATTTCTTGTAAAAGGAATACACCATAAATCAAAATGATCATATTTCGGTACTTTCCTAACCATAGTGTTTACGATAAATATTTCGTAATATTAAAATTAATCTGTTTAAATTGTTTCGGCATTCTCAGGTTTTGAACTTAGTATTTTAGGTTCCTAAGCAATAACTAACTTTAGATATATTTTTTTTTCAAATTATTTTATTTCTAGTATTGGCAATAGTGTAAACAGAAAGAACAAAATAATGGAACACGATTCTTGTCTTTTGCTGTTTAGTAGACCATAGTGAAAATGCTGCTGTCAAAAATTGTGCCAATGTGCTTATGGTAAGTATTTGACAATAATCTCAAATAGTAGGACATAGAGTTTATTTTTATGTGGCTTAAAACCAAGCGTACGTAGCACCATCTACTAGGCATGCAGTGAGTGAGCCTTTGCTTCGCCATTTCATAGACAATAGAAGAGACAAAACTACTAGCATTGCCTGTAGTTGCTTAACCAATACTGTACTTGGGAAATACTGATAAAAAGCTTCTAATCACTAATGTTACAGTTGAAAATTATTGGATTACAACCATCGTATTTTCACAAAAATTGTGTGTGCCAAAAATTATAAGAAACGGAGAGGCTTCGGCTGAAGGGGACCGGTTGATTCTTTACATAAAATTTCAATGTGTTCTGGAAATGGTTTGCAAAGAGGACGTGGTATCATGGTTTAAAGAATTGGAAAGCTATAAACGCATAGATGCAATGTGTACGTTACTAAACATGTGCTTGCCATTCGAATTGCGCTTCATTGGCACGTACCTGGAAGAGCTCGGTAAGCGGGACTTTCAGGAGTTGCGTGGTGCCGAATTGCGAGCCAACAACCCCACAGATCTGGCTGCTGACATCGGTGGCGCCAACACAGACTCCAGGACCCGACGAAAAATGGCCTTATATGTGTCTTTGTTGCGCTCATGCAATTTCGCCTGTGCTACCACATTGTACAATGCCATGGTCAGCTTGGAACAAAGTGGTTTATTAAAAGACCTGTATGGTGAGCTATTGGAGGAGATATTGCTCCTGTACACTATGGCGTTACACCATCCTGCCTTTACGTTTGATCAAAAGTCACATTTTGGTGAGATTTTAGAAAAATTGAAACTAGAAGACCAACGGATACATTTTCCTGAGCCACAAGAGCATATAAGCGTGGCGCCCGTGAGTGCATGCCATACCCAGCCTAGTGTCACCCCCAACATGTCTGTGCCACCGCCTAATCTGTCTAGCTTGGGGCCTCCACCTGGTCTCATGTTTGTCAAGCCAGCGGTGCAGGTCAGTTTCATCACCATATTACATTATACATGTGAATCATTGTTATTGGCCATTAATCATATATTTTGATACCATACATTATGTACATTAAATTTAACCAAATATAGTTTACTTACAGTTGTTGCTAATACATTGTTTACATGTTGTGTGAATGCCTGAAATACTATCATAATTGAATAGTGATTTGTCTTAAGAAACACATTTTTATCATATGTTTAATTCGACAATTTGCTTGCTTAGCATTTGGTTGCATGTCATTCTTAGATACTTCTAGTTTTATAATTACCCCACAAAATAAATAATAATCCATAATGATTACTTATAAAGGTATACATAGGTTTTAGTTCTATAATTGGTTTGTGAGAATGTTTTTAGCCAAATTCTGTTAGCCATTATTGTCTAATTAGATGTTCAATATCAATATGATAAAATTAAATAACACAGAATTTCTCATTGTTTATTCTTACATATTTGATAAGTATATTCTAATAAGACAGGTATATTGTTTTTTTCAGTTTCTCTATTTGTTATGGATTATGTTATTTTTTATAACAAAATGGTTGTTAATCACAATCAGCATATTTATTGGTAAAGCCCAACATTGTGTACTAGATACTACATTAATAATTGGGATTATCTTATCTATTGGGTAGTATAACAACCTGTTCTTAAATTGTTATCAATATGAGATTCTCAGTTTACGAATAGCTCTACTGGATTTTTGATGTATGTGAAGCTTGATCCAAAATAAGATTTTGAAGGATGCATTAATTCTCAGGGGTGGATTTTTAATGTGTAGGGCCCTGGGCTGACACGAGTTAGGGGCTTAAAATGTTTTACTTATAAGTACATACTACTACCCTTGTTCTGTTAGTTAGATATGAGTATTGCCTTCAATGAGGCCCTTTCTGTCCACGGGGCCCTGGGCTGCAGCCCAAAATGCCCCTATAGATCCGAACCTGTTAATTCTGCTAGCCTTTTGTTTAACTGATTGAATTTTATTATTACAGCCACCCAGTACAGATGCAGTGCCTCAAGAGCTTAGTTCTCCACCTGTGTTGGGGCCTGGTGGAGTGGTGCCAATGTTAGGAGAAGTACCACATCCTCCACCAGGGCTGCCACTGCCTCAGTACAATATGACTGAATATATGGCACAACATGCATGGCCAGCGAATATCATACCCATCAACCAACCTTTAGAGGTAATTATTATTGAATGAAACTTGTAACATAGTAGTCAATTCTTATAATACAATAAGAGCTTGCTAACTTGTTTAATAAACCTTGGTCATTAATACAAGTTAACAAGCTTTTATGTGCAGCAAAAAATAAATAGGGTAGATGGCAGACACAATAATTACATACTTTTTATGAACTGTCAAAGTGCAGTGCTTTCATAGATTTCTGTGTAGAAAAAATAAGTAATGGCTTAGCATTCTCAATTGACTAATCATTGTATGTTTTTTAACAGAATTAAATTACAATATTCACAAATAATTGAAATTGATAAATAGTTCGTCAATTTGGGGATATTAATGTTTTTTTGCCTACCCCTAGGGAAATGGTGTGAAGCTATGTTGTTTAATGTTTTTTTTTGTAAAGCTTGTTTAGGATTACCCACATATATTGAAATTCCTATTGCTATACTACTGTGTTGATATAAGCTTGACTTTTAAAACCTTTTTGTTGTATGACACCACACAGTGACTAAATTTTTAATATAGGGTCGTAATTGTTTAATAATAACACAAATGAATTACTTTTCATGTTAAGATGCCATTGAACACCTTATTCAATTATTGCATTGCAATTATTGTAACCCATGACTAACATGTACATGTACACTGTTGGTATATCAATAAATAAATAAATAAATATAAATAAATAAAACATAATTATTTGTGTCTGTGTTTACATAAATAAACATACATTGAAATGATAGCAAGGCGTGCTTGGCAACTTTTTTTAAAATTTGTAGTAAATGTAATAGTAGTTTAAAGAAATTTTAAATTTTGGTGTATGTTGTAGGTCCAGTTAGTTTTTGAAGTTAGTGAATTGTGAAAAGTATTCTACTGTATGAATTACATGAATTTAAATGATGTTACTTTTTGATTGAAATTGTGTATACTGTATTCTTGAGGTAGGATTAGAATCAGTTTAGTTACTATTTCACTCTTTATGATACAGGTTGGTCCTGGTTGTGGATTCTGATTACAATAATGCTCTCTCAGAAGTTCTAAAATGGTTTACAGTCAATAATTTATTACTTAATGCTAAAAAAACCAAATGTTTGAAATTTTCATTACCCAACGTAAGGCAGGTGAGCCCGAGCATTATAGTAAATAATGAAGCAATTGAAGTTGTCAATTCTACTGTATTTCTCGGGATCACCTTGGATTCAAAATTGCAATGGGCTCCTCATATTGCGGCCCTGGCAGGGAGACTTAGCTCTGCGGCATATGCAGTCAGGAAAATAAAATACTTAACTGATGTTGAAACGGCAAGATTGGTATATTTCAGTTATTTTCATAGTGTAATGTCATATGGTCTGCTGCTGTGGGGTTCTGCGGCCAATATTAAGACTATTTTCATTTTGCAGAAGAGGGCCGTCAGAGCCATATACGGCCTCAGACCATGTGATTCACTCAGAGAACTATTTAAAGAAATCAATATTTTAACACTAGCGTCACAATACATTTTAGATTGTATCATGTATGTTTACAAGAACATTCAGATATTCCCAAAAAAATCAGATACTCATTCTTTTAATACTAGAAATAGACACAGACTTGCTGTTCCAAATCACAGACTTAATAAGAGTGGTAATTCTTTCATTGGGTTAAGTATAAAAATATTTAATATGTTACCTCAAAATCTCATTGATTTACCTGTACATAAGTTTAAATTATATGTTAAAAATTGTTTGATTAAAAAGGGCTACTACAAGATAGAAGACTATTTAAATGATAAGAATATATGGTTAGACCCAGAATAGGCTGTTCGCCTGCACTGTAAATTTACATTCACGTATAAATTGTAATAATAGACTTGGCATTTTAAAAGAGTACCTATCGAGTTTCTTGCCGGTTTCTTCTCGGTAGAATCTACTTATGAACCGGTAGATATTGATCTTATTCTGACGATTTATAAGTGCTTTTTTTAAGCCTACGTAAATAAAGACAATTTCATTTCATTTCAAAATTTGAACTTTACTTACTAATTAAGAAAAGTGGGTCAACAGGTTATCAGAAGACTATTGGTATTCCTAGTTCAGACAATGCTTTACCTAAAACTAGTTTTTACAGTTTGGCATACATACATACATAGCGTCATGCCTACAATACCCAAAGATATAACAAGCTCTTTTAATATGTTTAGCCAACCATCGAATTTTAACATATACATACATCTAACCTAACAATTTAGCACATTTGCATAAATCAGTGTAAAATGCGAAACAGACGTTCATTAATTTGCAGGTAATAAATTACCCCCCGCCGGGCGCGGGGGCGCCGACGTCGCCGCTGGTGTCGTCGCCGGGCGACAGCCGCGCGGCGTCGCCCCGCTCGCGCCGGCGCCTGTCGCGCGACCGCTCGCCCCCGCTGCCGCCCGTCGGCCCGCCCGACCAGCCGCCTCTGCCGCACCTCACTGCCAACTTTGAAAACATGACTGTGGCCGAGGTACCTACTTTGTTTAATTAGACTAGAATTTAATTTTTAGGGATTGTCATTATAATACAAGAATGCGCGTTTGTCACGCTTATGACATACTAGCTTCTGTCCGCGGCTTTGCTCGTATGGTACATCGATAAAACATAGCCTATATGTTAGTCGGGTGTATAAGCTATATTATTGTAAAGGTTTCATTAAAATCTATTAGTAGTTTTTTCGTGAAAGAGTAACAAACATCCATACCTCAAACTTTCGCGTTTTTAATATTAGTAGGATTAATAGGATTTAGGTTTGATATGTGGCACCTCAAACTCTGTAAATTCCACACGTAAATGTACTTATTAGAATAATATTGTGTGAATATCTTTATTTAGAACCTAGTGTCTGAAATGGTGAAATATGTGACAACTGGTATAGTTAGTTGGATTAAACTGCAATCCATATTATACCAATTTTCTTATAAATTATTAACTTGACACTTGTATTAAAAACAGTCGTAAAATGATTCTGAGTACTCGCTCGGCGACGCGTGCGCCTGTCTAATGTTAAGATTGGAGTTGCAAGTTTTAAGTATATTTGGAACCATATTAATCAAAACTCAATTATAGTGCCCTATAATTGAGTATTGATTCCCAAGAAACCATTTAGCAATTACAGATCTTTTTATGCAAGTAATTGATTGGACTTTACCGAAATGATCGAATGTATAGCTAGAATCCTGTAAGAATAAAGGAATCAAAAACGATTCGAAGAAATTCTGCCTCCTGGTCACGCATTTGATTTGCACGAAGCGGATTGTAATTTATAATGATGTTTTGTATTTCTCAGATGCGGCACAACGTCGGAGAGGAACGATTACGTGAAATAACCGCCGCGCACCACTACCGCTCCCTGGAGAAGCTGAACGGCGTGCGGAGACGGGCGGGCGCGTACGGGCTGCCGCCGACGCGCTCGCCATCCGACAGCGGCTCCAGCGCCGCGTCGTCGCCGCCCGGCACGCCCGCGCCGCCGCCGCGCCGCGCCACGCCCTCCGCGCCGCCCGCGCCCGCCGCGCCCGCCGCGCCCGCGCCGCCGCCCGTCGCCTTCCTGCAGTACCCGCGGCCCTACCCCTACCCCACGCCGCCGCCCGCCTACCGCCCGCCGCCGCCCTTCGCCGCCGCCAACGGCGAGCCGCCGCCCTACGGGCCCGGCCCGGCGCCCTACGGCGGCTTCGTGCCCGTGCTCTACGCGCCCGCCAAGCTGTCGTGCTACAACTGCGGCGCGGCGGGCCACGCCGGCCACGAGTGCAAGGAGCCCAGCATGGAGGAGATGACGCGCGCCGGCGGCTACCAGCTCGACTTCGGCGGCGCCCCGCCCGAGCAGACGGAGAAGTAGGGCCCGCCGCGTGCTCGGCCGGCGCCGGCCGCCTGACGCAAGGCGCTGCTTGCGGGAGACTTCGCGACGTCCTCGTGCGATCTGTCCATTGGTACCAAAGTGTCGGGTCTAAAATTGTAAATACCGACCCGAGCCAGCCCGTACGCGTGCGACCGGTACCCGCGATTAAACTCTTTGGAATAAATAAAATACAGATTTCGATCGTAGATCGAGACGTTCAATAGACCTATGTTATTAGTCTTATGAGTCTTATGTGCGCTTATTGGACTAACTTATTATTAGAGAGCAGTGAATTTTCATTTATGTTTAGGAATAATTGCACTTTCGATTTATCTTTTACGTTATTCTCATGCACGATCCTGTAGACATCCAGTGTCAATAAAGTTATCTATTTGTAGAGCTAATAAATAGTATGTTATTAGCTTAACAGGCGATATTGAAGGATATTTTCTTAAAACTGTTCCTCTCCAGATCTGAAATTATAATATATGAAATAATAGAAGATTGTTATGATATTAAATAAAAATATATTGTAATTATAAAATATGTATACCTAATATGCATAACAGTTAAATCGACGTACAAAAATATTAAATATCATAAGTCTAGTGGTTCCAGTGACTTAGTTTCACGGTTATTTATTATTATCGTATTTTAATAAGCATAAATTAGATATAGTCAGAGTGCGACAAATAAGGTGTAATCAAGTAATTTAAATTGTTTCATAAATCGATACCAGTACATTTAGAACTGAAATATAAATCGGAACTGCAATTATCGAACATAACGTAGCTGCTTAGCTGTGAGAATTTGGAGGGAATTCCATCAAATTGAACATATTGCTGACAATGGCAGCAGCAGGATAGCTGTTTTGTACAAATTATGAATGAGCTTTGGCGCCTAACGTACAGTACATAATTTATGCTTCTTTGCTCTTTAGTTGGATGTCATGATTCTTGCCTTTAATGTAAGTACTGATGACGGTAATTTTAGCAGGTATTCATCCATCACACGAAAAATCCTCGTTAATGCACATCTTTGATCAATATTCAGATATAAGTTATACTTTGTAACAATTAGAGTGCCATATGGTTAATGATTGGTAGGTGAAGCATTATTTGATCAACGGTTTATAATGTTTGGCGGATAATGTATTGTAGCAGAAATTGGTAACTAAAGTTTATCAGATTTACAAAGGTTAACGTGGATAATCCAATGTCGATTATATTATGGTGTATTGATATAGGTTTGATTTGTAACACAATTGAATATTTAGTACATTTTGATTAGTACAAGATGAATATTTAAAAGTTTTCTAATAGTGTGGTAAGTTTAGATATGTTTTAATATAAATGTAAAACTTGTGTTTAATACAAAGCTTGTAGTCGATAGCTATGGTTCACGGAATTTTATTTGAGGCGTGTCGTAGCTCTCCGGTTGATAATTAAATAACAAAAGCTCCGTTTTTTATTTTCTGCTGCTGTTGCATGGTTTTAGATTGAAATTTTATATGATAAGCTAATCTTAGAATGAAATATTGGGGTACTCGCTATGGAATTCCCTAAAATTCTAGTTCCCCCTGAAAAATTATCCACATCAATGAATTTAGCCTAGAAAAGGATAGCAATACCTGTATATATAACCAAGCGACTTCTAAACTATTCAATATGCAGTTCAATTTAGTAATGTGACGAATTTTGTATAAAAATAATACTGATTGTTTCCTTTGACCCAAGACTGATTTCTACTAATAGCTTACGATTGGGCTTCTAAAATTTGTATCTATATATTTAACAGTAATTAGTGTTGACGAAGCCTTATTCAAACTTAAATTACGGGACTGTTTGTTCAATGGTTGAGAAGGAAGTTCTGACTACACGAGATTTGTGCATATGTTATACGAGTGACTACATACATTTTGTGTATGTGAATGGCGACCGTTTTATATATTGAACAAGGGATTATTTGATCAAGCTCACATGCAATGCTCTTTAAAATTAATGTTTATAATAGTCATTTGTAAATAACTACATGTATGTAAGAGAGTGGACATGTCACATTTGATGTGTTCATATTTTGTAAATAATTCAGTTTATTATAATTAGTTAATATTTAGAGATTGAGTATATTTGTAAATTAATTTGTAATAATTTGAGTGTCCCTATAGAGTATATTCATTGTTTCTCTATGATCACTGTCACAAATCACAATTTTGCATTTTTCAAGTCCCAGTTTTTTGAGAAAGTTCAAATTAGAAGGGTTGTATAATTGTTTTTGCATAATTATAAAAGCCGCATGTTTTGTAATCAGGGCAGATGCGTCACGCATGGGTGGTGATGTGCTGTGGCCGATGCAGCGGTGAGCTTGCCTCCCCGTCTGTTGATGTAAGCGCTTCACGGTGGGATGTGCAGTTCTCTTTTGTTTGTATGCATTTATCTACGACTGTTGCATCTCATTTGACATGTCGGCTATGACTTACAGTACACAACATCTTGGGAGTGCGAGTGTACTTACAGGCTCTCACTCCCGCTATGCCGCAAATTGTACATATTATACCGAGTCTTAATCACTAAACCATTCATTCGTTTTGTATCGGGTAAATTATTGCGCGTAATCACATTCGTCCGTTTTTTACTAAGAGAACTCATATCCTTACCGTGAATCCTATTGTAAACTTATATAACATAAGAGCCTGTACCTAGTATAATCGAGGGACTGCTGTAAATTACACATGAACTATCACTCCTTATGAAGGTTGTAAGTCCACGTAACGTAATTATTGTGTTATTTATATCTTAACAATTTTATTATGATATTTAAAACGAGTTGAAGTATAGATTAAACATAGAAAGAATAACTTAATAGTTGTATCTGTAAGTGCGCCTACCCGTAGCTCTGCTGTGGAACATTGATGATTAATATAGCGTTATGAACTGCATATCATTTAATCGTTTTACTTGAGTGTGATATCAGGTCGACGGCAGGCCCCTGCGGGAGTTGCGCCAGTGGGGACACAACAGGATAATTAACGAAATGTTGATTGTTGCAAACTTTCATGCAGCTTTATTTTTACTAGTGGAAGTATGAAAATATTTTTTTACTTTGTACAGAATGTTATAAATGTGATAAAATAATTTTTGACATAATTAGAAATTGTGATTTAGTAAGGTGTGTAGTTTATTATAAAATTATATAAAAGGAGAACTCGCTTTACTAAATAAATTAAATTGTACTATCCTACAGCTATCTATAACGTTGTTTTCCCACATTTTTATATTTGGGTACTTATGTATTCTAAGCTGTTGTACTACTAATAAATATGAGGATCACCAAACTCAGGAGTAAGAATGTTTCGGCCCAGTATTGTAAGACCTTTGTATCCCACCAATGCTGTGAATCATTTGCTTCCTGACAAATAAACAACCAAAATCTGCATTGAGTTTGTTTTATATTGTATCCTTACACACAAGTGTAAATACGTACGTATGTGTATAAACGTAGGTACAAACCTACGTTTACGGAATCAACTAAATAAAAATAACTTATAAAATGGATAGGTTTATACGTAGGTACGTGGTACGGTAAGAAATTGATGGGTTCCATTAAATTTTGAGTCGAAATATAGTCGTTTAAATAATGTGAGGATTAAACTGGGAGCACTTCTTAATTCTATCAATTCACTGATAAATAGAAATATTTTTATATTGCACGAAATATAAAATAATTTAAAAATATCTAATTACATTGAATGAATTATATTAAAGGTAGTGATGCTCGGTAGATTATATTAATTGAAACTATGTAGCGTTATCTTTTCTCATTTGGTCCATACGACTTGAGCAGAACAACGTTAGTGAAAGGGCTTCTATTATACTTACCTACGTAAGTTCTGCACAAAGTTCAGGAGTTTGTAAAAGTGATTGCTCGAGTATATTACATGTCATGTAAGTGATGTAATTGTGTATGTAAGTACATACTTCTAGATGTTTACGTAGGTAGATATCTACTACAAACTTTAAAGTATCTCTTTAGATTCTGTTTAATGTTTGTCAAGGTATGGACACTGTTGTATCCTTGTACCTAACTCTAACGCTTTTAGTGTGTTTCGCAGAAAACTTTATTTTGGCTGGAAGGGGTCCTTCGATACAGATCCGCTAGCCCGACTTGCCGCCTCTGATATAAAAAAAACATTGCTGCAATTCCAAAGTAGATAACTCGCTTGTACACTTGCATTATGTAAATCAGAATTAACGAATGTATCACCAAACACCCAGACCGGAAATACCTGATTTGTCAAAAACGCGAAGTCTGATCCATTGCACCAACGGGCTGTATAAAAAACAAAGATAAAAATCACAGTAAGACTTCGGGGATAAGCTAAAAAACTATGAGTCTTACCAACTTCGGCTACATAAATAACAGAACTAAACAACGGAGCGAATTTTTGCGCCGCCGAATCTGTTCAGTTATCTTTAGTTTCGTGCGATAGATGGAAACTTTATGTTTAAATCAAACTTCCCCCAAGTCGGAGGTCACGTACGGAGCGATGTGCAAAAGAATAATATATTTTCGTTCAGTTTTTCAAAGGACTTCCACATTTCAAAGTTCGCAGGATTTAGGTTGTAAACACGTACACAACGATTCACCTATCAGCCTTTTCAGATTCTAGATCGTAGATCGCAGAGAATGGTCTCACTTTGAATAAATACTTACCTACCTATTTCGACATGCTTATATTTGCGTTTCATTGTAAATTTACTTAATCGTCGAAATTTTTTGGGTCTAGCAACTGGATTGTTTTTATTTTGAAAAGTATACTTACATAATAATCAGGTGATAGTAAGACCCTCTATCCACCTACCCTAGGTCTGATCTTATAGCGCGGATTCTTAAAGTAAGTAAGTAATATCCTTGAGCATAAATGAGATTCAGACCGCAAAAACAAACCGATATTTTATACATTCGAAAATTATAATTATTCTCGTACTCTAGAAAACACTAAATCCTGTAAGTGCCTCGCGAATAACAAATAAAAATTGCGTGCATGATACTCTATTATTTTACTCTAAATGTGCTTTGAAAATATACGTTATATCCAACTAAGTCCCTAAATCATATTTTATTCGAAGATAAACTGGATGACCAACAAACAAACCAATATCGGATTAAACGTTACGCAGTAACGTTTCAAGTTATCCCCAACAGCCAATAGCTTCAAAATTGTGCATTTTTTCAATGCTCGTGCTTTTTCATGCACAACGATAAATCTCCGCATAGTTCAAAGGTACAAGCGCGCCAATTCGGATTCCGCTTTTATCTCGCCGCCAATTGACGCTCAATATAACGATGTATCTGGTACCAATCAGAGATAGCAGGCGCTACAATACCTAGAGTAGGTATCATCAGACGGACAATTGTAATTAATTTTAAGAGCGACGAGCTAGTGGCTAGATCAATCAATCTCTACCTTTTTAGATTAAAAAAAACCTGGAGGTAAATATGCTTTTGGGTTTGAACTAACACCGCTAGCATTCCATGGTAAGGCTGAGGTGTATTTGCCTCGCTTCAACACCGTACCTACCTATTGAACTACAATACTAATACAATACCATCGTACTATTAATAAATACCTATTTCTTAGTATTTTTAGCTGCAATACAAGACAATGGATTTTTGACATGATTACCGAACTTGATATCCGTTTTTTCTCATTAATTAATGTAAATTCTGAAATAAAATTTCCTTTTTTTCCATGCAGAAACATGCACGTACCTTTTTGGACGCAATTCATCGTACGGGACTGTTATGTAAACAAAAAAAATGAATACTGTTATTCATTTTTAATTCTAGGATTCCCCTATGTGTAGGGCATTCTCAAGCCAGACTCCCTCCGTTTATAGTAGGAACCTTAGCCGCTTGCCCGTGGCAGTTTATCCGTTCTGCAACTTTATATTGTTATGCCACTGCAATTATTATCACCCGGACAAAGTGTGTCTGTAATAAAATCAAAAGGTGAGACTTTTTTATGGTTAGGAGAATTCCTTACTTTATCTGTTTTAATCTAATGTTATCTGGTCGTTCCGATATTTGTCGCGAGAATATGGGAAAGGCAGTATCGTTGTAGTATTAATAATTAATATGCTAGTGTGTATCTAAAACAGGCCTAAATATACTATAAATGTCGTTTAAAAACGCCTGTAGGTACGCTTTATGTTAGATGGAACATTTAGGCCTACCAGCGTCCAGAGTTATTTGTAGATTTGTTTTCTGTTTGGTTTAAATTGATAGGCATCTAGTTTGCCTTTTTCAGGATGAAATTGCAGCCAGTTGCAGTATATGCACGTGATAGGTACTCACCCACTCAATATAAACGTTGTATGCGGAACAAACACTACAAACGAATTCACGGTTCGTTATTCAATTTTATTGATTTAATCGACTTTCTAAAATGCCTGTTTCAACAGCAAAACATTGCTTTAATAATACGGCATCTGGTTTGCCAAATAACTGCTGTCGGGGAGTATACCTACCCATGCATTCACTTCGCAGAATTTTTTTTATTTAGAAATACTTACATTGATAACATTGTAGGACAACCAAACATTATTTAGCAACATAATTATCTAGATTCTAGTCTTATTCAATGAAGGGCGGTGCAGTTTGTTTTTCTCTACCGTGCCTCCTCGTTCAGGCGTCAGCGAACTATCCACCCCCGCTCCACCTAAAGTTATTTGTTGTTAGTTAGTACCTATATGTTGCTGCATTAAGTAACGATGCGTAATTTTATTACTTTTACTAACATAAAACAGCATGGTAATAATGTTATCGCGTAGCATAATGTTGCGCGTTACAAAGCATCTGTAAATACTTATTTAAACCATAATTATATATATTATTAAAAACTCATGTAGGTACTCATTACATAAAATTTCCATCCTAACAGTAGGCACGGTCTATAATTTCACATAGAAGATATAATAAAGTTAAGTAGAATATAGGTAAATTAAAAATCAATAGCCTGGAGTTAAGAGTAGGGTTTCTTTGCCAAAATAACACGAGTATAAAGTTAATAAATAATTTATAATAAGCACGTTAAGTAATTCCTTTGAATTTAAATTCAGATAGATAAATAATATCTAAGTACCTATAGACATAGTATGAACAGAATAAACGAATGAAAAAACAGAATTCATAATAGCGTGTGGTTTATTAATATTTATCCTGCCCAATAAACATGACATCAAAGGTTAATCATAAATTCTCGCGGAAACGTTAATTAACCGAAAGTTACGGGAGATAAGCCTTTCTAGTCCTAATAAATAAGTCAAGATTCCCGAACAAGCTTACAGGTACTTAAGACCATCTTTAGGTATTTTAGACCATCGGTTCTTATTGATGGCGCCAATCCGAGTGAACGTTTTGCGTGAGCAGAATTCGATTGTCTCGATTTGACTTGATTGAATTGTGGCAATGGCCACGACTCTCCATTATCCGTTTTCGGGTTAAATCTGTCGTCTTTACCCCAAGACCGTTGTGACTACTGGACCCTTAGGGTTACCCTTTCGCCTGTAGATACTGCCCGCTCGTACTTCATTTGCCTTGTTAACCAACAAAGAGGGGTGCTGACAACGTTTATAAATCTTTTCCGAGTTCTAGTCAGTGCCGGATTAGCCATATAGCAGGAGGTAGCAAATGCTACGGGCCCCGCGCTATGGGGGGCCCCGCGTTACATTTGTTAACGGGGACTCCATTGGAAAAATGTTAAAGGCTAACAAAGGATTTTTTTGAGAAAGGGTTTTTTGGCAAACATTTGTTACGGGCCCCGCGCTGGTTGATCCATCACTGGTTCTAGTGACTATTCTTAGTAGCTAAGTATTCGAACCTACATTTTCTGTATAAGTGGCTAGAAAGCCGAAAACTATAAATTGAGGTGAGTCGTATAAAAATATTCATTTAGATTTTTAAAATTCAAAGCATGCCATGCACCTTAGTAATAGCGCATATTATATGGGTCCCGTACGTAGTTTCGAATGACGTTGTAGCGACAGGTCATTGTGGCGAAAAACTTTTAGCGCGGTACGCTGGGGCGAATAGTCTTCGAAGCGAATTCCACCAGGGCGAATGACACTGCAGCGACAAAAATTGTGGCGAAAAATTTATGAAATTACATAATATAAGTATGCTACTTTAAAACTATAAAGGTGAAATAAAAGATAGAAAGTAAAAGTTTAAGTTAAATCAACAAAAAACTAGGTACAGTTAAATTATGATTATTATGTCTTTGATGGTCCGTTTTTAACTAAATTAAATTGTTATTAAATAACAACATATTAATATTATACTAATTTTGACTGGCCCTTTGGTCGAGTGGTCAGAGACCCTGGCCACAAAACCAAGGGTCGCGGGTTCGAATTCCACTAGGGGCAAATGTTTCGTGTTATGAACATGGACATTTGTACTCGAGTCATGGATGTTCATAAACGTATTTAAGTATGTCTATCCGTTTACCTAGTTTCCATAGCCTAAGCATAAGCTTAGTTTGGGACTAGGGAATTGGTGTCAGTCTGAAGAAGAAGAAGAATTTATAATCGAAATCTTGTATAAAATCAACGGTGTTTATTTTGTTTTTATTTTTTATAATCTTTGCTAAGGACTAGTCAAAATTAGTACTACTTATATTAATATGTTGTTATTTAATAACAATTTAATTTAGTTAAACACGGACCAAGACATAATAATCATAATATTTAACTGTTGTTTTTTGTTGATTAAACTGAAAATGTTACTTTCTATGTTTTATTTCACCTTTATAGTTTTAAAGTAGCATATATGTAATTTCATACATTTTTCGCCACAATGTTTGTCGCCATTCACCCTGGTGGCATTCGCTTCAAAGACTATTCGCCCCAGCGTACCGTAAAAGTTTTTCGCCACAACGACCTGTCGCTACAACGTCATTCGAAACTACGTACGGGACCCTATTATGCCATGCACCTTAGTTTAGCATATATTTAAATGCTTGTAAATGGTTATGTGTGCTGATTCAAATTCCTATTGGATTTTTCCTCTCTGCTACTTGCTACTGATTCTTTTCTTCTAGTTGATACAAATTCCTTGTTCCACACTGAACAAAGACAACCGTTCCGAAAATTAAGTTAAAATAAATGTAAGTATAGAAACTTTTTTAACGATGCTGGAAATTAAGCTACGTAAACTATATTGCCAAAGTTTAAGAGAAAGCAATTTTCATAAAAGAAAACCTTTTCCTCAGATTCCACTGAGTTCTCTTGGTTGATTACGTGCAAATTTTATTATAGACATTAAGTGAATTTGTCCTGGGGCTCCGAATCGGCGACCAGTCGTCCAATTTGGTACACACACTGCAGACTACTTTTCTATGAACTTTGAGTTTTCGAGCTACTTTATAATAAGAGAAGGACGCCAAGAGAATCCGGGAACTTTTCGACAGGAAAATTGTAAATCACTAGTGGCTTGCAGACTTTGATGCATTTGGTGTATAATGAGGATTTTAGGTTCAAACGCTTGGGTTACTTCGGGATATGAAATTGAGATAGGTTAAAACATTATGGTACCTTCTACAACACGGAACATAACAATTTATTTTGAAGTAAAAATAAATATCTGGTTTCCAGCAATATTAAATCGCAATTCGACAGCTAACCCTTATTAACTTGTCATCGCCTTCGTTAACTGGTAAACAAATCGAAATATTATTTTATTTATCGGTCTTAGTAGTCAGCACTTTATGTAGCTATAATGTGTTAATTTGTGCTATAATGACCATTAGTCTATTGAAGAAAAGGACTATTTTTGTCAATCCCACATAATTTCTTATGATAAAAAAAATATATGAGATTTTTAACTACTACCCACGCACAAGATAATGTTTGCTAAACATCTATATTGTCTAGTGTTGAGATCGCATT
The DNA here is from genome assembly GCA_951394215.1 of Glyphodes perspectalis. NCBI lineage: Eukaryota > Metazoa > Arthropoda > Insecta > Lepidoptera > Crambidae > Glyphodes > Glyphodes perspectalis. The sequence continues at coordinate 10,795,370 of OX596202.1, read as the reverse complement.
TAACAAAGTGTTATCATCTTATACTGAATAAATAAAGTCTAAAACAGGCCAAGGTACGTACATAAGACTCCATACCTACAACGGCACATTATCGCCAGCCAAAAAATGAAATTCATTCCAAGTACTTTTAACATGAAAAATTGCACACTGTACAATAGTTTGTTATAATCACTCATATCACTTTCAGATACCTTATCGTGACACGCGTCTCTCGCTTCATGAAACTGTCATCAATCTTCCACGCACGCGGGTACCCACGTATCAGTAAGTATGGTAGTACTTACCATCATCAGATAGGTAGGTACGTTGATATGCAAATATGAACCTTCCTTCGGTAGACTTATGACTATAATAAAAAAAATACTTTTGGCCTTATAAGTAAGCAAAGAAAAAAGAAAGATAGGTAGATACTATTACATTTAGTAAAATGATGTTGATAAATAAACATTAATATAAAATATATACTTAGGTAAGTATGTCACCTCGTGCTATATGTACTGTAAAGAGATGAAGACATAAAGCATTGTAAATATATTTTAGATGTTCATTGAATGTCAAGTTGCTTATCGGTTGCATAAAAATAATGACGTCTTAAATCGTGTTTTCCAGAGTAACGGCAGTAGAATCCATAAATTATTATAGAACCTTATAATGTGTTTGATTCTAAATGTTTTATGACAATAATATTTGAGATTGGCAAAAATAAAATCTCACGAAGTTAAAGCCATCATCAAAAAAATGTTTATTTACCGGGACAGTTTCACGGTGTTGGTTTAGTTAGAGGTTGAATTCGCTAAGTAGCGGACCGTGTATTCCGGCGTAGGTATAATTAGGATCAGTCTGCGGAACTCTAGCATTTGTAAACAGATAAACACCGAATTGCGAAGGCGCCATCTCGCCATCGCGCCACATGCGACCTTCTTCACAATAAATTAAAAATTTAATTAAACTAGGTACCGAGTGGTCGCAACTGCTTGATAAACGCTTTTTACTTTGCCCGACTTTATTCATTAACGCCGGAATTGTCTTTGGATTTTTCGGTGGAGCTAGTGCCTTCCTAATTATAAGAATGTTTTTTAAACGAAAACACGTTTTATGCTCTTAATTATCTTATAAGAGACAGATTAAATAAGGGCTAATTGGATTTGTTACGGGAGAGTGAATTACTGCTATTTGGCTTTTTACAAAGCTAGGTAATAGACAACTATTACCTAGCTTTGTAAAAAGCCAAAGTGAATAAAGGTAATATACTACGTACAAACGTAGTATATTATTACTCTGTGGTAATAGGTATTGTTGATCTAATATTTAAGCTAAAAAAAACGTGTATTAATAATTTTGCGCCATACATAGGTAATGGATCTTTCTACATGGGAATTGAAGCACTAAAAAACTATTTAGAAAGTGATTAAATACGAATAATGATATATTCGTATTACATAATCATCGTTCTCCGGCGAAAATAAAGTGAAGTGGAGTTATATTTAAGCAAGCATACGAAAGATATTTTCGGCTAGGTACTAATCTTTGCATATAAGGACCCTACAAAAGTTACATAATACCTATATTATGTAAGTATGTTAACTTCTTGCTTATTTCTTTTATTCCGATTCTTGTGGAGTACTTCTAGATCAGGCAGGGCCGGACCGTGAGTTTAGGGGGCCCTGGGCTAATACTACTTAGGGGCACCACCCAATTACTCAAAGTATAAGACGTAGACTTTAACTAGGTAAAATAATTAAATAGGTTGATTAATCGTAGGATTCGCATGGCTGCAAACCGTACGATGTTGATCAATCTGTTTAATTTAAAAAAATAAACGATAATGCGAAAAAAAACATTTTTCGCATTATCGTTTATTTTTGACTTTGAATTGACTTAGCTGGGGGCCCCTTAAATCCACGGGGCCCTGGGCTGAAGCCCAAAAAGCCATATGGTAGATCCGGCCCTGAGATCAGGTCATAGATTGAACGAGTTTGGTTATTACATTGAGATCATTGTCATTTGATCTTAGTAACCCATAGATCAGACGTTTGGGCAATATTTATTTAAAGCTGGTTTTCTGCTGCTGCCGTTTAGGTACCTAATAAGAGAATTTGATAATAATTTTTCATTCCAATGAATTTGCTAAATGTAGATTATAAATGTATTGTTTGCCTAATATAGTGAATAAAGGTACTATTATTAAACACATAAATAAACTTATGAATTGACGTAATTTAATCATAAAGAACGCAACATTAAATCTCAAATAATAAAATTTTATTAGATTATTTTGTTTGTTTATGAGAAGATTTTCAAAAGTAAGTATAATAAATATAAGGTGGTGGTTCCTAACCTGTTTCCGTTATCGTGACCACATTTTTTAATTCTTTATTCGCCGGCCCTTTCGTGTGCTCGTAAGTGGTTAGCGTAGCCAATCATGGCCGTAATAAATATAGGTACATAATAACATACAGACGTTTGAAAAATAAGTATAGTGTTTGTAATACAAATCTAGTTTTACTAATATTATAAAGAGGAGAGATTTGATTGTTTGTTTGTTTGGATCGAATAGGCTCCGAAACTACTGGACCGATTTGAATAATTCTTTCACCAATGGAAAGCTACTTTATCAGCGAGTACCATAGGCTATATTTTATCCCCGTATTCCCACGGGAACGGGAACTACGCGGGTGAAACCGCGGGGCGCTGCTACTACTTAGATTATAATTTCGTATCTATTTACTAAAGAAACCAATAGCTTCCGATTAGTTCATAATCTGTCATTATATGTAGGTATGTCGTTGGCCATTAATTAATTTGTTGGTTTAACGGTCACGTTTTACTAGATGTGACGTGCAAAATTGGTTTATTTATTAATTAGGTGCGTTCAATTCGCATTTCGGTGATTTTGTTACTCACACTCATTAGCTAATTGCTAATAAATCATTTAATATTTCATTCTAATGAGAAGATTCATTAATACCTACTGATGTTTATGATAATCATCACCTATAAATACTTAAAGTAGGAGAGCTGGCTCCAATTTTTGGGTAGGTATTTCAGGCTTTGGAAAACTTGTCCCATACCTATTATACCCCAACACGGAACTGCAGACCTGGGTGATGAGTAGCGGGGCTTTCTATTTTTTTAACTTTTTTAATATTTTTTTTTTCCAAATTGCATATTGCCTCAAAGATATTTGTGGAAAAAAAATATTAAAACATTTAAAAAACTAGAAAGCCCCGTTACTCATCAGCCAGGTCTGCAGTTCCGTGTTGGGGTATAATAAGAGGGGTATGTGACAAGTTTTCAGCTTGCCTCAAATACCTACCCAAAAATTGGTGCCAGCTCTCGGACCATAAGATAGTTTGAAAGCGATTAATGAGTTACCTAAACTATTTTGATCATATAAGTATTATTCTTCGTTGATATTGTATCTCTTTAATATTACAATTTCTATGTCAGACAATCTTAGGTACGTCCCGTTGGATCTGCATGTTAAGGTAGATAGTGTTTATTGAAGAGAAAGGGGATTAGAAGTAGTGCTACAAAACAATATTATAGATGCTACAAAACAATATTTTATATATTTTTTTTCAAACTAAACTCTCATCTTCCTATAATGTCCGTGCTTAGAGGGGGTGCGCTTAGACCATGATCCAAGATTTAGCGAGTCCGATAATTACATTGAAGCGACTGCCGATTTACTGATAACCCTAAGATAGGAAAACTAGACAATTTTTGTGAGCGTCAGAATGGCGGGTGTACTTCTCAGATTATCAGGATCATGGTTACAAATCCAAATTTGTTTGAATTTGCAGGTTTCATCACGATGTATTTTTCCCTCACCGCCGAGCTAGTGGTGCTGCTAGCCCTACATAGATTTGAAAGCCAAATTAAACTCTACTCGACAGAAATTTCGTTAATCTTACTATGTACCTATATATTGTTAATGCTAAAAAGGTTATTAACTGCGGAAAACTAATTCGGTTTCGAGGGTTTTTGATGTCAATAGTGTATGATGCTACCGTAAAGTGTAAGTACGTGCTACGTTTCATAGCGTCCAACAGCACTAATGCACTATTCCGATTGAAGTAATGGGTACATTTAATTATACGCGCCACTTCAGTAGCTGAATCTTTGGTTAGAAGCGGTCGGGAATAGCGCGCTTCTGTTTGGATATTTCGTCGGTACTTCATCTTCCGCTAGTTGTTTGTCTTCTGATGTTTATCGCGAAGACTGCTGGTAGCTACATCATACCCATTAAGCTCAAGGAAGGAAGCTCAAGAACATACTTGTACTATTAACTTTTTACTTTATAATTTTATTAAAGCTATTGAATTTCCCAGATAACCGTCAAATCAAAATTACGTGATGTGATTGGTCGTCTAAATTCTATTCGAAAAATCACTTCAATTATTTATTTTGTCGAAAGAATGCCTTATGAAATACATACACAACTTTTAACAAAATCCTAGAAAATGGGCATGAACAACAATGTTTATTACGCTTTACATCTGAACAGAATTAGGTGTTAACAATAAGATCGGAAGCTTACGTTACTTACCTACTTATATTAAAACGAAAAATATATAAATCGTATTTTTTTTCTCGTTTTTATTCATATTGGATATTATTAATTCCTTTTTGGCATCATTCTCAATTGACTATGTCGCAGACGCAGAAGCTAGTCAGTTGATGTCCATCATAATAATAGCCAATGCTCATATATGAGTATTTGCTGACGAGTCTTCCTCAACGCGGTCTTTGCGTCAGCAGTCATAAGTTGTGTATGATGTAGATGCAAACTTGGCGCTCACTTCCTCAAATAACACGAAGTTTGGAGCACTCTCCTACCTACTCCTAGGAATGCAGTTCGTGATAGCAAACTACATTTGATAAGACCTAATGAGATATCGTTAATGGTAAATTAGGTTTCTGAAGCTAAGTTTCCAACGTTAGGGACGCGAGCGATCGACGTATGTACCTATTTAACAATTTTCCCTTACAAAATATATTAATGTTTTGTTGAATAGGATTTGATGGTTTGGTTGTCTCAGATAAATTATTTTTTTATTCTCGCACCAGAACATATTTAGTCAATAACTAATATTTTTAGCTTTTTGGTGTGGGTAATTAATCGATTAGAATCAAAACATATTATTACATTCAAGGTTAGACCGTAGCTTATGTATCTTTATGCGAAGAAACATCTTTAGCAATTTGCTGCTTACATTACGCTCCCATATGCAAAAAGGTAATGTTTTAACAATTACTTATAAGTAACTAAGGTAATGAGGATGCCAAATATTTCTGCTAAATGTAACATTGTATAGGTGATTTGGTCGAAAATCTAAGTGTTATAAATGTTTATCAGCTAATGTACATGTTTAGGTGTTGGTGTATAGTAATAATAATAATGTCCTCTTAACCGATATCGGTCACGGCGGCCAATCTAAACGAAGATTAGCCAACTGCGCAGGATATAATTATACTGCACAAGTGTGTGCGAAACAGGTGGACTCTCTATTCCTTCACTCTCATAGTCCGGTGAGACGGCAATTCGACATGACCGGAGTGGTCAGGCGCAGCACCAACGGCTTAACGTGTTTTCCGAGGCACGGGGGTGATTAAACCGCCGACTTCCTGATTCCAGGCTGTTACTGAGTAATTTCAATATTGAAATACCCAGCCAAATTTTTTGGCCCGACCTGGGATTTGAACCCGGACTTCTTAGTCCTTTGGCGGCGCATGGTACCACTAGAGCAGTCACTTTAATAATAATGTAGGTAGAGGGTAACACTAGTAGTTTTCAAAAAATTGTCAAGTATAAATGTGATTAAGCGTGTGAAATTTTCGGTGATAGCGTAAATTTAAACCCTCCGCAGCATGTTTTGTATTTTTAATAAAATAACATGCATCCGGTGTGAATGCTTTGAATTCGGAGTACACGAATTTCGTAAATAAAGTGAGGCTGTGGTGGCGAAAATATTTGTAGGGGCTGTGGGGCCAATATTTTTAGGTCAGCTCTTATATTATTGCACCTTATACATTTGGAGCTCGGCGGAAAATTAGATTTCTTCAGGTTTATTACTGGCACTACGCGAGCACTTTAGTCTGACCTCATAATTTTAGCTGTTTTAGGGGTACTAGACAAGAGAGGAATGTAAGCGCTCAGTAAACATTCGTGAAAATGTAACTCGTAAGGACCAGACAGCATTTTAAACCAGTTTTAGATTAAAATTATGTGTGCAGACCGGACGTTTTACTTCATTGAAATTCAGTAGCTATTTCAACTTATGTAATTGAAATGGCTGTATGAAGTGTAGATAAAAAATGTAAGCATTGAACGATGGTAGCCCAATGGTCAGAACGCACTTTACAAGCGAAGACTGTTAATTCAAACCCAGCCTAGGAGCCTGTAAGAACGGGAAATAACGCTAAGATGAAAATTAAATATTGATAATTTAAACTTTGCAAATAAGTCGGTGGGTGTAACTTCCAGTAATTTTGCGTGGGTTTCATCAGCCTGGGGCGCAGGTCGAGTTTGCCGCCCCGAAATGTGGAGGCGTTGCATTTGCACAGCTCTCGTTGTAGGTACATGCTTGAATTAATTAGGCCAAACCATTTCGAAAAAAAAAATACAATATTATTCTCTGACTGGCTCGATGGCGCATTTGGTAGTAACACTGCCCTATGCGCCAAGAGTTGTGGGTTCGATCCCCATCCAGGACAAACATTCACGTGATAAATACTTGTGTTTGTTCTGTGTCTGGGCGTTAATATCTGGTATTTAAGTATAAATTTGTAATACCACTGTTGATTCTGATATCCGTAACACAAGTTCTTAAGCTACTTACCTCGGAGTCAGATTAATGTATGTGATGTTGTCGGATATTAATTTATTGATTGTTGAGTTTTGATAATTATTATAGTTGATAACATATTTACCGTTCGTAGCCTTTCTGGTTGGCTCGTATTTACCACCCTATTCTTGTTATGCAAATAGTAACTTTTAATTAACTGTCTAAGTTAATAACAGTGTATACTGAGTAGGTACCTACATAATACAAATGTGGTCGGAAACTAAACTGAACGCCACAGTTTATGAACCACAGACCGTATCGAGTATTAGTTGCGGCACCCTAATCTGATAGAACTGATTGAATTGTTTAATTTAAATAAAATTATAATACCAAAAGCGCATCACAAATGCTAGCATTAAAATCTTAGGTTGACCACTGAAATTGATTTATATGGCACTTAGTTTTGCAGTTTATGCCCTCTGCAGATATAAATAAAAGAAAAGTTAGGAGGAAGGAAAACGTGGCGGTAAACCATACCCACCATTTTCAACCGACTTCAAAAAGGAGGAGGTTCTCAATTCGACCGCATTTATGTTTTTTTTTATTATTTTTTTTCTTTTTTGTGGGTTATTAATGTAGTACCTACCAGTCTCTATAATGTTAATATCAATTGAACCTATATAAATAACAATTTGTATAAATGCTTAGTGCAGTAAACAATGTAATTGAACTATGTATGTGTACTATGCACAATGTTAATATATATTTTTTTCTGAAATTGTCGGCGCACCATCCCGGAAAATGTCAAACGGCAAAAAATCTAATTTTGACTGGCTCGATGGCGCATTCGGTAGTGACCCTGCCCCATGCGCCAAGAGTTGTGGGTTCGATCCGCACCCAGGACAAATATTCGTGTGATGAATAGGTACTTGTGTTTGTTCTGTGTAATACCACTATTGATTCTGATATCCGTAACACAAGTAGGTACCTACATAATACACAAGTAGGTACCTACAGTGCTTAAGCTACTCACCTCGGAGTCAGATCAATGTATGTGATGTTGTGGGATATTTATTTATTTTATACTAGCTGTGCCAGCGGTGTCACCCGCGTTTATGGTTAATATTCTAAATACTATTTCCGTCATACATGATTTCTATGTAACTTTAACCATTAAGGCTGCACACGCGACGGAAGCTTAAAAAATGGAGTAACTTCTCCCGTTTTCCCAACATTTCCCTTCACTACTCTGCTCCTATTGATTGTAGCATGATGAAAAGCATACTATAACCTGCCCAGGAGTATGAAGAATAATTGTTCCAAGTTTCGTTAAAATCCGTCGAGTAGTTTTTGTTTCTATAAGGAACATACAGACAGGTCTGTCTGCCTACAGACAGACAGACAGACAGACAGACAGACAGACAGACAGAGAGGCAAAAATTTTACTGATTGCATTTTTGGCATCAGTATCGATCACTAATCACCCCCTGATAGTTATTTTGAAAATATATTTCATGTACAGAATTGACCTCTCTACAGATTTATTATAAGTATAGATTTAAACGGCTTTTCTACTATAAGATTTTTTTTTTACTTGTACATATGGCTGCTTCGCGCTTCAAAACGTGAAATGAATATACGTACGTATACTTACATGTCAGGCCTATCTTGTGTAAGTCCTATATTTAAAGTTTAAGTAACATAACATAGGTATTATAATTGTTATAAGTATCTAAAGTGGTACAAAAATATCTTATACCTAAATGGAAAAGTCAATATCGTACCACGCTTACAAATTACAATAATATTATTATATTTCATATATTCTGAATAAATTTATTACATTCCTATCAAAATATTAACGTTTGAATACAATTTGCTTATACATCGAAATAACTTTAAAGGTTCTCCTAAGTTATTATAATGCCAAACGAATAGGTATGAATGGAAATATATTACATCGCTTAAAGCCTTAACTCCCAGGTTTAAAAGCCAATATTAATGTAAAATGCTTAGTTTTCCAATAACGCTATTATCAATATAAGACGATAATTTTTTATTAATATAACCTTATAATGTAAAAATCAAATCGGTCAATCGAAAATTATTATAAAGTATGTACTGACGAATATTTATGTCGATTCAAGGGGTACCATAGTGTCTACAATGCCGGCTTGGTGTCGTTATGGTATTGTCTTTTGTTTTTAGGCAGCTAAAATACTAAGTAGGAAGTTAACAAGTGAGCCAGTAGGTTTTGTGAATGTCAACAGAGTGAATTCCACTCAAGGTACCTATAGCGTATAGGTATAGCAATATACTTTTACCTATGCGTCAGCTGTGACCAGGGTGCTTAGCCAAATGTGCGCATGCGATTCCATAGCGAACTTCGCTATTGCTCGTATCGCGCCACAGACTTATTCGGGTGGACAAATCGGTAACTGACTCCGAGTTCCGCACTATGAGTTCTTAGGCAACAAGTTTGTGGCGCCATACGTGCGATAGCGAAGTTCGTTATGGAGTCGCTGGCGTGCATTTGGCTAAGCAACCTGCTGTGCGAAGTCTATTCAAATGAATCCATAAAAGTCTACACAATAGACAAAATTTTTGTACATAGATACGTACATAGATGTATTATGTACTTGTTCCCTCAACCAACGTGTTTCGAGCACTACCTAAGCCAATACCTACCTGTTTAATTATTCCACAGATGTCATGTTATGCAGGTTGGTGTGGCAATGCACTTTGTAATCAATCCGTCAACATGGCCGGTAGATAATTCCCGTTCATTAGTTTGATCGGCGGTCATCAATTAGCCCCAACTGATGTACGCAACTATAATTAAAGCTGGTCAAAAATATCGTGGATTCCGTTCAAACGAGATTATCCGATTGGTGAATCCCCATATTTATTGCGGGACGTAATTATATTGTGTGCTATTGATTTCGGTTAATGATTTGCGGTTTATAGGGCTATTATATATTTATAAAAAAAAAGAATAATAAATTACACTATAGCGTTGTTTTTTTTTCATTTGTTTAAGGGAACAACAAAGGGATTTGGGCTTGGGTGAAATGTACAGTCAGCAACAAAAGTAGCTGAACACTTTAAACCATATTCCATAAGATTCAAATATATTCTTCATCTATCTCTCTCGCCCTTGGCAACATAAATAGAATAGAACAAGAATACAATAACGTTTATTTTCCGACAAACACAGGAGAAAACTTAATATTAGCAGAAAAAAAAATATAAGACAAACTTCAAAGTCCTGTAAAGTGTGAAGGACTGGCGCTATACAATACCTGTACTATTATATAGGTCCCCAGGTCCCCCCCTCTCCAGGATAACCTGGATATAGTTTGTATGCCTAAAATCGCAAAAGTGTTTGTGTGGAAGAACATTTTAAACATAGTAATAGTGAACTTGGAATTGTAATGGAATAAAATAAATAAATTTGTAGATACTTAGAGCAATAATATACATATATTTAATATATAAAAGTGTCACGTTATGCCTATTTATTTTATGTGGGAATTGTTAGATGATTTTCGATTATTAGATATCTATTAAATAGCTGAACACAACGGAGCATAGTGCAAGGAAGATGATATTTCTGTTGCCAGCCTTGGAAATCGTGACGATTATACCAAATTAATCTCTCAGTTCAACTCAATACTCCTTCTACGGAACTTCTAATTCACACATGCTGTGAAAGCTTCACAGATTTCCCAGAGTACATGAGTTAGCTGACAGGTGGTAGTTATCCCTCTTTGTTTGATTATAAATGATTTGCCTGCACATGCTTCTGCAAAGTCAGAGATGTCTTGAATCATAAATAATTGTGGTATGCCTATTCAACATATTTATTACCCGTGAAAGACGCAATGTTAGTGGATTTCTATTGGCTGTGTGTAGCTTAAAAATTAAGTATTAACATGCCACGCAACTGCATACTACTCCAATATATGGCAAATACGAGATAAGGTAACTGTACATTATGCCGTGTCATTTTGGTTTCTGTCGTTTAATAAGAAAACTATCAGCAAATTCATGATTTTTTAACACAATGCTTCATCAACTATATTTTAATTGCAACCAAAAAACACAATTTATTACAAGTTTTAAAAGCAGTATCGCATTTCCGAACTCGTTAGTCGTAACCACGCAGTAGTTCAATATTTCGCGTTGTGATGTAAGTCATGAGAATTATTGTATGGTAGTTATTACCTGAAGGTTTTATAACTATTTCAAATTAATTTTAAGCATATTTTAAGGGAAATTAACGAATTTATAATGGCCGTAATTATGTTCACAGATCGAACGCGATTAACCTAAATGCGGGAGTATCACAGAATTAGGAAAACTCGGTACCTACCTATGAAATGTTTTATTCTGTGAATTATAACTGGGTCTAAATGTATTCATAAATATGATGTAAATACGTTTAGTAATGACTAGGTACAGATTATTATGACGTTATTATGGTATATGTTTTTTTCTTAATTTGAGCCTTATAGGTAATCGAGTCTGAAATGGTCAGTAACTCGTCATGTTATATGTACCTACGAAAGAATGGAGTAGGTATGGCATCAAAATTAAATGATATTTTTTTTATAAAAACAAAACATAAAAGTTGTTTTTATCGATGTTATTCTTATAATTGTTACATTATCTTCGAATCTAATAATAAGTTTACTTTAAAATTTTTGATTACAACAGTTTTTTTGACTCCCGTTATAAAGTACTCGACTTTTCTACTAATGTCTCTTATTCTGGTATATCCGGAGAATAGTAAAATACATAAACAATCAAACATTTGTAGGGAGAGAAAAATAGTAGCATAACTTGATAGGTCTTCAAAAATAACATTGAGGTTCTTTTAAACATTTTTGATTCCTATTTATATAAATGCTTTGTGTAATTGTAATTCAGTAAGTATTTTATTTTTTAAGGTAGGTTATGGCATCATCAAAATATCCCTACGCCCGAAATTTCGACTAATTAATCGATTTTTTATTTAGTGCTTTCTATTATATTTACTTTTAATTTTTTTTATAAGTATTTAAGTAAAATTTTAAAGGAATATTTTTGGGGTAGGTATATAATGTAAAGTTAGCACGGAATTACGTGCAACGATTCCCTGGATTAAACCAAGAGTCAAATTTTAGCACGGAATTAGAAGCAAAGTAAAGGTTTAGAAAAATAACAATTATTTCTTTAAATTAAAAGCCGCGAGGCAAAAAAAAAAATATCCATCTTATAAGAACAAGACTGTTCAGTTCTTATAAGATGGATATTTTTTTTTGGCTACTGTTTTATTTTGGAGACCCAAAATAAAACAGTTGCCATTTCTAGTACCTTCGTATTTTTTTTTATCTTTCCTCAAAATAGAAAATGCCTTAATATGCCGTAATATGGTACATTTACCATAAGTTTTATTAGTAAGCATTTCTGCCTCAGCATTTAATACATATGTAATTTATTTTTACTAATACGAACTATTTTTCTTTCGATATTTACTACATGGTTGTTGGTTATTTTATTTGCTTTAGTTTAAGTTTCTATAGATATTACACTTGCAGGTTTACCTAAGTAGGTAACTAAACTGTAACCTTGCGTATCATCCATTATAACGACGCCCTCCCATTAAATCAATTTCTAACAAAACAAATGACGATCTAGATTATCTTCCAGATTGACCAGTCTCCAGTCCATTAGCATTCACAACGAGCAAGTAAACAAATGCATCGAAAAGCTTTCGCCTTTATATCCTTCAAAAACGCATTCACCTCGCGTACCTGCTATTAGCTCGCCTAAAAACACTATAACACTGGTTCTGGGATCACCAGAGTTGTAACAAAGAGTGGTTTTGCATTAGCGATGGGATGCGAAAGATATTTCTATGTCGATAGTTTTGTAAGATTTATGATATGTATATTTTCCATCTAACTATCATCTAAGAAAGACTAACTAGGTACTTAATAATTCAAAATATTTGAATAAATGCATTGAATGATTTAGTGTAAAATAAAATGTTCTTTTATATAAATTATGTGTTGGAATTAGGTAGTTGGGTATGGTGCCATCACCTTTACTATAGATTCAGCTCGTGAAGAGTTATTGTCAAAAATAATATCTTCGGCACTCTGATTATACGATTTAGTGGAACTATCGTTGTTATTATGCTTATTATGTATTTTCTAAGAAAAAATATTTCGGACGAAACCAGAGTCACCTTGTGTAACAAGTTTGGCCAAATGCCAGATTCTTTGGTGGTAATCAATTCAGTCGTGTCTGTTATACAATAAATATTATGTATTTGTGGTCTGTCTGTACCTTAAGTCACAGTTCAACATGTCAATAAGCATGTAATACTGACATTCGAAGTGGTGCTATTGAAAACAATACATCAATTAAACCATATTTATTATTTCTTATTTACTCATGTGGCTCATTTATTTATATACTAGTGATAGTACTTCAGTGATAGCCAGCGATATCACTGGCGTAGTATCGCTGACATATGACTGGAGCTATGGCCGCCACTAGTTGCCGATAGTCTCGTAGTGTCGTTTTGTGTGGGTAACTGCCGGCGAATGTCGTTAGCTCACGGTTAATAAATGTAGCTGACGATCGCTACCGGTCGCTATCGGTCGATAACCGTTGCTTTGGCTTTTAATTTTATTGCCGTACTTTACAATGTTTTGATTTTCAGTAGAATATAGAATTTATCGCATTGAACGTGCATCGTATATAGCGCGCAGACAGTTTGTAGAAAGTAATTGTTAGTCGTTATCGATGTTTCAGCACCTTGCAACCCAACACTAGCCTCTAGCGCGCACCTAGTGCGTTTTGTTACATCTATACTGGTGCGGTTGTATTCTGCCTCAGCCTGAAATGCTCGCCGGAATTTTCGCTTCAAAATCAATGGCACATGCACAATACCTATTACATTAGTAGGCACCACAAATAGGCAGATGCAATAGACGTGTTAGAATACCTTCGTGCGGAGATACGCTTTTGAATTTATGCTATGTTTCTATGTGTTTCTAATTTTGTGTTACGATTAAGAATTTCGATAGAGTATATCAGTAATTCCGGGACATATTTTGTTTCAAAGAACATATAATGGGACACTATAACGATCATCAACTGAAATTTAACTGCACAATTTGATTTAATTGTTTTGAAAATGTTTGACCTTGGTGTTCAATTTGTGAGAAATATGGTAAATAGCACTGCATTTTGAACTATTTTGACATTGGAAAGTTTTTTTTCGTTCGCTTCACTGTAGGCTCCGATTCCACGAAAAAGTGCGATCCCCTTATATCTCGGAAAGTTGTGAAGATATGATATTAAAAAAAGGTTCAAAAGACGCGTATTCACGAGAGCAGTAAGGTGCAAAGTGAAACAAAATTCGAGAATATCAAAAACGAAAAATGTATGGCCAAAATAGTAAAAAAAAAATACCAATTTTTGATTTTGGCGCTCGATATTTTGGAAACGAAGACATTAGAGAAAATCTTCTCTAGCCAATTTAGTCAGCTACAATTTGAGCTAAAAATGACGATCGGGGTAAGAGATGGAATTTTTTATATTATATAAAAAATAATTTGATATTTATCGAGTAATTTTTTTTTCTTCCCGATCTATTATAGTGTTGATAAGCAAATCACTTCAATGTAATTAGCAGACTCGCTAAGTCCTAGTTCATGGTCTAAGCGGACCCCGACTAAGCACAAGCCATAACGATAGGAAGATGATGATCCATTGAAATCGCGGAAAAGACATATTTATGACATGTTTTTATAGCAATATTGCTATAAAAATAATTGTAAATGATATATTAATACACGCAAATAGGTAGATCAAGGGCTACAATGTGGTGTCCGAGCCATATATACGAACTGCGCTTTGATTAAGGATTCCCTACATCATTGCGTCAAAAGGTGGTAACGGAATCATTCTAAAGATTGAAGCTACCGCTTCTTAGACGAGCTACATTGGGGGAAAAGTACGAAGTGCGCGTCGAACGATGAACTTGTTCGAAAGATAGCAAGATTGATACTAGGGCTCTCTGGTGTGAGATCCTCGTACACGATTTCTTGGCGAGGGGTGAGTCTGTGAAGTCCTATAAGGGCCTAAGAACCATAGTTAGGTTTAGCGTTTGAATCTAAGAATATTCGGGGCGTTTAGCGAGTAGCCCACATGAATTTGACGAGGTTCAACTAGACTATCTTTATGGGTGTGGGATCCCGGTCCCAGTGGTCGGTATTAAGCCTTCACTTGCTGGAGAGTAGACAAATGGGGCGAGTGCTCCATAATGAATACCCTAGTAATAGACACAAGGTGACGCGAATGCCCTACACTCATAGCGAAAATATTAGAGTTCTACTGTGCTGCTTTAATAAATAATCATCGTAGGGGATCTGTAATTCCAATAACGGTGTTTTATAAAGCTCTCTCATTACCTTACCGCCATCCCGTTTTGTCATTTTTAGTAGATCATCATCCTCGTAGCGTTATGTCCCGAGCTTAGTCGGAGTCCGTTTAGACCATTATCCTGAATTTAACGAGTCTGCTTATTACATCGAAGCCAATACCTATTTTAATTTTCGATGGATATGGAAGTTAAAAGAAATGTATATACCAAAATGTCCTAGATATTTTTAAACAATATAAAAAATATCGTCCCCGCCCCAAAAGATTTCTGATTTTAAAAAAAGATAAACAGTAACCATCTATTTAAAAAAAAAAATCAAAATCGGATTGTTTTTGAGAACTTTCTTGTAAATTGCTTTATTGACTCGACTATTTCTTCTGTTTGAGTTTCTTTTAATTAAGTGTACTAGAGGAGGGGATTATAAGTTTCGTGAAGTCACATTTTGACATGGCAATCGTGTTTTAATACTTCGATATACCTATCGAAGTATTAAAACAGGGGAGAGTGGTCAAAAGGTCATAAAAGTCATACCGATAATTAGGGATTTCGCACTGGTCGAATATCGACCATTATTAGTTTGATTTTGTTTTATTTATTGAATTTTTTAGCTTTCTGCACTATCTCATAAAAACGAGTAAGGTACAAAGTTTTTTCTTCACATATTAATATAGTATAGATAACCAGACTTGCTTAGTCTAACATCACGGTCCTTCATGGCCAATCATAGTTTTAGTCACTAAGAATCTAACATATTTTCACAATTCCTTTGAACCAATACATAATTTGAACATAGTTTGAATATCGGTTTAGCAAAAAATTTGGTAAACTGTTATTGTACTTAAGTACAATATTTGATAGCACACATACACACATATAACATCACGCCCATAATCCCCGAAGGGGTGGGCAGAGTCAAAGGGACAGCAGGCCCCTTTAACCACATTCAGCCAAAAATAAATCTGGGCTGGATTAGATGGAAAATTGTGAAAAAGTAGTGGCTACAAGTGTACAAGTACTTGTATAAATGTACAAGTGGCTAGCTTGTGGCCTACACAATCACATACCTACCCAAAACCCGATATACCATTAGTTGCTTTTTGCGACAAGCTAGGCAAGAAACACAATTGGCACATTATTTTTAAGTCCCAGACCAACATGGGCAATGGGCTGGGTTAGATGGAAAATTGTGAAAAAGTAGTGACAAGTGGCTAGCTCATCGCCTACACAATCACATACCCAAAACCCCATATACCATTAGTCGCCTTTTACGATATTCTAGGCAAGACACACAGTTGGCAAATTCTTTTTAAGTCCCAGACCAACACGGGACCATAATTTTATAGAACTAAGTTAAATATATAGCTTCTGATTTAATAGACTATTCAGGCCAGTCTTTTGTCCGTACATCTAGATTACCTAGCAAACTCTTAGAGAATTGTTTTTCAACTTTTGCTTGTTCAGTGAATTCAGCAGCCGGGAAGCGACGATGTTCTCTTTTTCCTTTATTTAAGGAAAGACATTACATTCCATTAGTTTCTTTTCATTATTATTTTAAAGTTTATAAGTGTTTCGTTTAAGTATAAACTATTGAATGTAATATTTTTCATTTCTTTTATAGATGTTTGCACGCACTTACCCTAAAAGTATAAAAGAAAAAAAATACTTTCCAAATTTGCTGCAAATGTGAAATAGATTATATAACTCGCGTGAAACAGATTATATAACTCGAGAACGAATAAGGACATCGGACGTAATACGAAATAGTAGTAAGAAATTGTATTAGAAAAGCATTGAGAAATTGTGCCATTTGTCGTTTTCAATTTTAGTTTAACTCTTGTTGGTCGGAAGTTTGCAGGTTACTGTAGAAGTCATGTAATCTTTGTTGAGTGCACTTTTTAATAATTCGAAGGAGGCAAAGATTTGTACCCTAAAGCACTATTAAACTACTTAGATTTCTTTTCTCGTTATAATCAAATCCGGCAGATATGCCGTTTACGTTATTTCTTTGTTGTTGTCTGAAAGTTTATTGTAGGTACTCTCCATAAATATATGTATTTGTAATTTTATTGACAGCTCAGATTGATATAAAATATAGCTTATCTTTTTCGCTGCTTCTATGCCAGTCGGATGATGTACGCAATCGTACTGGTAAATATATTTTCGTTGAACCATTTTTATTTGTATCTATTCTTTGAGAAGTATACTAAATTTTAGGTTCTACGTGACCTTCTTTCGCCGATAGGAAGGTAGATATTATTCTAATCCAACCCAGAAACGAAATCGATCCATGATTACCCCAAAATAATAATATTAACATAGTGTCGGCCAGACCAGTGAATTGATGTTACGGAATTTCAGGAAAAACGTAGTTAAGCTTAAGCTTTGATCGGACATAGGACCCTTTTATCCTTTCTATTGTAGGTGTGCTAGACTGAGCGACAGTTCGATTTATGTGAATAAAGTCTTTGACAAAGATCTGATAAATACCCTTGTAAAGTTCTGGATGAAGCCACTGGCAAGGTTAGTAATCAAAATTTCATCATCTCATCAGCATTCTGTTGATGTCTGCGTCATCGTTAGCGCTATCCATCCCATTATACCCACGTGAACTATTGAATATTTACTGGGTCGGAGGTAAACTGTTATTCTGCGCACGTAACTCGGAAAAAATAAGTTGTCTTAGCATGTCGTGCCAAGTAAGGCTCTTAGTAAGCAATTCGATTAAATTATATGATAAACATGCATGTTTTAAGAAATATAAAAGCTTGTCATAATTTTGTTTTATTGATAAATAAACATGTTATTAGTGATAGTTGTTAATCTTCCTGAGTAGTGTGCTATTTCATTCTATGTATTTATGCTAAATCACAAAAGATAATCTTTTCTTACAACTTTCAAAAATATTTTTGTATTGGGCTGTTTTTCTATGTACTGTCAACGGTGGCGGAAACCTTCAATTACAGAAAATACCCTTAACATCGAGAAATTGCCTCTTTTAAGTATTTTTTCTTCAACTTTAGACAAAACTTTAGGCTGGTATATACTCTTTAAATACTCGTATAGGTACATCATTCATCTCACGTATATCATTCACTATTGTCTTTCACAAGAGGCTATTAGTCTCGAATGCTTTAGTGAGATGTTAGTCGTTAAACTAGTAACGTCAAGGGGCTGCCAGCTTGAAAACTGACACCAGGCATGCGCCCGTTCCAATATACTGAAGGCAGTGTGTAGTGCCTACGTGTCTACACTTGTCGGCAAAGACAAAGGTCAGTGACCTACCACGACAGCGTAGGTCACTGACCTTTTAATGAATATACTTACCTAACTTTTAATAATTCGTACTTAAACTTATTGTCACTCTCGATTGCTGGCAGATGTCTCGTGCTATCATTATATTAGTAAACTGAAAGGAGCAATGCAAAAGAGTTTTTATGATTATTGGAAGTATCTAAACAATAGGTTAGAATTGGGTACTGGTACGAGTAAAAGGAAGCTATTATTTGCAGATTAGTACTCTTTGATTTTACGATATCATCTTTCATTATGCGATGTTTCAATTCGTAGACATTTTCATACTGTAAGTCGCCTTCTGAACGAGCATTATTCAATGAGAACGTCTTAAGCCGGCACTTGACATTATTATAATCTTAAGCACAGTAGTCATCGAAAGATTCTCGATCAAAAAACCGGCTGTTAATCCTAACTGAAGTGATTCAAGGCGTTCTGACCCCCACCCTCTCCCTTAAGACAAGATCTTTTAGTAAGTACCTATTGACCATGTACCTACTAGGGGTTCCATCGTGATAAACACGCTCACTGCCACTACGATTTTTATGACGTCATCTCGGATGCTTACATTTAAGCGTTAATCACTGAACTCGCCAGGCGAGTCGTTGACATAGGAATAAGATTTATGCGAACTCTCCGGGTAAGTCGGTGGCACTGAACGTGTCAAATGCATTATTGGTTTACCATAAGGAGTGCTAAATCTCTATATCTGTAGGTACTTAGCTAGCTTCCGGTAGTACTAGTTTTCGATTAGTAATTAATTGCAATTAAGTTTATTGCTAAGCAGTAATTAATAGCTGAGTAAGCCCATTATGTTATGGTCAGAATATATATCAGTATCATATTATTAACCATCATAATGTACATGGTCTGCATAATTTATGGTAGACAGTGTGGCATAACTAAACATCATACCAGCCAACAAACGTCAGATCTATTCGACAAGATTAGAATTTTTTGGTATTCAATGCCACATTAATTTTACCCCTGAAAACTAATGGCAGGTAGTGAAAATACAAAAAAAAACAGCTAAAAATGGTAAAAACCATCCTACATGTATATATGGCATTGAATTATGTGCAGTAGTTTATGCGGAATTCATGAAACGTTTAAAATTACAATTTATTCCATTAAAGAATAACTATTGTTATAGTCTACTGATGGTGAATACACCATCAGTAAGCGTACCCAATCTCAATAGAGTTTCAATAGGGTTTTGTGGGCGACGAGCATGCCATCTGTTTTGTCACAATTTTACGACCTAACACATCCCAATCGTATTTATCGCGAAATATGGTTTAGGATTATTGTTAATTGGACTCGGCTTACCTTTTTGGGGATTGCGGGCGTTATGATATTTTTATAAATAGAAAATACATACATTTTCTATTCAATCCGTAATTGTCTGATTACAATGAAATTGATCGATGTAGGTACCTACTTCGGTTAAAATATTTTGAGATACTAAAATCGATCTCAAACTTAATCTCCATGGCTGAAGTTTTGGATGACGGATCACAAGTAGTGATGTGCCGGATCGTTAAAAATGCATATCCGCGGATACCGATCTTCAGTTTCTTACTCAACTGGTGTCGGGGCACTAGAGTACTATTGTTGTTGTTAATTACTACCATAAATGTTTGCAATATGTGCGAAACTCATGGAATTTAATAGTTTTTTAATTCTATCTAACCACCTATAAATGGACAAGAAACATAGGATGAAATATAGCATTTCATCCTATCAATTTAAAATAAATAAGTTAAAAGATTTGTAAAGATCCGCGAGAAAAGTAACGGGTACGGATCTTTCTTCTCGCTCGGATATCCGCGGATACGGATATCCGGAACATCAATAACCACAAGTTTTCTAACTGAGGAATTGTTTTGGATAACGATCGGTAGCGAGATTCCAAGTTCGGAATTTGACCTCTTATTATGGAATATAATTTGTTTCTAATAAATTTGGAATTATCAAGAAAACGTATCGCATCCATCTTTTGAAACTACGCTCAGTTCATTCCTGTTTTGTCAATATGAAATGAGTTCACTATGAATGTCCACTTTCAGTAATGACCCATTCACTACGCACTAAAAGTAAATATAAAAATACTTTTGATTGTTGTGTTCTCAACTCCAAATTGAGTGTATTTCCTGTATGTTGAGTTCTTTGTAGCACTGAGTAGCACACGACACAAAGTTAGATTTTTTTAAAATTAGTTTGAATTTTAATAAATTTTGTAGATTCTGTGATTACATAATCACTATCATCCTTGTATGCTTATTATATGATGTCTAAGATTTCACTACTATGACAAGAACATCAACATAGATGCAGCATTCTTGGAGGTCGCGAGCAAAACTTGGGTAGTCTAAATATGTATGAGAAATAAAACATCCAACTTTTTTTACATATTTTTATTCTTTCTTTTATGTAATCGTCAGAGTTGTACAACTAAATAATCACAGTTGAAACAAAACGTAACTATAATATATAGATAATAATTAATGTCTAAAATAAAACTCGTAGTGCACAGTCAGTGCGGGATCGCACCTGCGTATTATATTTGTACTGGGATTGTGTGCTCTGCTGTCTGTCTGTACGCGTTGACCTCTTAAGCGAAATGATACCAAATTAATCCAGAAAGTTGGCTTCCTTATAGACATAAAAAGACGCACACATAAATACTTGTGCGCGTCTAACGATCACGACGTGGCCTGTTTTATAGACAGTACTCGACTCTGTTTTCCGATTGCATGGAACTTTCTGGACACTTTAGTATTTTATGGTCATACCTATCTTAAGCGAGGCTACTCGTAGATCATAAGGGCACATAAAATATGGCACCAATTAAATTGTAGCGAATTCCTTTAGCTCATTAACTAACCTAGAAATTATTTATGCGCTACGAAACTTTCAAATAGATAAAATCAAAAGAGCCTTTAGCGACGTAATAAGTGGGTAAAAATAAGAAAGTTAGTCTTGCATATTTATTAGATGACTTGTTTTTCCAGATAAACGTTTACGAGAAGCCTACTTAAGCTAGGTATTTAAATTCATTGTAACATACGGTATGTATCATGCGATGAGATTTGCAAGAGTGACGAAGCAATTAATAGATGTGACCACGCAAAGCTACTTGCATGTAGTTATATAGGTCGATCTATTGGCTGATGATTAATGTGGAAATGCCTAATAGTTTGATCGTATAAGACACATGTCGTAGTTGCACCAGCTCAGTTTGCAACGGCGAAATTTTTTGCTACTTTCATTTAGCGATCGGGGTCAGACGCCCGCCGCTTTTGGTCTCAATAAGATAAAAAGTTAGTAAACATAATAGAGCCGCTGTCGCCTTATCGTCCACTCGCAGAAGTTTAGATGCCCTCTTTATAGCCATCAACTCATTTTTAACCCGACACTTTTACTCGAGACTAACAAGATAGGTACTGAAACTTTTCTAAAGAATATTGTTCGTCGAAGTTGCCTGACAAAGTCATTGCATTTGCTGCGATTGAGAGAGCGTTTGTAAATGTTTCCGTATTTTCGGGGCGTGAATGTGCGTAATAGGAAATGCAAGTGTCGACTGGATGGCGAAGGGGGCAGTAAAGGGGGAGCAGCAGAGGAGTGCACAGTGCACCCGTCCGAAGTTAATATCCGAACATAAAGTCGTTCACGGCGGCCACAGCTGTTGCCGGCGTTAATCACTAGGTATAGCTGGCGAATATCGTTTTTTTCCCCCGTGGCCATTTATAATGTTAGAGTAAATAAATGAACAACAACGACGAGCGACTTACGATAAAAGAGGCTTTTGGGAGTACTGTAAAAAGCGGAGCTCCGACGCTCTGTTTCATGAAATATTGCTCTTATAAAATTGTATCACTTGGTGGGATTACGTACGAATTCTATTACTTTGCACATTTGTGGAGGTATTATTTTAGATATTTAGGAATTCAGGATGTTTTCATGAAACAGTAGCATCAATAAGTATTAGTCATAGATCAACCGTGGACAGATTTCTTAAAAAGTTAGTAGTGTGTTTGGTAAAATCATTATAAATGGCGCAATTTCCGACACAAAAAAAAAGGTTGAAACAGCGCATCTTGCCGATTGTCGTACGTGAAGTACGTTACGCAAGTGGCAAATTATGTGCACAAATAGCAGGATTTACAACAGCAAAACCAAGAACTAGACTTTTTAAGTTAAATGTCCGCAGGCGATAATACTTGTCTCCTTAAGTAGGTAAAGCTCTGATGTTGTCTAACAGGGTACACGCTTTAAGACACTGCAGAGCTTTTAGTTGGATAAAGAAGCAAGTGTGAAGTGCTGAAAAGCGCACTCTCAAGGAAAACACCGTTTTATAAAATAGTCCAAAAACTTACAATATAAATATGTTGTATAAGACTGAAATACAAAATCGGACTGAAATCTCTATAGTATTTTGTCTATAATATGTATGATACTGGCAGTGTAATGATATTAATTAACATAAACAATGAAACGTGATGTTCGTCTTCAGTCTAACTAGGTATCAATGTCTACTTATACGAATAGTAATTAACGAGAATTGCTTTAATATGGATGTACTTTAGAGATTGCTTTTATAATATCTTGTCATCAGTGCAAGCTAGAGGGTGACCTTACAGTAAGGTATTCAAAGTCTATAATTAAACAACCAAATCTACTAAATCTTAGGCTTTCAAACGCATAATAAAATCAGTCATTTTAACGCAATTCAGTATATTCTAAAATGTACACTGATCGTAATTCGATGTCGATGTGAGACAGTTTCTAGAACCACTTTTATTTTATTTAAATTATTTTTTTTATTATAAATTCTTAAAAATTAATCTATAAATTAGTGACTTCTAACGGTTTCGAACAACTATCTCACGTCAAAATCGACAGGGTAATACTCTAGCACAACACTCTTATTAAGTTATTGATATTTTCCTAGGTGCGACTAAATTTATATGTAAACATACGAATAAATAAAGTGCAAACACTTAAGTCTACCGACATTAGCTGCATCGATAATGCTATTAAATTGGCACAGTCCCATTCATCCAGGCGCGCACGCGCACACGCAATCGCAGACCAGCCGCTTCAAAAGGACAAAGTATGTATATAATATATAGATATTTCCTCACAAAATACTAATTAACAGAATCTAACTGTAGTAGTGAGTGAAGTTAGGAAGCCTTTGCTATTTCTTCATTAAATATATATAATATATATATATAGAACGTAAAGACTAATTACTCTGTAAATAAGTATTTTGCAAATATAAAGGTGGAAACTAAAAGCAGTATCCGAAGACAGTAATTGCTAATAAACGTTGTGCGTACTAACATGAAATCTGTTAATGTTTAGTCTAGTTGCGATACCTACTTTAATGAGATCCACGCAATTCCGAGAATATTGATAGGTATCGTGAGACTCTCAGGAGTATTATAATATCAGTCAAAGGGTGAATAGGTATTTGAAGCCGCTAGTACTGTCAATCAGGTGTTCCGGGTACCGGCGTCGCGCCAGCGCACCGTACTCTCACTCGCCAATCGCACCGACGCACATTCGTAACACATTCAGTCCAACTGAAAACTCTCCACGACCCATGACTATATAATTTATGTACCTACTGTTAAAGTAGACCGTAGTCGCTTCCAGATAATTCTAATTAACTAACACTACACGGAGACATTAGGAGAGGAACACCAGTTACTGTACAGTTCACTTACAATTTAAATTTGAATTATGTCAATAGTTTCATATTTAGCTAAAAGGGGTTAGTTGTCAGTATTATTGTATTTACATCCCCCTGTTTACATTTCAAATGAGCATTATAAACTCGATGTCCGAATGGACCGCTTTATCTATTTTTATTGTTATTATAAAATATAACCATATTCTTTTATTCTAGATTAATAATGATTTAATGCTCAAGGGCCATTTGTCAAGTGATATCACGTAAAGCTGTGGACTTACAAAATACTCGTATAAATTATTCACATTTATAGCACACTATCTACAAACACCCACGATTCAGATTCACGTCTGGCCCTCCAGCAGAAATCCGCTTACCTCAGTAACTTCCAATAAAATACTGACTCATAATATGGCTAATCGAATAAAAACTTATATCAAATATTTGGTGAAGATATACGTTTTAAACTTTATAAAAATGACGCAATTAAATATGTATCTTAAACGAGTACTTAAGCTAAACATTCTACTACAAATAAAGTCGTATAAAATTGATAAGAGTTACAAGTCGCGGCCGTGGCGTAGTGTGGTAGGCTCGCTGGTTTATTTACAAAATGAAACTCCGCGGGTAAGGAGAGGAGTGTGGCTCCCGAGATAGCAGCTTTACGGCGGTTTAGTGGGTACGATAGTGGGAGACAATTGACTAAATTTGCGCGGGGGGCGCGGGTGGGGGCGGGGCGCCTACAGCTGTTCGTCCAGGTCGGGTCCATACAGGTCGGCGAGCTTGTCGAAGCGGGGGCCCCACGCGCCGAGGTAGTCGTAGTCGTGCGTCTCGTCGTCGGTACCTAATGAAGAAACATCAGCATTAGCTTTATACTCATTATATCATATTAGCTTTATAGCCCGCACAGCGGTATACCGACTACGTTACATGTAGCTATGGTAGGTTTACCGTATACCTGCCATAACCGCATGAAACGTAGCACTGACCTCAATCAGAGAAGTGATGTTCAGTTTTTTATTTAAGTAAATTCTTGGCTACTATGTATAATCAGTTTGGAAACATTAGACAGCAACACATTTGCACAAAAAAAACCTAGGAGCATTGTTCAATAAAAACCAGAATTACAATCTAAAATATATATTGGGGAGCATCTATCATTCTATGTAAGCGTAAATAGATGTACCCCACATCGAAACAACATTGCCTTTTGACAAATGAATGTCCACTTTTATTCAAAGGCAGGTTGCAAGTCACATGGCACTACGTGCCAGCATTCAGCAAGTACGTAGTGACGTGACGCGATTTGCGCCAAGCTTGGCAAACTGCAGCATTACACTGGATAGCTTGCGTCTATGGCATCATCCTTATTTTAAATGAATAATTTACACGAAAACTGGGAGGACTTCAATTTTTCGCTTCATACATTGTGAATGAATCGCTTCTGGGCGTCGTCATAAATTTTAAAGCGGAGTCACGTTCGGAACCACTCTCCGGCGTCGATGACGGAGGCACTCCCGACAACTCCAGTAACTTACGGCTCTATATATTTTCAGATTTTGTTACCCAATTTATTATGAAACGATGTATTAGAAACGGCTTTAGCTAAGTTAACGATAATTTGGGTGGCAATATTTTTAAGCAAGAGACTAAAGAAACGAATTTCTATGTAAAACATTTCATGAAATTTTAACAATGTTAAGTTATAAATCCATCATCAGGGATAGCGACAGGCGAATTCCAACTGATTTGACAGCAACAACGACGCTTTTGTAACTTTCAAGTTTATTATCTAATTACTATGAAGATATTAAATGAGACAAGTCAGTCGTTTGCGTAACAATGAACTTATGTATTTAGTATTTATTGTTTAAAGAAATTTAGAGACTTGGTGAGTTCTTATCTAAATCTTCTGCTAGCGCTACCTCCATACCACAACACGAAAAACAAAGTCCTTAATCTATACCTATAAGGCAATATATAATATATAACTTATATCATCTTATCTCATAATGTCTAATTGTACGAGTCATTTGAGAGGATGTTTCTTCAATAAGTTGCTTAGGTGATATTAAAACAACAGTTAATTTGAATGGCCTGTCCTAGTGTGGCGATTGTAATACCAATAAAGTAATATAATACCGAGTGATAAATATAATCTGTAACAGTGAATAAGAGGGTATAGTATGGTCTCAAATTCATAGGAACGTTTGTTCTAATTTGCTTTAGGTTTATTTTTGAAGAAGCAAGTAGACAACATTTACATGGAAATACTAATATGGCGACTTTATGCGAAGTTTTAGATAAAAATAGATAAAGTTAAGCTTCAGCTACTTTTTTATATCATTCGGTGTGTAAATGTTCAAACGGCAGTGACATATTCTCAACAGGGCGATCGTACTTTTTACAAGCTTTTATATGTTACTCAAAGAGTCGCTTTAGAAGGAATGTTTCACTGTAGAAGCCTCTCTAAATTTCTCATATTCATCATCTTCCTAGCGTTATGTCCCGTATTTAGACGGGGTCCGCTTAGACCATGATCCAGGATTTAGGGAGTCTGGTAATTACATTGAAGCGACTGCCAGTCTGACCTTCGTAACCCTAAGATGGGGGAACCAGGCAATTTTTATATCATCGTTACAAATCCAAAGTTGTTTGAATTTGCAGGTTTCATCATGATGTTTTCCTTCACCGTCGAGCTAGTGGTATAAATACGTACATAGATTTGAAAAATCCAGAGGTACGTGCCCGGGTTTGAACTCGCACTCCTCGGTTAAGAGGCGCGTGTCCTTACTATTGAGCTACCACCGCTCTAAATTTCTCATATTACTCAGCCATTAGTATGTACAATAAGTACAGTTACCACTTACCTGTATTGCGATCTCCTCCTATTTATTAGTTGCAACTAAAAATGATGCTTGATAAATGTTAAATAGTTTTGCTATATTACTTGTTAAACTAGATGTAAAATAGACTGTATGCACATTTCCATAGTTAACGTGAAACATGTCTTTTACATTGTCACCAGACAAACTGATCGAGATTGAACTTGTCAAGGATTTAAAGACACTGTTCAGACTTCAAAGTGCCACCGCAACAATCAAACCAATGCTTACTTTCGGGTGTTGGCTTGGACGCTCCGTCCATCACTATCCGCCGAGTCAAGGAGAGTCGAAGGGAACTGCAACTTAGTGAACATAAGTCATGTCAAATAGCGTTGCTCACCAGATGCCAGAGACGACAGCGAGCCAGCAGTGCTGCCGCCACCTTCATACGCGTAGTTGCGCAGGTCGTCAAAGGGCGGGGCGTTGGGGTCGCTATCCGCGCGACGCTTGTGCTCCTCGATGAACATGCCCACGTTGGTCTCCCCTGGCAGCGGAACGCCCACGCCTGGCGCCACACCCACACCGACACCCATGGGGCCCACGCCGAGTCCAACACTCATCAGCGGATCTATATAAATCACCAAGACTTGAGATTTCGTGCAATGGTAACTTTAATGGAAGTTCCTCATGTGTACGTAGTTGCAGGTCCTAGGGGTTATTAAAATTGTGTCCCTTATTGGATTGAGAAGGAGTGAAAGTTGGTCGATTATCCTTAATTTTAGGATTCTAATGGAAACGTGTGAGCATATGACTTGGTAGTTCAGAGATCTTTAGATTTTGGCATTAGGAATAAGCAAATTTTTCATTTTAATAAGCTAAAGTGCGTTAGCATTATAGAAATGATGACTTGAATAATATTTTAAGTGATATTATATATCTAGATGGATCTTTTCTTAAATGCTAAACCTTTTATACCTATACACGGGCACACCTAGTGTGATAAACACTGATTAGGAAGTTGTCGAGAACGGTTCTGCTTTTTGTCGGAAGCTCGTTAATACCAAAATATTACCTCCTATAAAACCCTTGGCATCTTGAGTATCTATAATATTCTATTCATTCGGAGCAGTAACTTAAGCACCCCGAACAGCCGACGAAGTTTGCGACCATAACCTTTCCGGACATTGTTTCGCAATATGGTGAAAATATTTACGAAACAGCGGTTTCTGTTGAGTCGGCGAAATGTGTTGAATTCTTATTGAATTCCCGACATTCACGGATCACTGAAGAAGGCGTGATGAGCCGAATCTGTTTGCGGTGCAAAATTTTAGTCGATTTATTTTCGCAAATGAAATAGAAAGGATGAGATAAGACGTAGCTCACTTCTGACGAACTAATTTGTTGGAGTGTTATATCAACCATGATTAACTTGTAAGAATATAAACTTATATGTATAGCTAGAATGAATGTAGCATACTGGCGTATTATTATTTACCTACGTAACTAGCAGATCGGGCAGATGTCGTCAAGTTTTTTCAAATCTATCCTATTTTCTGGGTGATATTCTAATCTAATAACACGTAAAAAACTGAATCCATCGAGCAGTTCGCAAATCTGTGCTTAGCAACCATTAAAATTTGATATTTATTTACAAGGATAGCCAAAACAGTGAACTATGCCGTAATTAATCTAATAATATTTACAGCTGAAGCCTTAATCACTTAGACACCGGTCAACGGTTTTCGCGACCTTCAACTTCCACTTCGGGGCTAGATTACCGTCTAAGGGTCGTGAACCCAGCGTACTAATACTTGTAGTAACTTCTAATATTGAGCTAAGTGGCCGTTTTATCGCAGTGCGCCAAAGTTTGTCCAGAACTAAAAATAGAGAAAATAGTGTTTCTACAAACTAGTGTTAAGTTCAAGAATGCAGTGGTGAATGTCTCATTTGAGAGTTCCAAGTGGAAAGTTAGGATCTTCGCGGCGGTAGATGCGCTCCGTACTGCTGTGTCAACTATACTGTATACGAGTACAGTATATATATAAGTATATATATCATTTGCACAGTCCTACAATGCTGTACCACGCAAAAGGTATAAAGCTTATTGAAAGCCAATGTCAGGGGAGAACAGTTACTTTTAAACTTCCATAACACCTTTCAATAAAACAGTGATAAAAGTTGGATAAACGCGTTGGAAACTATGAGCACTAGGATTTAAGCAGGCACTTGACGTCAGAAAACGCTTACGATTCTGATTAAGTTAGGCAACCAGTGAGTTGTTTTAAACTTAATCATAAATGTAAACTTTTCAAATGTGAAACATGTTGATTATGCAAAGGGTTGATTTAAATATATGTATATAATATATATAAAGATGACCACTTAAGGATAAGGTAGGCTACACTGAAAATACGTGTATGTCATACTTGTCTTTTATTTACACTTATATTACAAATAGAAAATATTTGTATGTTTGTAACGAATAAACTCAAAAGATACTAGACCGATTGAAAAAAATCTTAAATCGTTTAAATTCTAAATTATTTCTGAGTAACATAGGCTACATATATTTATAAAAAAAAAAAAAAAAAATACTACCCGTGCAAAACGGGGCGGGCTGCTAATTGTACTATAAATGTGGATGTGTGTTGTTCCCTATTCCTGCAACTGCTTCAAGACGCTACTTGCTTTTCTACACTTCTATTCTTTTGTATTCGCGCTAAAAATCGACGGCCTGTATCGTGTGCTGTGGGAAGTGCACTGTTGCACATTCCAAGTTCCCGAACGTAAGCACTATAGGTTCGAGTAATGCAGCAGGATCACTAACTTAATGGAAAATAGCACAATTTAGTAGAGTATCGCAGGTGGATTTATACCACCTATTATAAGTAATAAGTGTAATCCGAATGTAAGGCATGAATTGTGCCCCCTTAGCCACTTCATAAGTATGTATTTTGTATTTGGCAAGTTAATAAACTGACGTCTGATTTTTCAGTAGTCAGATAAAATCTCACTATGAATTGAGGAGCCACACTACATTTTGAATGGCAGTTCACACCTTTACTTAGCAGCAAAGCAAGATAATCTTCGAATGAATTACAATACGGATGTTTTAAAATGCCTTCGCCTGTTTCATTAACATCCACAATTTAGTGACTTTATACTTCGGTCGGTCAATTATATCTGGTCATAAAAAATCAGCCCTAAGTTTTAAAGGATTCGTACTCTAATACTGAAACTATAAAACAAAGCAATACTCACATGGCAACTTCGTCGGGGCATGGTCAGGCAGGGGTCCCCCGATGGGTATCTGCAGCGGGGTGATGTCGAAGGCCGTCATGTCATCTTCGCCGCCTCCCTCATCATCGTAGTTAATGATGTTCTCGCGCACGTCATCATCAGGCCCGGGATACTTAATGTGAGCCTCGCGACGCCGATTGTAGACCACGAATACCAATACCAGAACTGGTTAAGAAAATGTTTGTTTAGATGCAGTTTGCTACTTCCAAAAGTCACAGGCTAAAAGTTACACTCAATATTAAGTTGCATGTACAACATACGCTTACATCCTAGTTGTAATTTATGCATTAGTACTAAAGGACACTCAAAACATACTATGGATTAAGATAAATAGAGAAAAGGGTGGTCTTGTGTGTAATAATGTATTTTCAGAATGTTCAGGCGCAAATAAGAATCTTGAGAATAACTTATTTGGAACGTCAAATCAATCCATTGAATGCTGAAATTTCAACAGAGATATCCGATAACACTTTACTAGCTGGTAATATAATACTTTGCATATTATGTTAATTTTAATCAAGCAATAGTAATTCTAAGAGATATGAGTAACAGGAATTATGAAATCCTAATAAGCTTATTATTAACACTCTGTCATGACATGATATTAATTACAATTAATACATTACGTAAAATAGATTTGTAGTCTAATAATTGGTTAGGTATCAAATGTCGATTTAAATAACGTTTCAAAAGAATATTTAACTCCTCATAATATCTATAATAATTACTCGTAAATATTTAGCAACATTATGCTTTGTACCAAAATTAAATCGTAATTGAACGATTTGCATAACCTTACGAATAAAGTGACTGAATGAATCATGAATCAAAATTACTGATCCGTATTTAACGATGCAATAAAAAGGGACTTTAAGGTCATATATGCCGGCAAATATAACAGCGTAGAAAAAGGGCGCTTAGTCAGCCTAAGGGGGAAATCTGTGAAGTTAAAACTTGTTCGCAACCTGCTCACGTTCAAGTGTTAGGAATATGATCGATTATGCCTCGCGACGGAAACTTGCAAAGGCTCAAGTATTGATGTTGTTTAATTAAAAATATCATGTACCATAATTACACAAGTTCATAAACCCTAATGCCATTAAAAAAGTATACCTATTTATTAATACTGAAGAAGATTTCAGATACATTCAATGTAATTTGTTAATAGGGACAAAATACGAAGGCGTTCTAATTGTCTATAGTTAGGTCTTATGACAATAAACATAGTATGTATGTGTATTTGTCTTGGCATATGCCCGCATGCTTAGTATTGCAAAATCGTAAAAAAAAATTCTTACAGATGATTTCTATTTTAATGCCAACTTCTGACATGTATATTTATGTCATATTTAACCGTTCTTATATTAATTAATTAATATTTGTAAATATTACTTTTCACCTTAAAGTAAAGCACAGTTAGTGCTAAATCAATGTTAAACAATGTTTTCATAAAACGTCTATTTCATACATTTCATACAATGTAAATTTTAATAGGAAATTTATGTTATCAT
Organism: Glyphodes perspectalis; assembly: GCA_951394215.1. Lineage (NCBI taxonomy): Eukaryota > Metazoa > Arthropoda > Insecta > Lepidoptera > Crambidae > Glyphodes > Glyphodes perspectalis. The sequence continues at coordinate 10,763,508 of OX596202.1, read as the reverse complement.
ACAATTACTCCTGACTATAAGGACGTTTGTTGCAAGGAAATTGGCAATAACTGAGATAAGGTTTAGGGCAGTCATTTCAATTTCCGATAGATATTTAATAAAGGAAGGGCCCAAGGGACGTTTATTCTCGAATAGAATAGAGCACGGTACTAAGTTAAAACAATTATATAATTCAATCGAATTCCAACAATCCTCCTGGAACTTCGTATTATTCGTACCCCTCTTTAACCTCTACCTTCGGTTTTTATTAGCTTGAACTTGACCAGAATAAAGAATAAGGTGATCCTTTTCTTTTTATAAATACGAAGATAAATGCCGGTACTATTTTAAACTTAAAACCAAAAGTAAAACCTTTGGTTCATTTATACAATCAATAAATGTATATTCATAAAAAAATACGAAAATAAGGGTGAAAGTATTCTTCAAAAAAAGAATTCCTTCTCATTGATGATTAATTGTGTCTTTAATACAATTTAATTAAAGTTCTCTTTGTTTGAAATGACTCAACTTCACCGTAAATAATTTTATTAATATCGGTTTTGTTATTTTCCGGGTAGGGTATTGAGGCACCGCATTTTCCTCTCATTTCTGAATTGCTTATCGATAAAACATATACCTACTAAGAAATATGTAAATCAAAATAATGTACAATTATTAATGATAGACATTGCTACTGTTTTCAATATCTAAAATGATGTATGTAAATGATGAAACGTCTATATGTAAATGGTAAAAATAAATGGCATGCAAACAATGAATGACAGTGCTCACCTAGAAGCATAAATAAACAGACAATGATAGCTATAATGAAATCTCTCGACGGAGTGATGATGCCGGAGGCCAGAAGCTCCAGCTCGCAGTCGTGGCCGGTGTAGCCGAATGCGCACACGCAGTCGTAGCGGCGCGCCGGCTCCCGGTCCACGCACGACCCGCCGTTGAGGCAAGGGTTCTCCAGGCACTCGTTGACGTTCACGCAAGTGCCTCCGGCGCGCACGGAACCCCCAGGACACCTACACATCTTTACCTGTTTACTTGTCCACCGCGCACTGAGCCCCACAAGCATGCTCTACATACAACTAATACGGCTACATATACACAGATATAAGTACGAGTATGAGAGTGGGAGTGGGAGGTGGGTGCGAGAGTGATAGTGCGATGATCTAGCGGACACGCGGTAGCGTGGCTAAGTGCTCACTCATAATAATGAGGAGGCAGACGAGGATGGCGGCGAGCGCGCCCATGCTGAGCTTCAGAGTGCGCCCTTCTTGGACCAGCTCGCAATTCTCGCCCCAGAAACCCTCGGGACAGTGGCAGCGGTAGCCGGGCTCGCGGTTCACGCAAGACCCGCCGTTCCGGCACGGGAAGTAAAGGCATTCGTTCTTGTCGACGCAACCCTTGCCGTCCGGCGACAATACCAAACCCTCACCGCAACTGAACACCATTCCAATATCGATTAGTATATTATACACATATACGTCTGAAGCATTATTGTTGTTAAGTAATACATATAAGTAAATGTATTATTTAAGTAGATTAAATATATATAAATAATATTAATATTATAAATAAAGTAATTAGTATAAAGTAAGGAAAATAAGAATATTTTTAATAAGCTTTTGAAAATCGAAATTAAATACTATGTGGAACTCAGCGCGCACTTAAAACAACAACTTAATTTTTAAATTAAATATTGAAATTTTTTGTATTAATTTACTTTTAATTTTTAGTTCAGTTTCCAAATGTATTATTGTTTACTTTGAAATAATTCAATTAAATCAATAAAACATTGTAACAACACTTACGTGCATTCGTATTCATTCCACAGGTCCACACAGACAAAAGGTTCAGTACAGTGCACATTAATGCAAGGGCTATTTGATGGGCAATTACGATCTAGATTCCTTGCCATCGTCGCCTGTCCCCATTGGGTACCGTTCATAGCTGGAGGTAATGGTAAGTGCTTGCCTTCTAACCGAATGTCGTCTAAGCAACCTTTTTGGAAGTCTGCATAAACTTCAAACGTCCGAACACCAGTATATTCAGCTTTACCGCCCGCGTATACTCCTTCTTGTTTATCTACCAATAGCCACTGATGACCGTCAAATGTAAAGGTTTCATTATATCTCCTTCCTTCTCCGCCATCAATTTCTAATGTCGCGGCACTTCCATAGCGGCTGACACGGGCAATATGCCATTGGCCATCGTCTACAGCAACGGAATTCAACCAAACATCACGTTCCTCAGTACGTAACGAATTCAGATTGTATCGGAAATGTAATCGGGCATCTTTTACTTCCAAAATACCATATTCCCTGTTGTGCTGATCGCTGACCCTAAATAGCTCACCGTGAGGCTCACGCGTCCTAAACCTGAGTTGAATTTGGGTGCTAAATCTATCAGGTTCGAAACTCAAAGCGAATTTCACATAGCTTTGTGGCCTGAAACTTGTAGGGGTTGTGGGTAGATTACACGATGGCCCTGTCCACCCAGGCTGGCATTGACACCGCGCTTCAGAAAAACTTCCTACACAGGTTCCATGTTCCCAGCATCTTGATGTAGTGTCTGCTTGATTGCAGATTTCTTCAGTTTGTGGACATCCAGCCACTGAATTCCTAGATAAACCTGGATGTGCTAAGTCGTAAAGCTTGCTGTTATGAATGAGATTTCTAATACACCCATCAAAACCTTTTCCGATTGGCATGTACTGCCAGTGATAATGTGTAGGATCAAAGTGCTCGATATATAAGCCACCGATTTGCAAAGGCGCATTTACGTTTAAGTATTCATTAAACGGTGGGATTGTTCCAGTGGCTTGACAAGTGGAGTCGTCAAATTCAGGCGGAGTTCCGTCTTCCATTTCCTGAATATCTGCTGATTTGCAGAAATCGACGATCATTCGTACATTTTCAGTGTCCCAGAATATGTCTATACGATGCCACTCACCATCATCTAACGATTTCTTTGTCTTCACTCTCAACTCCAGTGTACCAGATCCAAAATCTATAAGAAGTCTTGGATTTCCTCTTTCCAATTCTACAGATATGAAATCTGAAACCATTATTTCTTCTGGTTCAGGAGGAACTATCGGTCCGTTATAAAGTAAGACGCCTTCTGATTTTCGGGTTATGAATTCGAAGCTCAAATGTGAACTATCACACATTTCTAAAGCGGGGTACCATGCCCATCCCGTACCGCGGAAACTCCTAGAAGTTTGTTGACACCTTGGGCCTGTGTACCCAGGTGGGCATGAGCATGATAGGCCATATTTTCCTTCAATACATCTTCCTCCATTATAGCAAGGCGAATTGCGGCAGGTTTCAGCTTGAGTAAAGTTTCTTGCACCGCATGTGCATTCAGCAATCACGTCAACCCTCACACCTACGAGAGCAGTTTTATTCGAGTTAACCATGTATGGTAAGTTGCTTATATCAAGAACATTGGTGCAAGAGCCTTCGCACATTTGATTTTCGTACAGACATTCATCGATTCCCACCATAGTAATATTAATTCCTACAGCTCGTTCAATTTCTTCTCTGTGCATCAATACAATACCGTTCAGTCTTATTGGCTTGTAATAATGAGCGCCATGGGCTGAAAACCTGATGTCAGTGACAGGAGGATGTTTCTTCCTAAGCTGGACGCTGAAAATGTCAATATTTTCGCGTTCAGTATTAAGTAAATCAGCCAATTTATCTTTGAAAATATCTAATTTGCTCCTGGATACACTGAGAGTTTTATAATTCCACACTCTAATGAAGTCTTCATCTGATATTCCCGATATTCTTATAGAACCTGAGTTGATGATGGCCTCATGAGATATTTCTTTGACATAAACAGTTACATTAGCAGGAACATCTGTTTGTGTATGTTTGCGGTCATAAACCTTAAATTTCAAGTGATAACGACCTTCTCTTGTTTTGTGCTTCATTTGTATCATGCCCGTTTCTTCGTTAAGGGTAAAGTTTGGATGTTCTGTACTTTCCCAGAAGAATTTCTTATCAGGAAGATCCCAGTCGTCTAAATCGTATACGTATACTCGACCGATTTCAGTATCAGGTGCTTGACCTTGGTAATTATATACAAGAATTTCCTTTGATCCGGGTTGCATTTTATTGTCATTTACATCGCCTATGACGACGGTAAGTGTGCTTGTTCCAGTCATTGCAGGATTTCCGTGATCTTTAATAATAATGGGAATAAGGTATTCCTTTTGTTGTTCTCTATCAAATGATCTCAATGACGACACAATAGCCATACCATCTCCGTTGGCACCTTTTTGATCTTGTTCTACCTTGAATGATGCTCGGATTATATCGTCTGCACCAGGGTCTAATCGGAACTGGAAAGGTGGGCCATTACTCTTTGATCTGTCATCATCATCAGTAGCCAATATTTCAGCTACCTTCTTAGGTGTAATATGTTCTGTCAATACCGGCCTATAATCTTTCAAGAAAGTAGGCGCATTATCATTTATATCTTGAACAATTACGGTTAGTGTAGCTGTTGCTGTTCTTGGTGGTACTCCATCGTCGATGGCTAAGATTTTAACTTGGTGACGTGGAGTATCTTCTCTGTCTAGTGATCTTTGAATACTAACTGTACCTTCTTGGTTTATTGAGAACTGCCGTTTGCGATCTGAAGACCTATCGATTGCGTACGACACCTTACTTTTACCGCCCTGGTCTGGGTCGGTTGCTTTAAATGTCTCTAAACTTTTACCTACTTCTGCGTTTTCATAAACAGATACTTCTATGTTAGCTCTTTCAAATTGTGGTTTATTGTCATTTATATCTCTAAGTTTAACTACAACCCATGAATAAGCAACGTGATATTTATCGTTGTCATTATCCTCTCCTTTATCATTAACTTGTATTCTAAACCTGAAGCCATTACTTTGTAATTGGTCTTCATAATCTAGAGGTTGCACAATTTTAAGAGATCCTGTGCCATCATTGTTTCGAACCATCGTAAACTTATCAGCACCATACCCACTGTTTTCAATCACTTTGTATTGGAATTTATTTGTTTCATCTTCGTCGTGGACTGTTACTGTCAAAATTGGCATTTCTGGCAAATTGGTTCCATCGGTTTCGTCTACTTCTGTGAACCATTCATCTTTCGTGAATTGTGGAGGCATATCGTTGATATCTTTTACTCTTATAGAAGCTGTCCCCGTACCTTTTAACCCCCCTCCATCTGAAGCTACTATTTGTATAGAATAATCTGGTGTTCGTTCGCGGTCAAGGCAGCACACTGCGGTCTTTATGACGCCAGTTTCAGGTTCAATTTCGAAAATAGGCGACCCTGTTTCTTCTTCTATGACATTTTTCTCAATAGAGTACCAAAGTTTTGCATTATTACTCTCCGCCGGGTCATCATAGTCAATGGCGGTCATTGTCATAACAACCATACCAGCTGTGCCATTTTCTGTTACATTACCAAAGTATACCCCTTGAGGGAAGATAGGCGCATTATCGTTAATATCTTTAAGATTAACTTGGACATCGGCATATCCAACAAGACCTTCACCGCCCTCATCTTGTGCAAACACTGTGAACCTCCATTGCGGTCGTCCATTCGGCTGATCACGATCTAAGGGCTGAAATATAAAATTATAGTTCATTTAAAAGAAACTAATAAAAAATAACGCGAATTATTATTCAAAGGCCATTCAGGTTGTTTCATATCGCATGTAGATATCTCTGCGCAGGTTATGACACAAATGCAACGCAATAAATGTGTGATTGCATTCTGTATGCAAGGCACGCCCTCGCTTGTGTTCGGCTATCTCGGCTGTAGAGTCCATGCTCGTGCCGACAACGGGCATATTGTAAAGCACATCTGTGCATAACGGGCACGTATATTTTTATTCTGAAAAGCAAAAGCAACACTGAAATAACTCACCTTTAGTACGAATATTTCACCCGTGGTCCGATTAATATCGAATTTACTGTTAGCAGGATTGTCGGGATCAATTCCTTGTCCCGTTAGGAAGTATACAATGTTTTGTTGTCTGTCCTTATCGCCGTCCGTTGCAGTCACCTGATGATGAGAATCAATATTACAGGTTGTTGTATTAAATTAAAGAATGTAACACTGGCTGAAGTTGTATAAAAAACAACTTAAGTGAAAGTTTTAAGTGAATATCAAACAAATAATATATCTTTTTTAATGTGGATGTCTCCAAAGGCTTAACGAAATTATAATGTTTAGGTAACTAATAAACTTACTGATAACCTCCTTAGGAAACTTCAGCCCAAACATTATATAAGCATGCTATGTTTTTGTTGCGAAACACACATTTGCTAGAAATACAGGTATGTTTATATTAAGTTAGAAACTTGGCCTTGTGTTTTGTTTGATTATTCAATCATATAGTATTAGTAAAGAAAGTTTTCGTGTTAGCAAAAGGGATGGACCCTTTCTATAAGGAGCAATGAACTTGCCATCACCCTCGACTACTTTTATGTACCTATGTATATGTATAGTGCCTACATATGTATTTATATATTTGTCATGTGCGAGATATTAAAAATAATGCCCGTCGAATAATAAAATATATTTAATAAAAATAAAGTAAACCACGCTTTTCGGGTAAACTTAAAATAACGCCGACAAATTACAAAAACTACAACTGTTATCACATATTCAGCTGTACAAACTTTATCACAGAAGCTAAACTAAGCTAGTTAAAACTGGTGGTACCCCTTGAATAGTGTTGAAACACAGAAAAGGCTGACACAAAGTAGCAGCCTAAGCATAATAGAATTACTATTTTATAGTCCGTAGACGCCTCGGAAGTTTTTCAAAGTTATGAACCAAACAACACTCCAGATTGTTTGCACCGGAGACCGCTGGTGGTGGTACGTCGGAAGCACCGCAAACTTTCCTCTTTTTAAGGTTTCACACAAAGAAAGCAGGGCAAGTGTTAAACTTTCGAGGCTCTATTTAAAGAATGATATAGTGTAAAGGCTCCGAAAATACAGTCAATAATTTTAACGTAACGACAAAAGGGGACCGTAATTGTAAGTTACAAGCGGATTCAGAGTTTTTAAGAGGACGAGAGAGACATTGTTCGCTAGGATATTGGTATAACGTGTATGTAGCGGTGGCATGGAAGTCTCCAATTACGGGGCCGGTCGGAGATGAAGAGGGTCGACGTTTGCGTAATTACTCGGATCATTTGCGAATCTCTCTCCAATTATAAAAAAAAGCTTGTCACTACAAGCGACTTGGGACGAGGGCTTTACACCCAAGCTGAACGGACATTTTTCTGATTGAGTATAAAAGCTCGCGAGGCTAATTTTGCGTGAAAAACGCCATGTAATGGGTGCTTAAAATTAAACGCGCGTTTTACGCTTATTTAAAATTTAACGGATACTAGCGTTTTTCTTTCGCTCAATTATATTTTATTTTATAGAATGATTTGATGACACGTATCCAAAACACTTTAGTTACGTTACGATAGATATCTTTATGTAGATCTAGAAATTATTTCCACAACTTTTTTTAATTAATTTGCACAGGCACAATAAATATTAATACAGCATTTCCGAAGTTTTAAATGTCGTCTTCCAATAAAAAAAAGCTAATATGAACAACTTCGGAATTGCAATGGAACATAAATTTTATCAATACACAATGAAAACGTTGAATTAGCTTCTAAAAGTTGGACGAGGCCTCCATTTACCGAGCAGCTCGTTGCATAAACATGAGTATTTGTAAGTTTCATTTGAATTCCTAAATTTTTCCGAGTTTCAAGAGCCTTTCAAAACATAGCCGGACGTTTGAGGGAATTCAATAAAACAAATGCCAAGTTCCTAACATAGTTCTATAGGAGTACATAAAATATAGTTAAACAGGTACACATATTAAAGGCAGTGAACAAATAACACAAGCGTTATATCACACATATGCAAGTAAAAAGCACATCATAAACTAATTCATACTTAATATATATTTACCTGTATAGTGAGTACCTACATAAAGCTAAAACACACTAATACATTACAATATAAAAAACGCCTTATCCGGGTCGTTTATACTGTTGATGTTATACTGATATATAATATTCTCATTTTCGTTGTTAGTATGGTGAATAAATTATGAGTAAGGTAGGGAAGGAAGGGTCCTTTGTAGAAAATAAACGAAAGGAAAAATAATATTCTCAATTAACTTAACTTAAGTAAAGGTTAAAATAATATAATACAATTCGGACTAGAACATGTATGTTGGTAATACTACATAATTAATGACGATAACATGTTATCTTTGATAAGATATAAAAAGCGTTTAACATAACTTGTCGAATCCTTTTAATTAGTGTTATCAAAATGAATACCTACGATACATAAAGCCATAATAAATATGGCATTTAATATTGATAAGATGAGAGTTTTTCACTTATGAAAACGTATCAAAACTTCAGGGCAAAGCTTTTTAGTATACAAGTCTTGTTTATATTCATTCGACCAATATACGAACCAACATCAATCCGATTTTGAAAAAATCATACCAATACATACATGTTCAGTCAGCCACCATAAATTAAAATAAAACACAAAAAAAAAACCTGTATAAGGGAGTGGGGGTAGGGCCCTGTCTCCTCTAGCGCCTGCGTGATGTATGCGCTGCGCGCGAACCGCGGCGGCAGGTCGTTCACATCCAGAACGCGCACGACAACGCGCGTCGAGTTCTCGTTGCGCCCGTCGGACGCGACCAGCGTTAGCTCGTACTGCGCACACGCACACTTTAGCACACACGCATGCCATGCTCACTAACTCAATCTAGACTTCAAATTCATATTTAAAAATGAACGGTCTTTTTAGAGTTCCAAAGTAGGTTCACTAACACTAAAATCTGACAATTCAAATTTAGAACTTAGTGTTCTAAGGTGAATCTTTTCATTAAAATAAAAATTTGTACATAATTGTGATCGAATTTTCAAGGATTCCAAGGTAGGTATAACTTATTTTACCTTCAACGCTTTTTTATCAATTAACTATATCAATATCTAATTCGGTAGATAAAAATTGCCAACGGCACCCTACTTACTAATAGCGTCACACTTGATGTTTAAACATTATTTTACAATGTGATATGTATACGCTATGGCCGCCAGTTAAAAATAACATGGACAAAAACAATAAATATATAAATTAAAAAATATTCCCTTCGCTTCACTTGCAATTTATATTTCGGTTTTATTAATATGGATAAAATAGTTCACTTTATGAAAACAATCGTATGTTTCCGATATGCATTGAACAAATCCAATGAACTCCAGTCCAAAAAGTACCGAATTTTTCAAATCTTAATGTTGGGGATCATTGCACGGTGAAATCATGTTTTATTTATAAGAAATTTGTAGATTTAGATGTAAAACATCGCTGCGCTATTCCAACTTGGTCTAGGTTCTTAACTTTCTGAAGAAATTTCGAGGTTTAGGCTTACTTGAACCAGATATTCGCCTCATCCAAGTACCACGAATATATTTTTCTTGGGCACACACTAAGAATACTGATTTAAAAAGTTTAAATTCAAAATTTAATCTTAAAATAATGATTTAGGTTTCAGTTGATAAATAAGCCAGGATATAATGTATATCATTGTCAATGGTATATTCATATTTGATTAATATGTTATTAGAACAATTAAATTTATGACATTTTACTGAATTGCAGTTTAAATGAATTAATTTACCTAATCACGTTATATGTCAGTATACGTATTATTTAAAAATAATAATGTTTCTTTTTTTTCCTGTATAAGTATAAAATATAAGGGGTAAAACAATAAAAAAATTTCCAGTGAATTGTGTTTTTAAAAGAAAAGAAGGAATTTAATAACCTTCAAAATTTCAAAAAACGACTTAGCAAGTTTGATTTGTAAGGCAACTCTTATTTTTAAACCACGGCTTATAGAAGACAAATATAGTCACTTTAGTCTAATGACGTCCCATTCGTATTCGCTTTAATTAAGTTATCTGCCGAGGTCACGAGCCTGGGGCATCTGGCATTTTGCCTGTCTTGTCGACCTATGTTTACGCTGTTTCATTGGCTTTTAGTTAATCATACATGATTGGCGAATTGGTAACAGTATGGTCGGAATAGGCCGATAATTTTCTTTTATATTTTTAACCATAGTTCAGTCACAGTCAATTAAAGTGATGGATATTAATCAAGTTCCTATATTATGTTACGTGAAATTTAGATCATAATAACAATATGATTTCTATACAGATTAAGTTACCCTACCTGTTTATATATATTTAAATCACGATTTCTTTTAAAGGTTTCATCACTTTTATATTGGCAGCCAATCAATAAGCCTATTTAATTACACAACACACGCAATATAAAACGTATTAGTTACTTACAATAAGTACCGTCCTGAATACATTCACATAATTCACCCGGATTTTGGTTTTGTTTAATTATTGGAGCTTATATTTGTTTAATACTTCGACATTTAGGTTTATTTATCGTAGTCCGATTACCATTAAATAATTTCATATGAAAATATAAATGTATTCCGCTGAATTCGCACCGTACAATTTCGATTTATAGTCCAAGATCCCAGAGCCCCCAGACGTCACTCATTTTCTGATGGACAAAATATATACGAGTGAGTAGTGGTGGGGTGTACTATGATCATATGACTAGTTGCTACCTTGGCCAGACGGCCAATTTTCAGGTAGCAATTAATCAAGGTACATAAAAACACTGCTCACCTCACTTAAATTCTGATAGCTGATTTTAACATATATTTTACACTATATCGTTAAAAATCAGTATTCATTACTCCCAGACACATGCGGTCGGCGGTTTTACCTTACAGACGCTTCAAAGCTCTGAGAAAAATTAATTTAGGTCACTTATTTTCTGATGCTTGATTTTTATATATGTTATTCAGACAACTATTCTAAAACGTTTTGCAAACGGACAGACCGATCCAAGGGGCCAAACATTCCCCAGACCCAATTTTAATGTCGCTGAGAGTATGAGCGTGTTATATTTATTGATTAAATATAATGAAGTGTAAGCAAGATACTCTAATTCGTTATAGATTCTAGTCCTAATCCTATCATGGATACTAGGAAATAAAGATAAAACAAAATTCCATAATAATCTCATAATATTTATTCTCTAAATATATTGAAAAACACAACCACCGGTTCGGAAGGCAGATTATATCGAGAGGAAGCCTACCCTCTGACCAGGAACTGGTCAGAAACTCGATAGTCAGTTTTTAAAATCACAATGTACGATTTTCACACTTTCAAATCAACAAAATATAGTTAGCATATGTTATCATCATATTATACCAAATATGTACGATCCTAACACAAAATATATTTTCTCAAAGTATCTGATATCACAACTATTACTAAGACAAATTACTTAGCTTGTATAGTCTCGTGGTCGATGAACAACTGGCATTATTTCTGTAAACACCTTATTTATACGATTGGATTCCCGCCATTTTGAACACAAAATATTTGCACAATATTTGTTAATATTGTGCAGTTTCTAAAATACATTTTAAGTTCTACTTATTATACATCTATTAATTAGAACTTGTGTTAAAACCATTTGCCCAATGATTAATGCCTATAAATACTTTTGGACAATATCCTACGGATTTCTACAACATGTTTTACAAACTCACATTTAGAACGTCGCGCAACATGATGATACGATGTTAAAAAATGTTGCTATAATAATAAATATTTCACAAAATAATCTTTAAAATCTATTTGAAAAATTGTTATACATTTTAGTTATTTATTAATGATTTACGAATAATCTGTCAAGCGCGGGCATTATCCGTGCGCATGAGTGCGAGTGAGACATACCTGAGTGTTATTGCGCTCTCTCTTTCTCTCCTTCGGTTTACTCTTACTCACTAGTCAATGTATGGCGTCTGTTGTATAAAATATTTGTCCGATTTTTTGGAGTTTTGTAAGGTTCGTTAGCAATAAATAATTATTTGAAAAGATTAATTAACAAAATTATATAATAAAAATATTTGTGCGATTTGTTTGAGTTTTGTAAGGTTCGTTAGCAATAAATAATTATTTGAAAAGATTGCTGTTATTTAATTAAATTATTAATACTTTGTAAACCTCTTGATATTTACTTTAAAAAATTTAAATTAATTCGATTAAAAAAAATGAAAATTCATAAAACAGTTTGTAAGGCACAATTCTATGATTATTGCGGTCAGACGAGCACTTTTCTCAAAGTTAATCTTTGATTATTTACGTGATTTTCTAATTATTCTTTTTAAAAATTAATTCTCTATTAAATAAAACAAATATGAAAAAGCAAATTTTAAACTGACAGGCGTTAATTACTAATAGGTATGCATTTTTATTTACATTTCAACATTAATTCCGACTTCTACATACACGCATAATACGCACGGATAATGCCCGCGCTCATACTCTCAGCGACATTAAAATTGGGTCTGGGGAATGTTTGGCCCCTTGGATCGGTCTGTCTGTTTGCAAAACGTTTTAGAATAGTTGTCTGAATAACATATATAAAAATCAAGCATCAGAAAATAAGTGACCTAAATTAATTTTTCTCAGAGCTTTGAAGCGTCTGTAAGGTAAAACCGCCGACCGCATGTGTCTGGGAGTAATGAATACTGATTTTTAACGATATAGTGTAAAATATATGTTAAAATCAGCTATCAGAATTTAAGTGAGGTGAGCAGTGTTTTTATGTACCTTGATTAATTGCTACCTGAAAATTGGCCGTCTGGCCAAGGTAGCAACTAGTCATATGATCATAGTACACCCCACCACTACTCACTCGTATATATTTTGTCCATCAGAAAATGAGTGACGTCTGGGGGCTCTGGGATCTTCCTCTATTACTGCAGATAAGTTGCGCCGCAATTTTATACTCGCTGTTTTTACGGATATAGAGTTATATAAATCACTCCGTGTGCAATGATATATGTATTGTATCTCTGTTTTTATTAGAGGAGTTTCTATACAAATATTTGTTTTATACAATAAATAAAATCGTCGGAGGAAATGTTTCGATGGAAGCCACAACGGATTAATCGCAATGAAGAAGTTAATTTATGCTGCGGGAGGAACTTTACTTTTCGGGTTTTGCGCAATAATTGGAAAGTACAAATTCAAAACGCCCTCCCGGGACTCCCCGCCAGCTGCCGAAGTTCCCGTCATTATCGTTATAAAAATGGGAAAACTCGGGACCCGTTACAAAATTGTATTTAAAAATACTTGGATATTGGTGGCAGCGAACAAATAAATATTAAGACGTTTGGTTGTTTAAAGAACATTATCATAGCGACGCGGGATTACACGACCGAATGAGCTTCAGGCGGTCTCGATAGCTTCGCTTCGAGCAATTTTCGGTTAGTAATTTCAATATCCAGTCTCCACTGAAAAGCGTGGAAAGGTCTTAAAAACTGATATAGAAATAGCTCATCCGATTTTAAGATAGGTCGACTACAACAAAGTTAGTATATTATGATTTTGATATGCACAGAATTAAATATCGTAGTAGCTAGAAAATTAAACATAAAAAATGTTTCTTATAAAATAAACAGCTACACAAACCTAGCGCGTCACATTGGTAATATTTTACAACCTCTTTTATACCCATTGTGAGATCGCATAAAAGAGAAACGTAAAAAAATTCAAGAGTGCAAGATACTGTATTCGACGACGACCTCATTCTGGAACTGCAGACGGGCGCAATAAACAAGTTGGATGCAAATAAAAAGAACAAAAAACACAACAACAACAAGACGGACACTAGCAACGAAACGATTCTACGGACGAAATAAAACAGTGCCACAAACGTAATCCATGCCATGCAAAAACCAAACCACTAGAGTCTAAACGTTAAATCTTGACACAATGACTACTGCATCGGCTGCGATAAAGTAGATAGATCTGGTGTAGGGACCTGTAAGACGCGCTTGGGCAAATTGCGGTCATCCTCCTCGGTGATCTGTGTGCGATACGTGGGCCTCTCGAACACCGGGGGGTTGTCGTTAACATCCTTCACGTGGATCACCACTGTTGTGTAGTTTTCCTTGAGGTTATCCGACGCCGCCAATTTCAGCTCGTACTGTTATCGACCAAAATAAATAACTAATAAACACAATTGGTACCTTAACACTATCTAATAATTTATTAAGTGTGTATGCTTTCACAAATTCACGAATAAATCGTGGCCGTAATAACAATAAGTATAGGTATTTAAATATTAGATAAGTCAACACTTTTTAGGATGGCGAACTCATTTAATCTCTGTAACTACATCACGGAGTAATTTAAAAGAAAAAGTTTAATGAAAGAGGGACGGACTGTAATTAACTTTATTAAAGTACATACAAAAGTCTTTGAACCTCGCCAAAACCTATTTATATCATCTTATTAAGGAAAATGTAAATATAATTTGCATCTCGAAATCCTTGAGATGTGTTTTATGATTAAGTAGCTCTTTAACAAATTAATATTACCTCATGATATTACGTATGCTAAACATGTGAAGTTTCGTCTCAGCTCAATAGCTTTTGTGGCACGCAGACATCCGCCAAAGGCTAGAGTATTGTCCCCAAAAATTCACAAACGCCGAACGTGGTTTCGAAAATAGAGAGACTATTTTGCGACCCGCGGGAGTTATTGGTGTCATCTGTCAGTGTCGCTAAGTAATTTCCTCGGTCGAAAGGGGGGTGTTTGTACCGGGGTTATCTCACGCATATTATACAAGTTTGAGCAATCTCCATTTGATTATGATGCCGCACACCGGTTTTAGTTTACCCGAATGTTATTGAGACGTTCAATTTCGGTCGCTGCGGCACAATCGAATCGGTAGTATTATCCATTCAGATTGTGAAGAGCTATTAACTAGCCTCAGCTCAGGTAAACGAGCTCCGTTTGTAGTAGACGTATAAACTCCCAGTATTCTCTAGAAGCCAGGGAAATAACACAATGCAAGGTTTACGTAGGTATCCCTTGCCGGCTAAAGAGATTTACTTATTCTATGTTAGTTTAGGTATACAGTCGAGCTAAAGACTGTTTAAAGTGAATGTTGAACGAAGCAAACATTTACTAGGTAAGACGTATTTGAACATTTTAAACTTGAAATTAAAGGCGTTTGTAGCTAGCATTTATTAACAGTGGGTTTCCAAATACATATTATTCAAGAAAACAATTGACATCTCTTGTACTTATTTTTATACATGTTAAGTGTATAAACTTCCATTGGCGTGGCTAAATGTTAAATACAAGGTTCGTGATCCGTAGTTTGCAGATTACAAAAAGTATGAATGAAAAAGCGATCGGGTAACTTATCCCGTAAAAGCTTTGTGAGAATCTGCAGTTTAATAGCGATACAGGCTGGCAGCCGCGCTCGTTTAAATAGGTATTAAAGATTAAATTATTTATCTGGGCAAAGTTTGGAGGAACTTTGTTGAGTCCGTAACAAAGAGTAGTCTGACGACTAGGCAGTCGACCGGTGCCCGCGCGTTGTTTTTAAATTGAACGCGCCGCAGGGCAAAGGAAAAACGTCTCTCCAACGTTTAAAGGCGTTTATTTTAGCGCGAAATTACGTTCAAAGGACTTAATCCTCTTTAACTCACCTCACCTCTAATAATGACCAAAAAAATAAAATAAACTAATTTCAACTTTAGAACCGAATTTTCATACTTAATAACAATGGTTAATACCGCGCAGCTATGTGTAAAAGATGTTGACCTTTTACCGTTGTAAATTAACAATTAATTTTACTACTCCAGATTAAAATGTTTTAAAGGACGAAAAAAATCTACAGCGTTTTTAAGAAATTCCTGCGGTACACAGTAAACATAGTTTATAAAAATATATATCAATGATATCTATCTATCCATTAATATTATTTTAAATGTCAGCAGTATATGAAATATTTATTTAATTAAATTTCTTAATATATGTACACCTAATCATTTACTTCATACTTATCATATTATTAATACTCAATTATTGATAAGACTACATACGGGAATTCAAATTGATAGGGCTTAAAACAACACCCATATTCATTTATTAGTTAGTACCTGACCGACTTCTTAAGCACACTCACAAATAATTTATTCGATGATATTACCATTAATGTTTTAGATTTATTCATCTTTGAAATAAGTACTTTTTAATTGGATGTTGTTTTACAGAAGATTTTAACAGATAATGTTTCATTAGATGTTGTATCTTCTGTAATATAGATCTTTTATTTTAAGTGAACGCCTTATTTTTGCGTATATTGTAATTTAGAACGCATTTTGCGTATATTCAATTTCGGCATAATCGGAGTTGTATATATTTTTTCCAATAATTCCGATTATTTAAACAATTTCACCTGTTTCTGACTAGTTCTATTAATGTGTCTCCTATCAATAGCTACACTTTAATCTAGCATTTTCATTAACGTGTTTTAATATCGCTTTGTAATTATAATTAACAGACATAATGCCGTTTGGAGAATATCTATAAAAGTCAGTTCGGCAACTTGGCTCCGTGTTAGATGAATGCCGAATAGTTTTGAATCAAGTCAAGTTTAACTCGAATGATTTGTAGCTATGCTTTGTTCTCGAGTTCCAAATCTTCCAGGAGAAGTAAGTAGACAAATGCTCTGCTCGCATTTATGTTTTCAACTTGAGTGGGAACAAGTTTCTGGAGCTAAAATGCTGTCGAGATACGATGTTTTCTTTTTGGGAAGTAGCTCGTAGTGGGTAGACCGTGCACTACGGTGACAGAGCTCCCACTCAACCAAGTATAACTCGAGTAGAAGTGGCAAATACAACACGAATAAGTCCTCGTTTTAGAAAACGGGAACTCTCGTGCTTACAAGTTCCATTAGTGTTTGCGAACTCACATCACGGTAATGCTGCCGACAAAAATGTATAATAAAAAAACTTTCCTACTTTCCGACCTTAAAGTCGGATATAGATTTATTTCAACATTTATATTCGGAATATATTGGCGCTTTTATTGCCCCTCTCAGGGGGCGATCGCCCGTCATTTCTCCCATTTGTCAATATTAAAAGGTTTTAGTTGTTTTCAGTATCTAATCTTGCTATGGATTATTTTTACCATCAAAAGTTAAGCGTAAATATTATTATAGGTTCATACAAATTTGTTCATAGATACAATGTTCTTTAAAAATCAATAGTACAAAAAGTTACGAGATCAGTTTATGTACCAATCAACAAGAAATGTACCTGTTTAATCTGCGAATCCAATTTTCGTAAATTTAAATAATAACCCAATATCGAGGGACTGAATGACGATTTAATTTGTCAACAACAAAACAATATCGGCCCGTATTTTGTAACGTCCCAGTAATGAAACGTTTGAGCTTCTGTAATTTACTTCACAAAACCCTCAGACTGAATTTGATTTGTTATGGATTCGTATCCGGCAAGGATTTCCCGTCGTCAACAGACAACTTCGCCTCGAGATAGATTGCGATTTGTATTATTTTGTTGGTCAAAATGTGAATGTAAAATTACACATCACCGGATACCGTTGTATTCGATATTAGGTGTCAAGTATATTTTAACAATAAAACATATATATATATATATATATGTATATATATATATATATATATGTATATATATATATATATGTATATATGTATATATATGTATATATGTATATATACATATATACATATATATACATATATACATATATATATATATATATATGTTTTATTGTTAAAATTTTGACATTTTGACCAACAAAATAATACAAATCGCTATAAATATATATATATATATATATATATATATATATATATGTATATATATATATATATATGGAACTTGTAATTTATATATATATATATATATATATATATATATATTAAAAAAGTTATCAAAGGGTTTATTTAGATATTAAATAAATTGATATTGATTATACTTTAAATTTTTTATGTTTACTTTAACATCAAAATGTGAGTTGCCATTCATTTTGTCATTTAGCTGGCCGAATGTTTTCTAACATTTAAAATGATATTTCCTGTCTAGGTTTACATAGGATATATACAGTAGGTTATTGATCTCTTACAAAGGAATACAGTGACAGATTGGTCAGATATTAGAGCTAAATATATTAAAAATGCATAAAAAAGTCTTATATATTGATTATTTAAAGGAATTTACGTCATTTTATCTTTACCAGCCTATTATACACATGTGTATATGTATGTTTTTTCTTATCTTTACTATACATATCGGCACTTAATAGCCGGATCCTAGAGCGGATGTTTTGCTTTGCGCACTGTACAATATGACTGGAATTTTGTTTCCATTACTCGGCTACGAAGGTATATTCTTTGTTGCAGATCAAAAAGAAAGTATATTTTTGTTATGTTGAAAGCAAATGCCGCAGTAGGGCAGTAATAACACAGAAAAGATTCGCATTTTTCGACTATTTTAGTATTGGGTAGAAAAAACTGCGGAAGGTTATTAAAAGGTACAGTTTTATATAAGATGCAAGATAAAAACGTCAACTCACCCGTTTCCTGGTTTCGTAGTCGAGCGCGCCCGCCACGTAGATGGCGCCGGTCATGTTCTTCACAGCGAACGCACCGCCTATGTTCCCGCTCGTGATCTCGTATCGAATACGCGACGCTGCAATGGAATGGCACACGTTAATGACGAATCATTGTACTCTATTTCAGGGTCATGTTCTTTAAATCATGAAAAGTGCAATTGCACTATTGGGTAGATAAATATTTGCGAAGTGTAATAAAACTCTTCGAGGGTAATCCTCGAAGAGTTTTATTAATGCGTAATTGACTCGTGAAAATTACGGCATATTTATTTATTTATTTAGACAATTATTGTACAGTCCACTGTTTGTTTAAAATAGCGGTACACATGAATACTTCTTTGTATTATAAGAATAAAATACAAATTAGGTGCTTTCCATAAACTAACCACTGGGCTATATCACGAGTAGAAACATTCTTTGTAGAAATCCAACTTTCTACTTAATATTATGATTGCGAAAGTTTGTATGAATGTTGTTATTTTTTTACGAAATATTTAATACAGGTTATACCTACATCAGAGTAGGTATTTATAGAGATGTTGTGAGATTTTTGTAATTTATGCAAAGGGCGATTAATTATTTTAATAAGTATTAAGTCTATCTACATAAACAATTTCAAACTTGTGAGTTTTTATATAAAATACCGCCTAACTTGAATAACCTACCCTAAACGTGCTAATAATAAATTCATATACATTATTTCGTTCACTTTTTCATACTTTGAAGAGCTTAAATACTCCAAGTAATTTACACAATAGCCTCTCAGTTCAGGCCGAGTCTTGTTTAATCAAACGGTAAGTATATAATACTATATACGGTGAAACCTTAGGCATCGCAAGCCTCACAAAATACTTGTTCCCGAATTCAAATAAATCAACAATGGTTAAGAATGAGAAGAGTTCGGAAGTTGTTTGAAATTTAGGAAATTACTCCCTTTGTCATGTAAATGTCTTGACATTATAGCTGTAGATTATTTCCCTTAGACAAAAAAGGGTGAGGTCAGGTGTGAGTGATCCAATAAAATAGAATATACGTAAAATTTGGGATGAACCGTAAAACTTCATGGATCGATCGAGGCGTCTCAGCGTAAAATATCACAGCTCTCTCTTAAGCGCAAAGGTACTTCCGCAAATTGAAATCAGAAAAGAGAATTTGGAAAACTTAACAGATTTATAATAGCGGTGTCTTTTTACTTAAATCTTTGTTGGAAAGCTGAGCGTCGCGTTCCGTAAATATGATATTATTCCGCGCGCACATTCTAGACGGTCGGCAAAAAACAAAAAGTTCGGGCACAATATTTCTTTTGATATTGCTTATCGCTGTATTGTTTGAGGTGAATTGTAACAACTTGATCAAGTTAAACATCGAAGTAATACCATTGAAACTTCCAAATCAGAATCTATATTTATGTTTGTGCCGCAATATCAACCCTGTAGAAATTGTGATTGTTTGTTTGGCACAAAGTTTAAATTTTCGTGTGTGACTTTGGGTGGTTTAGATGACGGTCGGTGCGCACGTTCCGAGTTTATCTTGCTAAAATAGTAATTGGATTTCCATTACTAGTAATGGTCAGGGTTTGTAGATAAGGGCCGCAAGTTGGGATGGATCCGGCCGGACCATGATTGTCAGAAGATTGCTTTCATTTTGGCTCTGAGAGTAATCTAAAGACGTATTTTTGTACGGGGAAGCGAGCAGGTAGGGTTGCTACGTAGAACATATAAGAAGAAATCAATTTAGTAAGGTAACGTTGTGTGATTAGGAAGTTCGTTTTAATAATGCTATGTGAGGATGGGGCTCGTTTTTATACGTATATTCTATGCGTCTGATGATAATATAATTAGGTTTCAGGAAAAACAGGAACTCAATATTAAAGAAGGCTGTATGATTTATCCCATGAATTACGTGAAGTAATTTTTAAGTATTTCAAGGTGTTAATTAATTAATATGCGTTATATTTGAACGCGTAGTGTTCGAGTACTCGTTATTCAATATCCAGTTAAAGTCAATATCTTATATAAAATAACCAACTTCGTTGGATGATTGTCGACCCTAGCTGTAGTGGAAGGTTGATGCGTATTATCCTGTATTATCTCATTACGGGGGACGGCAGCTTGTATAGCCAGCGTAACGCAGAAAAGTCCGGCAACTGTTACAATCCTTCACTGTCAAACTTGCGTCGTTTGAGCTAACATATTGGAGACATTCTTTTTCATACTCAAAATATACACTAGCGAAACGTTTCGTAACAACTGCTGACCGTACCGCATTTGATGCTTATTATCTCATTACGCGACAGAGGCGGTCTACTGCGCTCTAATGTAGAACAAGTCCACAACTTATATGCTGAGAGCCTAATAATCCTTCACTGTCAAACTTGCTTCGGTCAAGCTAATATGTGGGACACGCTTTGTCACGTTTCAGACATATGCAGTATAATACATACATATATCACAGAGATTCATCTTGGACACAATATGCAGATATAATTAGTATACCTTAGAATGTACAGTGGAAATACTGTAGTACCATTTCATTTTTACACGTTTACAAACTAATCCGAGATTTACATATCACCGCTTGTACCTTAGCTTGTCCTGTCGAAATCTCTCTGAAATACTTCTATGGGCGGATTTACATTTAGGTCACTTCCTCAGCGGTGAGCAGGGAAGTGAACATGGCGGTTATAGATAACATGAGTGAATAAACAAAACACGCTGCCTCTGGTTTGGCTTGCGCTGACATTTCTTTTTTTATTTCACTTAATAGACATTGTAAATGAGAGCGTATGAATCTGACAAGCCGCCGTTTTGCCAGTAAAAGTACGAGCAGCACGATAACTTGTCAGGTTCACACGCTAGTATGTGGTATACAAGGCTTGGAATGTCAGAAAAAAAGCCACACATGATTAAGGGACAGATTGGATTAATGTTTAACTTGTGTATATAAGAAGCAAGCACATGCATTCCGGGTAAATATAGTTTTTTTTTCTATAACTAGTTACTGCCGATTGTTTGAAGCACATTAAGTAGGTAATGTGCCTGGTCGCTCCACTAGAGTAGGAAGTTCATTAATAAGTACATTCCACTATAGCTATGTACGCATTGTTGCGTTAAGTTTTGAAACTATTGTATATGCCCATTAATTGAAAGCCTACATTAGGCAATCCTTCACTGTCACCTAGTTCACCTAACATTTTAGACAGCAAAGCAAACTTATACTATTGATTGGATCGTTTAGACTAGAGGGCTTAGTGCATATGATGAAGGCATACATATATAAAGAAATGTTAGAAAATATTTCCTGAAGAATACTGATATCTTACCATCTTATACAAATAAATTATTTACTGTCTTGTGACTTATCTGGACACGATTTCAATTAAAAAGGTCTCCAATTTCCTAACACATGTATTTGATTTACATTAAAAGGCAACATAATGCTTCAATGTCAATGTCCGCTTCGAAGTCTCAGTTCGATTAATTTCCTGCCTAATGATATCTTACGTCGAAGGCGGCTTAATGTGTTTCATCTTATTACTTACAAGGAAATAGGCATTAGCCTGAACAACATATTTA
Source organism: Glyphodes perspectalis (assembly GCA_951394215.1). NCBI lineage: Eukaryota > Metazoa > Arthropoda > Insecta > Lepidoptera > Crambidae > Glyphodes > Glyphodes perspectalis. Next base: position 10,741,344 of record OX596202.1, on the reverse strand, counting down.
GTAAACTTGATGATAGATTAAGAATTATAACAAATGTTCGGGTACAATACAACTGATGTCCCTGAATTATATATAATCGCTAATATCTAGTTACATAACTATCGATTGATAATATCCATAAAAACGTTACTTGTTCAACTAGATCTATATTACTATTTCAGCTGTATTCATATTTATTAATTCTTCATTATTACATACATACATACATACATAACATCACGCCCATAATCCCTGAAGGGGTAGGCAGAGTCAAAGGGGCAGCATGCCCCTTCAACCACATTTAGCCAAAAATAAAGCCGGACTGGGTTAGATGAAAAATTGTGAAAAAGCAGTGACAAGCGACCTGTCGCCTATACAATCACACACCCAATCTTCATTATTTTTAAATAGAATTTGTTTGTAATTGAAACTAGATTTTTTGTAATAAAACAGGTTTCGGAAAACCGATGCGAATTCAGAGTTCTGACATTTCCGAATAGGTATGTACGTAAGGCTGAGATATATCGTCATTAATATATTACGATAGTCGTAATCTTATATCCGGTGACTGATGACCGTTGGGCTTGATACGTATTATCTGATAATACGGCCGTAGCATATTCAGAGTGATAGGCACTCTTCGGCCAAGGCTTTATGTTACCTCCACCAATCTACGTTATATACTATGTAATAACTGCTCCAACCATAACCCATTTATATTCGTCTCAAATGCTAAATTCAGGCTATTTGCTTGTATTCATTTTCACTATGATGAATGAGGTCATTCTGGTGCGGTTTTGTTATAATATTAATATGAATCGGGTTTAGCTTATTAATCATAAATATTTTACTAGGTACTTACGATTGGTCTTAAATACAACATCATGTTAATATCATGAATTAATGTGAAAGTTTGTTTGTATGTATTATAAATTAATATTGAATGTAGTATTTATTCAAGCTTTTACGCCTGAATGGAATTTATTGAAATTTCCTACATGGAAGTAATACGTAGAATAGGACAACGATTAACCATGTTGTATTACCGTAGGATATTCTTTATGCTTAATCTTGGCAAAGCAGAAGCTAATTCTAACTTGATGTACAGAAACAAGCAACAAGAAGCAACACAATTCTTAACTCATTAGTGGAATAGTATTTGTATCTGCAAAAAAAAGCTTCGTATACGAGCTAGTAAAACTTTTAAAAGCTCTCCGAAGTTTGCGTAAGTTACAATTGATAGAAATAAGAAATGTGTTCTGCCAAGATATTTGTATTTACTGCTTGTTGTGCCTATCTTGAGAAACTTCACTTGTTGAATTAAACATGTACCTTACAATTGGGTTTATATTAACATACTTAATGTACATATATTGAATACAAATGAATAGATGAAAATTACGGGTTCATTAGAATATTTTTTTCTAATGTAGAATATGACCGTCTTTATTCTCTATAATATAGGAGAACATAACTACAAAATTAACTGTGCCTGTTATGTTTCGAGACCAAAACCGCTTCACCGACTGCGATTACGAGTACACCTAAATAAAACCTGAAAAAGGACATAGGCTACTTTTTATCCCAGGAAATAGACTACAGATCCCGTTAATTTCTATATAATATACTGAATTTTACGCGGGCAGAACTGGGTGCTAAAGCTATTAGAAGTATAAATCAAAAAAAATCCTTAAAGCAGACAAAGAAAACTAATAAAAATACAATAAAGAAAACAAAAAACATAACTGCGTGAGTCTCGTGGACAAATTTTTCCAAGCAAAAGTGATTTTAGTTGAGAGAATAAATTGAATAGTTGGAAATGGGTGCAGAATTCTTCTAGCAAATATTTAAAGTGAACCGCGCTGTACGGCGAGTATAATTCAAATAAAGTCTAAGCCCTCTCAAATGTTAACCGCATTACTTCATAATGAGAAGTCACACAGCGTACATGATCGTAATGTGCGCAATAAAGTTGATATAATTAAGTGTGCTATATTGCGACGCGGTTACTACCGAGGAGTTTCGAAGCGCAAAGCAATCGTAGAAATCTTAAACAATATAAACATACCATTTAAATGATCTTTAAACACGCTTGTGAGTAAATACTGCACTTATGTCCTTAATAAAAAATAATTATGTCATTGTATTTTATGATCAAGTCTTTTTAACTTCAGAAATTGTATTTCTAGCACTTTATAAAATATATATTAAAAGTCTTAATATTGTACAAAAACTTTCAGAGCAAAGAAAGAATTTCATCGAAGATGTGTAGAACTTCGGCAGGTGAAAAGTATTGAGATAGTGTTACTTTAAAAATTGAGAAAATTCACGTTACTTCGCGAAATAGTAAAAACTTTGAGAGGATTTGAAAATCAGTTTACACTACTATGAAAGGCAATTCTTACTAAAACGCTTTTGTATTACCATGTAAGATATTACGGTTACGAAGTACGTAAGCTGTATAGGTAGGTGTATAATTGTTGGTATACACGGGATAATGAACGCATACAATATTCTCAGACTAATTGGCCTATAAAGAAGGAACAACCTTTACCTCCCTCGCGCCAGAATTTCATTTTAGCGAACACGACTGTGCTGTATAAGTGAAAGGCTTCCGTAGTGAATTATTTTGTTTACCACGGAGTTCTGCGGCAGGGCGTTAAAAAGCCGATGGTCCATTTTTCTTTTACTCAGTTAGAAACCCCATCATTATACACAATTATGGTGTATTTTAGCGTATCTTTTGTTAGCTCAGAATAAGACGATAAAATGCAAAGTCATCTACAAACTGGAACAACAAATTACTTAGCAACGTTTGGCCGGTTTATGTAACATCAAACTGTCATTTTGGAAATAAATTTCAATCTATTGAGTCTTCTAAAATATGGATTTGCTTATTAATGTAAACTGAAAAGTTTCTTAATTAAAGCATAGACAAATTAACTTTAGAGAAGGTAACGGAAGTCGAAGGAATGATCAGATAGAGATAAAATTTAAATTCTGTATTGATTATATTCAACTGCCAAGAGAGGCATCGATAGCGGGTGTACTCTCCGCTTCAGTTTTGAACTTTATTTCGTAGCTATTAAGGACCAGAGGAAGGCGTATATTCGTCATAAATCGAGACAGCTTAATGACCAGGCTAATGGTGGAGAAGTGAGGGCCTCTATTGTCCTGGCGTCCTCCTGATCGCTCGTAGCTACTAAATGCCTGCATTACGTTGGCCATTAATATAAAACATACTTATGTACGTAAGTACTACACACTTAGCGGTTTATCGCCGAACATATTGTAATAGGCTATTGAACAAAAACGACTTAGCCACGTTAATTGTGTCGGAGCTATTTTGTTTTCGGTTCACTCTGCCTAACCCCCTAGGGGAGTGGCGTAAAGTTTAGTTAGTTGTTAGGGATTTTGTTACTCACACGTAAAAGCAGTATCGACGTGAAATTATAAAAATAATTTGATTTATATATGATTCATATTTTAAGTTACCTTACTGGTTAAGTTTTAGTGTTTGAATATAAAAAGATAAATCAATATCTGACCCAGTGTAAGTTGAAGTTGAAAAATTTTTCATATTTAAACATAAAAATTGTGAATAGGTAAGAATTCCTTATAATCCCGCTCTATTCTCAGGAAATAAAGAATCGAAGACGGGCATCACAGGGAGCTTTCACGGCATTGACCTTTACAGGTTTCCCCACTTTACGAGAGGAAATAAAATTGTTGAAGTTGGAAGTAAAACTCTCGAGAGTCGCCCTAAGAAACCACCGGTGACTTTTAATTGCCATTTGTCAGGAGAATAAATGGAAGTCATAAATTCGATCATGTCAAAATATACGATTTTTCTTTCAGCGGACGGAGTATTCAATAAAGGGATCGACCGTGGACCGCTCGGTAAATCACGTCTGTCGATGTACCTAGCGTTTGTGGATATTTCCAGCTTGGCAGGATTCACGTTTTCTTAAGCTTATGATGTATGACACCTAGATATTTCCCTCAACGTGCTCTTATGGCAACTAAACACACCCAGTTTATAAAGATATATATACGTTAACAATCCGTATAGTTATAAATACGACAGCAATTGATTGTATGTTTATTTTCGCCACTACGAAAATGGACGCATTTATAAAAATAATTTTATTTTCAATCGTAACCCAGATTATATTAACAATTAAATATTTTTAACAGAGCATGTTACGTTGAGAGTGATTCCGAATTTTTGTTTCTTAAATGGCATGAAAATAAAAATTAATGCAATATTTCCTCGAATTCTTTAGTGAAATTGTTTTTGGGAATACATAATAGTAGATTTATTTTTTATTTTGTTGCAATCTGATCATACAGTGTAAGCTTGTAGCAACTTGTCCATCTGAGATTTTTTTGATGACAGTGAACGTAAATAAATAATTGAATAATTCTGCACATAAATATGTGCGTCACCATGTCATTTGCATGTGTGCATCACAAGAAGGAATAAATTCTCTCATTAACGAAATAAAGGTTAGTCGGCGGTTAGTCAACATGAAAACGCAATGCGGACTATATTATGTAGCCGAGTAAGATAAGCGGGGTTATAAAAAAGTAAAACGTTGGGATTTCCCGTCTGTTTTCACGGGGCAAGGAGACAAGGGAGTCATTTGGAGGGCGGAAATTGCCGGGAGATGGTCGGAGAGGTGAGCGTAAGGCTGACTGGGCCTTCGGTCAAATGTCGCCGCCAATGAGTAACGTGACCTCGACTCCCCGGGGCTTCCTCATTTGTCTGCCGAAAGTGGGGGCGCTCATGATCACCTACGCACGCTTAGTTACGCACATTCCTCGTTCACGTACGAACAATTGTTCACTAGGACAAGGATTAAGTATTCGTGTCACAAGACCGTTACAGTTCCGACAGCGTGTGAGGTAAAAATGTCTTAAACCTTACTGTGGCGCGGAGAATTACGTGAGACTTTAAAGGTACGTATTTGGTGGAGAGAAGACACTTTATTTCACGTTTAAATTACATGTGGATCCGAAGTGGAATAGCCATCTTACACTGTCGCCACGTTGCCGGTGCAATTGCGCATCACTAGCAGCTTTATAAAATGAGCGCGGTAATGCTCCGTATTTTTCATAAGCGCAACGTGTCCTCAAAAAAGAATCTCTCGACTGGGATCTAAAATAAAAAGTTTCAGTATACGATGCTCGCATTTCATTAGGCGAGAAATGAATGCGGAAAACGGGACTCCGTTGTATAAAACAGTCCGTATACGTCCGACATATGCGAAGGATGAGCGCTTAGCGAGTGCTCTCGATATAAATTGGAAGACAGATAGAGCTTGCTCCAAATCTGGGAGACTCGGAGGATCATCTATCACAATTTATCCCAGTCCAAACAGACAATAAAAGATTGTCTCGGGCTCATTACGGGAGTATCGGAGCGGAGGGCGCGGGTGGCGGATCCGCCACGGTTAGTTAGCTCGCGATTACCCGGGCGGCCCGTGCCGTGCCCCGACCGTCTCGTGGATTTACGCTTTGCCGAAATTTATAGACACTTGTGTGCATAAGCTACGTCTGCACGCACCGAATCTCTTTTGCTTGCCAAGACACTGTTCTGCGAAGCATGCGTTTTTAGTTTTACGAATAAATTATGTACATTAATTAACTTTTTAACAAACAAACACCACACATTTTGTTTAGTGTTAAAGTAAGATGAACATTTTTGTTTGAAGTTCGATCCTCAAGCTTTCACAATATAAAAGATTAAACTAAACTAAACTTCCCGCCACTTCCTTAGCGGGGTAGGCAGAGAGAACCGAACAGTTAGTTAGTTAGTTAAAACGTATAATTTGGTGCAGCTGACTTAAATATGTCACATTATTCTTGAAACACACTAAAATGTATAAATTTATTTATATTTAACTCGTCAGGTTTACGGTATGTCTGGTATAGTGCATCATAAGTACCCAATAATTTGAGCAATGTTTGCAAATGTTATTTGGAAACTTTCGATCATTTTTCGATTTTCGATTATTTTTATAAAATAAGAAATTGAGAAAAAGACTGAAGCGATTTTTTTTTATTTCATTTAATTTTAATCTGGCGAAAAAAAAAATTGAGACGAAACCTTTAATGAAAGAAAAACGATGTCCACTGCGGCAAAAATACAAAAATTGCTTAGCTGGCAGAGGGATTTTAAAGAACTCTTTACAATTTATTTAATGAGGCTGTAACTCGCTTCACATACACATTATTTAGCTGGAGGTGCGCCAGGAGCGCTGCAAGCTGCAACGCACGGCACACGCCGTAACAGCAAAATTGCATACGCAACGCTAAATGAGTTGGAATGAAAAAGATACATCCGACTGATGGCAACGAATTGCCTTCTTCTGAAGAAAATAGCAGGATGTAATAAGAAGAACTGCTGTAAGCTTGGAAAACTATGGCTATATAACAATGACACATACATTGCAATTGTGATCTACATAGTTAAGACAAGAACAGTTGTAAAACCCACTAAAACGTCTATGTTAAAAATTGTGATAAGAAAGAAAATTTGGGTAAACCTATAAAATCAAAGTACTGGATAAAACTGTGACCTATAAATATATCTTTTGAAAAAAAAAAGATAAAAAAAAGAGATAAAAACTCGCTGTGGTGTCGGGAAACAATATCCACTTAAAACTGTGCTTTCATTACATAACATGAAATCCAATTTTCTTATCGCTAATAGATTGAAAAGTTAATAACGTTTTCCAATTAATTTTTATAATAAGCCGTCATCAGAAAAAGCTGTTGAAGAATCGCTTGCAAAAATAAGTGGCTCCATTATTCATTGTTGGCACAACTCAATTGGACGATGAAATAAATGTAGGCGTTTATATATTTTCTTTGCATCTTTTTGTTCCACATGCAACGTTATTAATTCTCATGTTAATTCAACAATGGAATTGAACTTCCGTTTAGGAAATGTTTGGCCAGCTCTTAAGTATAGCTTTTTTTGTAATGTATGTTAATGCAATGCAAATATAATACGAATTTTCAGCGTCTAACCGATAAAATATTTTGGAATCTTAATCGGTCAAAAGAAATTCACTCAACAAAATCAATTTGTCATTGTTGCAAACTCTTTAGAATTCGTAAATTAACGAAGATTTATGCGGTGTTTTAAATAATTTCGACAAACTCGTCACTCATCGAATTCAAGGGTGGATAGAAGTAATTTATCTTTGTAATCTCTGAGACTCCGACACAATTGGCGTCGGGATCGGAACATCACTCAAATCTTGTTAAAATTCGGAAGACAGGATTAGCACGTCCCGTGTAAACAAGGGCTATGCTATCGGCCGATCAAACGGTTCAGATGGAACCGCCCTATACATTATGCATGAGTTTTGTCTTCACGCTGCGCGACAAAGACGCACTTGGGCTAATGTTGACGTTTCCTGTCTCAAGGGTCTGAAAACATACATAAAAAGTCAAGTAATAATAGATCATACCTTGCCGCTAGCTCAACAGCTTCATACTGGCTGATGTCTGATGTTGTTTTTTTACGAAACGTGGTCTGAAGGGAAGCGATGCCGGCGGGCAGTGAAAAAAAAACAACACGGTGCAGGTTTTTTCTCGAGATTCTAGTTCGCTGGGATTTTATTGCGTTTCTTGAACAGTTTATTGAATATATGAAAAACGGAGAAAACCCGTGAAATTGTATGTTGACCAGAACTAAGAAAATACTCAAAAAAAAAACAGTAACGTTAAATAATATAAAAATGCATTTGTGTTATAAATTTTGCCGTATATTTCTTTAAATGCAGTTGAATTATATTATTTGTGACAACAATTTCTACGTGCAAAGTATGCCTGATATTAAATAAAAGGTTATTTGTTAGTTTAGTACACTACTGTTAGTCTAAAAGTATCTATAAGTTACAGTATTAAAGTTTTACAAATCTTCGAGCTATTTTTAATACGATACACATAGATTGAAGCTAACATAGAAAGCGTTTCCTAATCCTTGTTATCCGATTTGCGCTTGGGGCGAAAACCTAAAACATTGCGTCTTTCATGTCGCCAACTGTATTTACATATGTACACAAGTATTTGTATACTACTTGAAGAAAAAATATTTCATTTCCTTTAAAGATATCCACATTCCATTTATTCACTCAATATCTTTTAAAGAATTTGCCCGTAACCGTAACCGTTCATTGTACTGCTCGTCAAAACGTATTGTTACACAAAAAAATCTTTGCAAAGATTTTATTGCGCATGTAATCCACGGATTTCTATGTAAATCCCGACAGGACTCCCGGCGGAGTTTTAATAGTCTCCTAAATACCTCGGAGCGGAGGTAAGCGGCTGCCACGTCTTGTAATTTACTCGCGACTTCGAAAATGTGCCTGCCTCAAGCTCCTCACATACATTTATTTACATTTAAAAAATAAAATACGTATGCTTGTTCATAACAATCTCTTAACTTTGACAACAAACGAGGTTCTCGAGAACTGTGGTGTATTACCGGAGCGAAATCGCGAAAGCCTTGAAGGTCTTACATGGAATTTGAATGATACAAATATAATTTGCATTTAGACCTCCGTAAGCATACTTTCATACGTGATTGGTTACGACTGCATTGTAATGAGAAATAGGTCTCACAGCCAAAATAGAAGCATAGCTGTATGGATATAGAACACAAAGTGTAAAAACCAGCAGTGTTACAGTAAGTAGGCTCTAAATCAAGGGGATCGCGCATAGGGGCCTATTTAAATTCAGGCGAGATGTGTGAAGGAAGGCTCCCGTGATTTATGTGGGAGCCGGGCTTGCTATTGTAAAAGTTTAAATATGAGAAAGCCAACAGACGGTCGGCCGCGGTCGGCAGATCCCACTGACGCCACGTATTTGTTATGTTTATTTATTGACTACCAGTTCGTCACTGGAAAGTCTTTTGTGTGCGAGTCGAATCAAAAATAGTACAGAATAATTTTAAATAAGGGTCCATTGGTGTAGTTTCGGACTTTAGTAGTATAATGTGAGGTTATAAGTGTTATACGAATGAGTCTGAATTGAGTAAGTATATACATATATCCCCTTAAAGCTCCATATATTGCTTAGTGAATTTTGAGAGACAATATCTTGACTTATTTCTGGGTAATCTCAACGGTTTTATTACGAAAGTATTTTGCGACTTTCTAAGCACATTTTCACTGTAAATACACCATCATAGAGCGTTCGCGTGTTATAATATTTCATAACAATAGCTATATAAGATTACCATTGACAACGATAAGGAAAAAGTCGCTAAACTTGATAACGGTAACAAATGCCTTCTTTTCCTTAAAATAGTGCAATGGAGATACCCAATGTATTCTATTTTTATGCCAAACGAATGTAAGGAGAAACCGGGAATTGGATAAATATATAATTTTTCTATATTAAATATTACAATCCTATATATGTAAGTAAAATACTATTTGCGAATGGTATATCGTTATAATTTAAATAATACGGTATAGTTGTTACATTTGCCTTTTACTCTAGTATTTTGTGTGTTAAAATACGTTTGTTTAAAAGAACAATGAAAATACTATTTGGTTTATATTTTGCTCGTATTTCGTGACCGCAAAACGAGAAACAAATATTATATTAGCCTGATTCGCCAACGACCTACATTGCGATTCTGTATTGTACACTACTTTTAATAGATAAAATATAATGAGATTTAGGTTCCAATTGCTTGTGGAGAGGTGTGTGGTTTCTAGGGATTCATGTTGCAAATCGGCCGGGACATCGGGATATCGGCCTTAAACACACACATGCTGTGGTTGAATATTGGATGGGTGATCGCCCTCTTCTACAATATCGGTATGTTAAAAAGTTGGTTTAATTTTGACTAGTATTTGTGTAAATAAATTTTCGTTAGGCCTAATTGAAGGACAAATTGCGGTTTGGCAAATTCTACCATTAGATTAATCATTTGCTTTAATCGCAGCCAAATGAAATTTCAGCTCGGTAAAGTAATATACTATATAGGTAGACTTTTATGATTTATTGATTTCAGTACAATATTCACAAAGAGTATATTTTCTCGTAAATCATATAGAGAGCCAATAAAAGTTAGAAAAGTCATCACATCAAACTAAATGGGACCCTTGAGTACTTGAACTTGTGAGAAGATACGTTGCGAATTTCCACTGTGACACTATAACTACCGCTAAGTAGTTACGGAGGAGTTACGAGTTGAAGATAAAGATGATTGTTTTCGGATTAAATTGCGTTCCCAAGATCAGGCATTACGGTTTGGTACCGGACGATAGTAATATATTTTGAGTGGTCGTTACGTCGTAAACCAATTTGAGTTCGATCGGTGCTCTGCAGGTACTTACAGAGGCGTAAACAATTGGTTTCGACACATACAGCGGGGGTTGTACCCCGTAAAACGCGTGAATAATTCACGATTGTAGAAGTGTTAAGGTGTGTGCGCAAACACCGTAATATTCGTTTAATATTTATATTATTGCTCGCCCCGCAAGCAATCCCGACAAATACAAACATTCCGTTGCTAATGCCGGTAAACAAACTTGCCTCACTAAGTAACGCACTCTTTTGATTACAATACCGGCAAGACGGCGGGTTTATTCACAACATGAATGCGAGAATACACTTAACTACAGTACAAATAAATATTATAATCTCCTAAACAATGAGCCCGTTCGTATACGCTCACAAAAGGGCTTTCCTTGTTTATTTTGGGGTGTCATATCTTTTAAGCTTGTCTTGGTCTATGCAGCAAGTTGAATTACTAATATTCCGGTTTAGTGTTCAGTTTTCGAGATAAGTTCATTAAGTCTCCGTAATAAAGGTGCACTAGACTGTAACAATATACCGATGGTAGATAATGAGTTTAGCGAGATAGAGAATATTTTTAAAGTCAATTTAAGTATCTACGAGTAATCCGGGAAAGTAGATAAGAAATACCAATTGACTTATCCACTCCTTTTAGAAAATATCAAAAGGTTATTTATTATCATCTGTATAACTGTAAATATGCCCTGTTTAACTGAATACAGATATCGGTTATTACAATTCAGACGTTATCAAACCATCATCACCTTATTATACTCGTATAATCTGTATAAAATATGGCTAGACAGACAAGAAACAATCAGACCGACAAATATGGCGTGAAAAATCCCCATTTCTTCTTTCTCAACGTCGCTTTAATACATATTTCAAACTAACTAAAGCACATTGTGGTTATGACGCGACTGTTATACGACTTGAAGAAACAGATCGAGCATTTGCGTAACGAGAAAAAAGTTTGCCACATGAGCGCGACGGGGTTCCGAAATTAGGCGTATTTATCTTACCACAAGCGGATGGCCTATTCGCGCCACTGTTTTTATCTTCGGGATTACGTACGTTAAACTTGCAAAATATCACGCTTTAGTCAGATCGCGTGGGATTTATGAGCTTTATAAATTGTTGGTATGGAACAATGCACGGACTGGACGCGGCTCGAGCGCTTATCCGTTCGGAATCTGAATGTGGACACAATCGTTCGGCGTCATCTGCGAATTATCTCACCGATACTAAATTCTGCATCCGTGAAATCGAGTATCAAATATGCATAATGCGCCTATATCGTTCACGTCAACACGCTGTATTTTATACGTATTGAAAAGTTGCGTCTGCTTGTGGTTTGATGTTTTATAATTCATATTTAAGCAACTATGTTATAAATAAATATTTGCTGAATTTATCTTTACCTGTATCTAAAGTTAATATAACATATATCATCTTGTGATATTTAGCTGCCATTAAAATAACACTTGACGTCAATGTTAATAGATCTCCAGATATTGTGTTTTCATTGTATGCGGTTGATCTAAATGATTAAAGTAATTTCTTTAACATTGGGAAAATTTGTTCGAAGCTAATTAAGTATAAATAACTTGCCACGGTGAAAGAAGGTAATCTTTTATTCCACAATAGAACATGTCATAACGTGAAATCCAGTATAAAGTCCATATTTATAAATTACACAAATCTTTGTGCTCACTGAATCCTTAGAATAATGTTATCGTTAACATCATTATATAATTGTAAAGAAAAACCATTAGAAATAATGAGTATAGTATTACATGTTTAAATCTATACGTCAGTAATATTATAAAGCAAGTACGTAGTAGAGCGTGGTAAACAAAGATCTTTACACATCAGAAAAATTGTGTAAATCTTCATAAAAGGTTTCTAAGGACCCAGCTGGTCTCAAGGAAAAATGAAAAATTGGAGTAAATCAATATAGAACGCCTATTACAATAAACTCAACGTCGAGAGTCATTGTTTTTTATTATTGCGGCTGTAACAAAGAAAGGCAAGTGCGAGCAGCCCTAACATCAAAGATAAAAAAGTCTAAAGAAAACAGAGTAAAGAAACTTCCAAAACAAAGCTAATAAAACGATAAAAACAGCAGTGAATTTGTAAGGGGCCAGGGCAAAGGTCTTTGGAAACAATGTGACTCGGCTCAGCAGCGCCTCGGAGAGGCTGGTTATGCCACGCAAAAACAATTCCACAACAAACAACTACAACTTTGTTATCTCCACTCACAATTCCATGGAGATATTAACGTTGCGTCCGCGACCGCTACACTTTTGTAAGCGAATCATAGAATTCCAAATTGATAATCAGATTAAAGTTTCATATTTACCCAACTAGTTCCGTTGAATAGACCCGTGATGGGACAATCGAAACTATGCGCTTTCATTGATAGCTTCGATGGCTCACTTATTTAAATAGGTATAGCGCAAACAGCCGGACTATATTAAGTTAATTTTTTTTTATTGTTAACTGTAGTCTGTAGGTAAACATAAAAAAAAATCTGTAGAATTAAAATTAGTCCATCGATTGTTTCAAATAATAACCATTTGTACTCATTATTAAAATGTATTTAATGATCGTCTATTACTACATAATTAACTTATTATAAACGAATAATATATAAAACGAAATCATTTAAAACTTAACTTTAAATATACCAAGATTATGATGATGAATATACTCTAAGAAATTAGTCGTAAATCTTTATTATTCTTTCTAGAGTAGAAAAGAGTATTTTTATAAAAATAGATAAATTAATACTTAGACAAATATGTAGGTATATTGGTACATAGCATCACGCCTATAATCCCCGAAAGAGTAGAAGATTCCAAAGGGGCAGCAGGCCACATTTAAACACATTAAGTCAAACATTTAACGTTAACCACTTAAAAAATTAAAAATTTTTTTACTTGTCGCCTACACAATCACATAGCCAAAACCCGATATACCATTACCTTTAACGACATGCTAGGCAAGAACCACAGTTGGCACATTATTTTTAAGTCCCAGACCAACATGGGACAATGGGCTGGGTTAGATGGATAATTGTGAAAAAGTAGTGACAAGTGGTTAGCTCGTCGCCTACACAATCACATACCCAAAACCCCATATACCATTAATCGCAGTTGGCAGTTGTCGACTTGTTGGCAGTTGGCATATTATTTATTTATTTATTTATGTTGGTGTTTTTTTTTTATTCTAGCTCACACATCAATACACTTTCAAGTACGTTACGCCCGCATCATTTGGAGGAAAATCCTAGCAAAGTACAGTACACCAAGTTCGCACTCTGCTCAGTCTATTTTGCTCAAATAATTTATGTATCCATAGATCACACACGTCATACACATGTGTGTACATATTTATCTTGTATTAAGAGCTTTCTAAGAACTTCTAGTCTAGTTTAGCGTGAACCCTTGAAATAGCAAACCGTGCTAAAGCGTCAGGAATCTTGGAAAATTGAGTTTCGCCTGCAAATAAGAACCACAGTCCTTACACCAGTGTAACCATAAAATAGTTTGTCCAAGACGGTAGCTCAGTGGCTTGAGCACACAGCCAGTCCGAGATTGCCAAGTCGATAATACGCTTGAGGGTTTTTCCGCAAATTTGTAGTGTGTATATAAATTCCTATTTTCTACCCACGGCACCATTTGGGCATTTTGTTTGTTTTTTTTAAATTAACATAATACACCTAGTCACACAATCTGCTAATCCATTGACATGGTAACCAAGCTATATTTGACATTAAACAAAAAAAAATGTATCCCTGATTCAACTTTATGGTTGATCAAGCAAAAGCTGAGGACATTGTCTGGTTTAAAAATTTTATAAAACCGCTTTTAAAAATGGAAATAGCTTTTAAATTGTAGAGTGATTGCTTCGGGTGCCGAAAATAGCACGGTCAGGAAAATATTTTAACTATATAGATAGGTATTCACTTACGGCCAGATTGGACGTGTGTCAAGCTTAATAAACATTGCATACAGATAGTGTTACTATTATTTTGGTTTTATTTTCAAACTTTTTCACTGCATATTTTTATTTGAATTTTTTGCCTTAGAAAAAAGGCATTATCATATCTTCCAGTTTAATATAACGCCTTTGTTTGAACTTCATATCTGTTTAAAAATAATAATGCTATCAACAAAAAACTTTATACTATTAAATGAACAATGGTAATTTATTTTACGTTTTCAAATAACACAGTATTATTACTTCATTGGTACTTACATTCAAAACATGTTGTGGTTTATTATCACGTATCGATCGCTTTTTACTTTTAAAAGGACAAATGTCTGATTTAAAATAAGCATCATAAGAAAATCCTAAATTTTTTCTACTTGCTATTGAAATAATAGTTCAGATAATAAAGTGCTGATCCTATTTTATTCTAAGATTTCAGTGGATACAGCTTCTTATGTAAAGGGTTGTTTTTTATATAAATAAAGTATAATTTTATGGCGGTGGTAGCTCAATGGTAAGGACAAGCGCCTCTTAACCGAGGAGTGCGGGTTCAAACCCGAGCACATACCTCTAGATTTTTTTTAAATCTATGTACGTATTTTATACCACTAGCTCGACGGTGAGGGAAAACATCGTGATGAAACCTACAAATTCAAACTACTTTGAATATGTAACCATGATCCGAAAATTGTCTGGTTCCCCTATCTTAGGGTTACGAAGGTCAGATTGGCAGTCGCTTCAATGTAATTACCACACTCGCTAAATCCTGGATCATGGTCTAAGCAGACCCCGTCTAAGCATGGGACATAATGCTAGGATGATGATGATAGAATAAGTTTATAAAATTTATTGTAAATTAATGGAAAAATTATTAAGTATATGTAGATCAAATAAAAAATTTAACAAAGAAACGTATGCACCCTCAGCAATATTTGGTCCACGTTCACGTTTATGTATGTGTATGTTTAGCCAAAAATATAAACGCAAATTTCTAAGTGCGCACATTCGTTTGAGTAAAAATCTTCAACGTCATTTACTATAAATTTATTGTTCAACTTGCTTCTGGTTTCAAAAGTAATGTGCAGTATGAAAGAATTACGGTACAGTACAAAATTTTGCGAAACTCGCGTTTGAGTTCTATATTACTTTAAACATATTAGCATAATTTATAAAGTGGGAAGTTGAATATTAAACGCAGGCTTTTGTTAAATGAGGCTAAGAATAGTTATCGGAGAATGTAAAGCGAATGGATCAAAAGTATCTGGTCACCATGAGTGATCAAAGGCGACGGTTGTTATGAACAAACAAAACGTCATTTAATTAAAGATTTGTTAGATAGCTGTTTATCAATAAGGGGAGCATAAGTTATTCAGCCAAAAAAAATCTTCTGCTTTTCCTTCGTAATTTTTGAAGTGAAATTGTGTGTCCGTTTTTAATTCATTAATTGCAAACTTATAAATAACAATTGATGTTGTATTACGAAAGTGACGGAATGTAGCTATGATATTTCACTCACACGCTTTTTTTTTTTTATATGTAATTAATTTCGTGTACGGATGAGTTAAAGGACTGAAAATGTGCTTGATTGCGTAAATACTTATAATAATACGTTGATTAAAACTTGGTTATGGTTCAATTCGATAACATTTCGTGTGAGTAATCAAGAAGAAGAGTTTTTGTGCCAATGCGTATGAAAAGTTCGAGCTTCGGTATAATTTGAGAATTGGTTTATTGGGATCGGTGAAGAGTAACTTAACCTGTAGAAGTCGGAGTCTTTAGGTGGAATTAGTCTTCAAAACTCATAGTTTAACACTTTAAGTAGCTTGAGCTTTGAGGACTTTGAGGAGTTTAGTGACTTGGCTTGTACGATCGATATTTAGTGGCAAAATATAACCTAATGTGGCTTACATCCGAATCAGTGACCAATAAAATAATATTTCCAATTAATGATTCAAGAAGGATGCAATCTTAGTACGTTAAGCTATTCGGTGCTTCTGCTCAATAATAGTCGTTAAAAACTACTTCAAAAGGCCGCTTACTTTAATTCAGGTACTGGCTAATGACGAATGAAAGATTTATCATCACTATTATTGGTTACTACGTGTGACGTGTGACTATTTTCGGACAATGCGCAATCAATTCATACCAATCGAGTTAATTCAATAAGTTACACTACTGCGAATTTGATCGATTTGCGTATACGTCACCGTCGACGTTTCCAGAAATGCACAAAGTTGATTTAATTGCTGCTTCGTACGTACCCATATTCCTCGTCATGAAGTGCATTTATAGTAAATATAGTGCTGCTATTTCATAACATAACATCACTCCCATAATCCCTGAAAGGGCAGGTAGAGTCAAAGGGGGAATGTGGTTCAAGGACCCCTTTAACCACATTAGCCAAAAATAAAACTGAGCTGGGTTAGATGGAAAATTGTGAAAAAGTAGTGACAAGTGGCTAGCTTGTCGTCTACACAATCACATACCCAAAAACCGATATACAATTACCCAGGACAAACATTCGTATGATGAATACTTGTGTTTGTTCTGTGTCTGGGTGTTAATATTCAATATTTAAGTATATATTTGTAATAACACTGTTGATTCTGATATCAGAGAGAGTCTGAGAGTCAGATCAATGTATGTGATGTAGTCTGATATTTATTTATTTATTCTTTAAGTGGTAGCATAATAACGACACCTGAAGTTCTCTCTGCGTACCCCGCTAGAGAAGTGGCGTGAAGTTTAGTTACTTAGTTTAGTTAGACACTTAAAATGTCGATGTTTGGTCATCAAATAATTCGAAGACCAATTTTTTTAAATGGTAAGCGATAAAATGTTGCCAGAGAAGGAGATTCTATAAAATGCTCGGGCACATGTCGTAGGTTGGATATAAAACAAGGAAGGTCCTTTTTATGTGAATCAGTTACGTTACCTGAATAAAAACGGAAATCACCGCCCCCGCCGTAGGTCTTAATACGATCGTCAATTTAAATACATGGTATCGAATTTCTGACGAAAAGTACGTGTTAATTAAAATACGATATACTTTGTAACTAACTATAAAATTATTATTAATTACTCTACTTGGTGCGTTATACGTTTGAGATTTTGAGGTAGCGTGAAAATACACGGTTCCACCATTTCGTACCTACACAACTTTCAGTTAGCAATCTGACAGCTTTATTGATGGATGGAGCCGAAGCTAAAGTTACTTTTGTTTTTTAGGGATTCGCAACGAAAAAGGGGAAACCATGATTTTATTGGGTAAGTTCTTCAACGTTTTGTAAAACGGAAGGAACAAAATATATTCGGTTTTCAGACGGCTTCCATAAAAACCAGGATAATCTTTTCCATTTGCGAGTACTCACGTTGTGGAAGCAGATGACCGTTAACAAGTCTTTGTAAACGTAGCGATATTGTCGTGCAACATTTTTATTAGTCGCCCGCTGGAAAAAATGTTGAACGCTTGCTTTGTGTATCAACTTTTTAATTTACGCCGCTCTCATTTGAGAGTAACATTTTAAAGTATTTTGATACGTAATATACAGTGTAAAAACTGTTTACTCTGAGAATTACGATTCTTGAAACTGCATCTTAGTGTGGTTTTTAGAGCTGAGATGAACCACAAGTAAAATGAGTACACTACAAGTGCTTTTGTGGCAACTTATTAGGATATTTTAATCGCTAGGCTTAACTCAGCTACGGGTTTTCATTGTGTACGGAATATTAGGACTATTTTTTTTATTAATACAATTTAGGCAAGTATTCCATCAAAAAGTAATGAAAAAAAACCGACTAAAACCGACTAAAACGAGTCTGATATGTTCCGGTCCAATCGACTGCGTGTTATATGACACGCTGTGCAAATATTGTTTGCGAGATCGTTCTGCAGTTTCACGATTTTTACAACCGCACCCCCTTATGGATGTGTGTTTTTTCTGACTTCAATGATTTACGGTTTTTATCGTTTTTTTGTTTCATTCGATTCCGGTCATTATACCGTTATTTAAAAGTCGCTATTGTAGCAATCTCAAGGGATAATGTTCATAAGTGAACTGTTGTTTTTCACACTCCATCTTGGTGCAACCAGAATTGCTATGTTTATGGACGTTATCTATCCTTCTTTGTAGTTTGTACGCTAACATTTATATTCCGTATAAAATATTCTTAACTAACATTTTTCCGCCGAGGAAATGTTCCGTAATGGCATACCTTCGTGAACATGGCCGAAAATTACGGAAGGGAAATCCCTGTTAGGGTCGAGATAGTTGTCTCATATAATATGAGCAAGATATAACGCCTCCTCATTTCCATATTTTCTATCAAGGTCAAGACTGGCTATTTTAATCTCCAATATTACATGCTTCCGCTTCATTGAATATTTATTGGAAAATATCGAATACCTTCACAAACCACATTGAAAATAGACACAATAAATACGTAAGCGACAATGAATATAAGTAGAATCAAATCGATTCAACCTCTGACATTTAAAGTAAAAGCTTATTACAGTTAGCAAATGTATTTCAGTAAACTATTCCTAAATGTCTATTTAGGAATAAATATTAAATACAGACCCCACCGGGGATAAAGTAGAAACCATATTCGAAGAATTCTTACACATAACGTTTTCGGCCCAAGTTCTGTTACTATTTTATGGAACTTTATAGTATTTACATACATAATATTGTCACGCGCTTTTTCGTAGGCCCAAGGCGTACAGGAACTACATATACGAGTATACTCTGACGATATCGTTACGTGTTTTTTATATATCCTCGTATGTTTATAGTATTTATTACCTTGCATACCTTCTTACTCAGGACTATAAATGTATTCCAGCAAGAGAAGAGTTTGTGCCCCATATTCTGTTAAAACATTTTCTAGCCAGTCATGAAAAATCCTAAGCACCTTAAAGCAACCTTGCTTATAAAATGCCTGCAAATATTTTTATCTTGAAAAACACGCAGGCCAGTGTACAATTTATAGGAAGGGGGATAGGATGGGCATCGAGTGAGTTCGCCCGATTGCACTATGTCCGCTTTTAATTAGTTTCTGTCGAAGTCCGTCGGTGCGTCCCTCAAAGAAATTACCGCGCGCGGTTCCCCGCCTCTCAGACGCTACAACCTGAATGGTGAAGAAACTCCGAAGAATTTTCACTCAAATGAAACGAAATGGCAAATGATGGCATTCCTTCCCTTGAACGTCTAGGTTCTTTAATTGGAAACATTTTAATTCCATTCCAAACACCAAGTTTTCGCATCGTAGTAAATCGTCATTCATGAATCTGATACATATTCATCACACATTTTAATTTACCAGACACAGTTCGTATAATAAACTGTAATATGAAATTCTAAATAGGGAATGTATCATTATAAAATTATATTTTGTGCAACAAAATATTATCTCAATTTGCAAATTAACTCATATTAAAGTACTGCAAAAAGGACATTTCTACCGGTTGAAAGTGATTGGCGTCTAAACATTTTGATTAAACAATTGATTTAATGAGTTAAATAAAGGTTTCATGGTAATTTATCAAAAACGCAATAATGTGTTTACCTAAATTCTGTATACCTTATCGTGGTTCCCCGATCCTATTGTAGTTGTCATATATTTACAGGTACTTCATAAAGAATAGATGTTTTTTTTTACATACTCATCTATCTAAATAGAGTCTATGCCTTGAGGGATTCATCAATGCCGCGCCGAACCCGCTGAAGTTAATTACATGAAATTTGGTTTGTAGGTTTCTTCTGTAACGCAAGTAAGCACCCGCGATAAAGGATTTTACGAAATTAGATCTCTAAGACGGAATAGAGAATGCGGGATTGTATGAAAATCTCTCATCTCCAAAAATAATACCGTTTAACAATTTCGCTTTTCGGTGGGAAATTAAGAATAGAACGTTTTGTGATTACGCAGAAAGCATTATTAGATTACATTTACGCAATTCGGGATTTCATTATTTACGTATCTACTAAACTAGTGGCTTGTTGAAACTTAGTAAATTAACCACATAATTGTTTCGCTACTAGCGAATGGATTTTCATTGATAACTCAATTAACTATTAAATTTGCACCAAACAATCCAATTACATAGATGCGTCTATTGCATGGGTTGTGAGAAGCATTGACCCACTCATAATGCGGCATTCGGATGTACCTACGCGATATTATTACAACACCCTACATACTAAAGACACATATAGCTAGTGCTTAATTGTCCTGATTCTATTTCAATAACAAGTGTCTATTGAATCTGAAATGTACGTAGAGATGAATTCATTACAAAGTAAGTAGTAGAATTCCATTAATGTGCTTTTAAATTTAGAGCCTATCATACCATAGTGCATAGCAACCTATGGTTGTTGCGAGATATTTCTTACGCAATTAAAATGTTAAAAGTTCTATATGCATACTAATAAATAGTAAGGATGATGATTATGAAGATTTTTTTATTTTTATTTATATTGCTTTTTTCGGGTATTGGCGATATATGGTTTTAAAAGTTCCCTCAGTGAAACATGAACCTAAAAAACTTGATCACGTTTTCCCATATACAAAAGAACCAGTAATACACTTCGGAAAAAATAAACAGTACCTATCTTAATTAATAATGCCGTAGTCTTCATAAATAGCATAAAACTTTTCTTTCACTTTAACAAACGAACAAAGTAGGAGTTCAAACTTCCCGGTTCCTGTCATCTTTGTACAGAGGATTAATTCCTATTATATTGCATAATTATAACATTAATTTTGACTATTATTGATTTAGCTTACGCGGATATGATTTAAAAATATAAATATGCACAATATTTTCCTTTTTCACAATAAATTGACTTGGTATAAATATTAATTTAATCTGTAAATTTTAATTTGTTATTCAAATACGGCATTGAAAAGAGTAACTACCGAGTTTCTTGCCGGTTTCTTCTCGGTAGATGCGACTTTCCGAACCGGTAGTAGATTCAAATTGTTCCATTTTGTATCTATTATTTGACGATTTACAAGTGCTTTTTTGGCCTACGTAAATAAAGATATTTTGAGTTTGAGTTTGAAATCATATCACTATACCCCTTAAAATGTTTACTTACATGTTTTTCACTGCAAGTATTCGCTTAAATTTGTTTATTTTTATTTGCGCAAAAGTACAAAGCTGATAGTCGCATTAGATGCACCTGTGCGAGAAATATGCGTCGGACACTAGAACCAAGTGTTCAAAATGGGTTAGCGATAGAAAATCGTTACAAAAACAGTTATTACAGACAGCAATAAAATATTGAATTTAAGCTTAGTAAGTAGTCTATGAAACGATTAGTATTGCCTATGTTAATACATACACAACATATATACCGTTACGCTTATTTCATTACTTTCAGTCAAAAATAAGATTAAGTTGGGTTAGATAAAATATTTCAAAATTTTGTGGCAAGTTGCTAGTTCCTCGGCTTCATAATCATGAACCCAATAAACATTACCAACGTTTCAAGTGAGTATAAAAAAAATAAAAATAAAATAAAATAAAATTTATTGTGTAGCCATGATACAGTTTACAGTATGTAGGAAGTGTTACGAAACGGACGCCACACGGAACGAACCTTTGATGCTCAAACGCGGCTCGCGTCTAAGCAAACGGTTCATAGTGGTTCTTGTACGTATCACTCGAAATACCACAATATCTAGATTCTAGATGTATGTACTGTAATAACGGCCGCTATAACATTATACCAAAATTGGTTATTTGTGTACTAGTCTCTAAAATAATAAAATAATAAATATCTATTGAAAACAATACCAATTCAACATTAAAATGTACGTATATTTTGCTGCTAGGCACCATGTTGTTTCTAGGTCATTGTCCATATGGTTTTTGTAGGCAGCAGTGCGCTAACGCTTACATTAACTAACGCTATTCTGAGTTGTTGTTACAAACTCTATAGACGGTACATATTTCTGCGCGAACCTATCCCTGGGGGAAGATAAATGATATTTCATTCCGTAGGCTGTAAAGGATCACATTTTCGGGTCGGCAGAATTGTTTGGGAAAATGGACGGGAACTTTGTGTTTAAAGAAAGAGCTCTATTGGGTGTAACTATTTGCAATCACCATGGTTTTTAACAATAGCTGATTATCATTAAACTCAGAACAATAGTAGCTCTATGGTAAGGACATGCAATTGTATCTTTAAACCTGTACCTTTGAATTTGTTTAACCTCTGAACTTATTATTAGGCAGTGAGGAAAAACTTTGTGATAAAACCAGCACATTAAATAACTATAGATGTATAACCCTGAACCATTTTTTTGGTTCTTTAACATAAGGGTTACGAAGGTTACATGTTCAATCGCGTCAATGTAATAACCAGAGTTGCTAAATCATGGTCTAAGTACACCCCGACTCAACATAGCACTAGGAAAATGATAATATCATTAAAATCAGTGTTCTTTAAATTTTCATGCAACGATTCCACTTTAAAAAATTCAGTGAACATATTTGTAATTTAACTTTCAACGGGCGCTTGAATAAAGTGAAACATATGTGAATTTCCGGGAAATGTTTCAAAGATGCCGGGAATCAACAAAAGCGACATTTCATTGAAAGTAAAAACCGTGTAAAAATGTGTCAAACGGTAATTTCGATCAGACTTTTATTGCGAGTTATGCAAGATATTTCGTCACTGCTGAATCCACGAATTCGAATCGAATAATTCGTATTTCCGCGGGCAGAAGCTAGTATTTCAATAAGTATTCATCGATATAAATGTAAACGCGATCGTAAAGTCTCACACGTCACTGATCATGGACCGCGTATTAAATTGGTTGCACGTAGTTTTATTGCACGTCACTGGTAATAAAGTTCAAAGTTAATTAAGTAAATTTTAATGTACACAGTTGGAGTAATTTATTATGTCGCTCCCAGCACTGGATGTGAAATCAGTTCGATGTTGGAATGTACCGAGTTGGGAAGTGCACGCCGCGTTCCACCGCTCGAATAAACCACAGCTCTGCTGATTTATGAAGCACTTAGACCGATGTCCCTTATAGGCGCGAGTGTTTTAAAACGGGCCCAACAGACAGTTTATTTGATTTATAACGTGATAACAGATACGGGTAATGATCTCATCTTCGGAAGGGAGAGGTGCACTATAAATATCACTTACTTTTAATAGATATTCAGAATCCTGACCTGAAAATGTTCGCGATATGCTAAATACATTTTAGGGGTCGTTATAAGCAAATTAGCATGGTCATCCTTTTTTATAAAAGAAGAAGCCGCGCACCATCTTGGTCAAGGTTTTTTATTTTACTAATGGTGACAAACAAGCATATTGCCTGCCTGATGATAATTAGTAATCCTTGTTACTTAGTATCACAAGTGCGTCTGCGCCTTTAATGGGAATTGGACATCTTAAATTGATTCTGAGAAAGAATGATGATTAGGTATATTTATTATTGTACCTAATCATCACTATATCACTTTTAAAAAATTATACTAAAGCGTGTGATACAATAATGATCCTAGTGGTAATATCCAGACGAACATCATCATCAATATGTAATCTAAAATTATAATCCGACTATACTTAGTCTAGAGTCAGTGTCGTTATAAATAGACCTGATTAAATCAGTCAAAGCCACATTGGCATGTGGTTACAGGCTTTTACGTTTGATTGGTTGGTGCCAGACAGTGCAACGACATGTACCGTTTGTGAAACAAAAGTGGACCAATCAGATCGTTTATTCTGTAACGGTGTAGGAATAAATAAAGCAGTAAGATTAAGAGTTTGAGCCAATTAATTTTAAAAATAATAAAATAACTTTTTGAGCTTTTATATCACTAAACTAAATACTAATACTAAACTTTATGTAACTTGTCACCTTTTCACAATTTTATATCTAACCCAGCCTATTGTCCCATGTTGGTCTGGGACTTAAAAATAATGTGCCAACTGTGGTTCTTTGTGGTCGTCTTTTACGACATGCTAGGTATGAACATATATTGGGTTTTGGGTATGTGATTGTGTAGGCGACAAGCTAGCCACTTGTCACTACTTATTTACAATTTTCTATCTAACCCAGCCCAGTTTGATTATTGGCTGAATGTGGTTGAGGGGGCCTGCTGCCCCTTTGACTTTGTCTAACCCTTCGGGGATTATGGGCGTGATGTTATGTATGTATGTCACTAAATTATCACATGGCATTTGATATGTAACTAAAAAGACGTATAGTACGCTGTTTTTGCTTAAAGTTTTCTTTGGATATATAAGTGTATATTTTTCAAATAATGCGCTAGGTAATGTGTGCCAAAATTGGCCTAATAATAGACTAGATTTTTCCATACTTGCATATGTTTAACACCTTACGTCACCCAGAAAAGGCAAACCTTTTACGGTTATCCCGAATACGGCATGATTTTAGCGGTGAATGAACATTTCATATCATGATTCCCTTTCTAGGTTTATGTCCCGTTCCTAGTCGGGTCCGCTTAAACCGTGATTCTAGATTTAGTGAGACTAGTTATTACATTGAGGCGGCTCCTATTTGACCCTCATAATCCTTAGATAGATTGGATCATGGTTACACACCAATAGTTATATGAATATGTATGCTTTAAATCACCGCCAGGCCACACGAACTGAGATTTTAAATCCAGAGGTACATAATTAAACCAACATATTTTTCAGGTGAGACGCATATCTTGGCTATTAAGCTATCATCGCATCGCATTCGCAAAAATGAAGGAATCTTACGTTACTTTGTTAACTCGGAGTTTTATGCTTTCCGGAGCACGAATTTATAAATTTATCAAGCTGTCGTTCTCGAAAGAAATGCCTGAAACTCAACGACATGTCATATAAATAAAATACGTCTAATGTTCGTCTTTGTATGACTTGTATGAGATAAAAATATGTACTTTTTCACACGGATGCAAGGCCATCACTGTATTGCGGCTATCAACCTGTTTTATCGGGATTGTTTTGTTTCTTCGATATTCAATGCACTCTCTATTACAGTAAAAGCCGGTGGTCTAGACTCCATCGGCTCAATCAGGTTTGTTTTTATAGTGTTGCATAGCACAATCTTTCTGCAAACAAAATTTTCTATGAAACATTACACTTCTTTACAAAAGCGGAAAAAAAGTTATGGATCAATCTTTCGAGTTGCTTCGTTATTTAACGAGGCATAACAGGTGCATTTAAATAATGTGATCTTAACTAATTTAATATTTACTGATTGCATTCAAATCGTTCAAGATGAAAAAAGGATTGTATGTCTATGTTGTATACAAACATTTCGTAGTCTAATTAGGAGAGATATTGTTTTAACCCAATATGGCTTTTTACCGATTACATTTTACCGTAAAACCGATATATATATTCAGACGTTTTCACATGAAGATGTTTAATTTGTTCACCCAATTTGTTGAATTTTTGCGACTGAACGTTATGCAACAAAGCTCTACATATGCGTGTGTGTTATGTATATAAAAGATGAAGTGTACTTAAGTAATTAAAAAGCTGATGCCATATGCAATTACTAAAAACGGAACCTATAACTGTATTAGCTTAGCCAGAAACAGAAAACTGCCAGATTTTGATAAGCAAAAATTTTAGTTGGATTTCCATAGCTAACAGTGGCCATGTCCATTTAGATTGGGCAAACGAGCGGGTTAGATGTGATCGAATAATTTAACGTTCCATTGAAATAGTGCTGTGGTTAGTCAGCGTAAGAGGTTTTATGGCAAAGAAACGAAAATGGACAATGTAGCGGGTCCGGTGTAGGATCGGTATGCAAATTAATATGCGCATGGGATGGGTCGCATGAATATGCATGCTCTGTTCGCTCCGGAATAATCGTTGATCGTTGCGTGCGCCGCCCCGGTGTGTGAAGAATTAGCTCAATTGTGCGCAATCATCACGCATGTTCGTTAATTATTCAGTTTTCATTTCGGCAACACGGAATTTAATATTTAGTTTTGTGGCACAGAAATTTCAAAGTTCGACTCGAGCTCCACGCTAAGTATAATTTAGCACGTTGGTTGAGTAGTTAGTTTTAAAGTGAGAATAAGAAAGAAACCTAGTTTGATATAACTGACTGGCGCAATCTGTAGAGAGCAGAGACTAATTCTAAGGCTAGTTAAAAAACAATAAAAGTCTCTCTAGACTCTTAGAGTTTTAAGAAGAAGAAGAAGATGGTTTACTTTATGACTTTTGGTAACTATTGCGTTCTTCAGGTAAGATTCCTCCAGAGCTGTGTGAGATAGACGTAATAAATGCATTTCATTGGCACTCCCCTCAACAAAAAAAAAAAGAGGTTTGCTATGTGACTGAATGAAAGCAATACTTCCAAACAATAGCCGAAAAGCCTGGGTTAAAAATAGTTCTCAGTAAAAATAAAACTGGTATTTGAACAATGCAAGTTAAATTGTGGACTAAAATTTCAATAAATTAATAATAAATATAATACTATGTCAGTAGAATGTTATTAATTAAATATTTTTAACCACTGGACGGACATTTATACGATGCAGTAAACAGTATCGTTAATGACGTTATTTTTGGAACAACTAAACAAATCGAAAACATTTATAATAAATAAGGTTACATTTGAACGTACATAAAACTGGCTATACAGCGATTAAATATCTAAACAAATATTAACCTTTTTGTAATGCTTTATTATTATTTTGTTTAACTTAACAAAACTAAAAGTACGACGATCTAACAATAGTTTAAATTAGAATTAGTTAGCACAGCAAAGCTTCGGTCCAACTAGTTCATTTATCTTTGAATAACAACTATAAGATCTGTAAATATTGATATTATATTATTTGTTGAGTCAGTTCCTAGGCCGTTATTGTCGACTAAGGCGTTTATACCACGCAATAGGCGTTTGCCTATGTCAATATCTCACTAAATTTACGCTCTCCTAAGCCTATCTAAACTTCCACTGCACAAGGTCGATAGCGGCCTAATTGATGACTATAATTTAAATAAATAGACAATCCATTTTGTACTTTATCACATAGACGGTTGTAGAATAAATTGGCAGTTTCAATAAGAAATAAACATATTGGATAATGCTCATCCAATATTTTGCAAAGAAAAAAATAGCTGATGGAAGCTTTTTATAAACATAGTAATGCTGTTTGGATTGGACTGAATGATTTTTATTTAAAATTACTCGCTTTATTTCGAGTTTTTGTCTGAAATACTAGGAGAACACCTAGTTGAATATTGTCGAGCTTACATAAAAGCTCTTGCACATTCGTTATTGAAAGTTGGCAACATTCCCTCTGTGCTAAATATTGCTGTTTTCGGTTGTTGCTAATACAATTTTGGAAAAGTGTGCCAAAAAGAAGTGCTGAACGGAAAGGCAATTTTGAATATTTTAAACTTTCCTTACGGCGAATTAACAAACCTCATAATCTTTGCAAGGCTTAAATTCTTCCCGACAAAGAATTTTAACAAAGAGTAAAAAGTTAATTTAGACGTACCTCTTTGTGAGTAAGTTTATTCCCAAGTGAATAGAAGCATCTATTCTGTAAAAGCATCTACTATCTTAATGAATACTTTATCAGATTTTTAATGGGTATATATATTTTTTTAGTTTAGGCGTAAAAAAGTTGTCTCTAATACAAATAAAAATGTATTGAGAGTAGCTAAGAAGGTACACGTTGGATAGAGCGCTGAGTGCTCATGCACGGGCAAGTATGGATGCGTCAGCGACAGGACTCTCTCGGCCAGCATTCCGTGCCATGCCGCAAAAGATCTTTAAATCATTTATTACTACTACCCACAGCCAATGAAGCGAGAAACATCCACAAGCTAAACCGTTCTTAGTTTGAAAAAAACCCGTGAAGTTATCTTTTGCAAGCTGTAATTGAACAGCGCCGTCTACCTTGAAATTATGCCCATTTTACGACATCGCCATCGCTGTGACGGAATGTTCAATCCCTTTGACAATTTGGGGGGTGTGATAACAAGCGTCAGCAGTATTAAAGTAGCTGAGCAAAAATTTATTGAAATGATCGATGAGACATGCGGGCGTGGAATGTTTGCGGGTTGATTGGGGCCGACGTAATGTTTAGGGGCAGGATGCTGACTAGGCGTACGCTGTGCGGTGTCAAATACGGCTCCTTCTGAGTCTCTTAGCGGTAAATGCGTTTCCGTCATCTGTTTTATATCAGCTAATGTTTTATGACAAATATTTCCTGAAGGTGTAGTTTATGAGTTTATCGAGAATGCTCAAATTGCGCATACTTGCAGCTCCTTAAAATTCCTATTTATCGACATATTTGCTGCTGCAATGGGCGGAATTTTCTATCTCTTATACTGTATAGGAATTATGCGTTAACACATTTATGTAATTTAGCAACGTAACATACTATAACTATATATAACCACATTACTTATATTGAAAAAGTTAAGATTAACTCCTTACTAATGTTATAAATGTAAATCTGATTACCTAATATAGTTTTCACTCCTACATACTCCTAAATCTTGCAACAATATGATGAAAGTTTCAACTCTAAGGGAATCTAGCAATGGATAAAGTATACGCATCATATGCGTGCAGATAAAACATAGATAACATGTTGGTTTTGCCAAATGAAACTTCTAGTATTTAAATGAGGACGGCAACAAATGCCAATTCCATGTTATAGCACTTGGTAGTATTTTTACGACACTAGATCGCTTTTAGGTTCCTTGCAGCTGGAGTGTAACAGTGTAAATTAAATGCACATAAATGACCTAAAATGAAGAAGCTGCACACAAATAAAGATAATAGACATTTAGATAACAGGAATCTTACAGCCGCTAAGTAAGAATGTGCTAAGAAGGTTTATGTTATTTAACGCGACCTAGACCAGTTGTTCATAAGGTCCATATTAACTTGACATGGATACAACTCGACTGTATTCGAAGACGAAGGGGCCGTAGGGACGTGGATGTTGCGGCGTTCTGTGTGAGGGTGGCAGGTGCCGACACGTTGTCTAAGCTTACCTAGACGTGTTTATGTTTACAACATTCATTACCGACGGTAACAACGGAGGATATTAGCCAACGTTGGCAGTTAAACAGTTTAATGTTTTAAAACTGTTGCTCGTAACTAATTATTTCGGTCAGGGTAGCGTAACATTACCTGTTTTTGAGATGTATTTGGGAAAGTTTTGGGAAGTTCGTGTAAAAAAAGCTCGGTGGGCATTTAAAATTGACTGTTATAATAAGGCTTCTTTTAAACAGGGACTTTAAAACAAAGTACCTACTGTTTGTCGTATGAGGCTAAGACGGATTTGCTAGCTAGACACTTGTCGCTAGTTTTTCACAATTTTCCATCAAACTCAATTATTATCTTCAGCCTTAAGTAGGTAAAAGAGCTGCTCGTGTTGATATGTACTGTTATAATAATTACAATATTAGGTATATTGTAATTATTGTAATTACTTAGATTGATTTTCAAGTGGGATTGCTTTAATGAGCTTTATCTACGTAGGTAAACCCATTTGTATACCGTTACCAATGGGTGACAAATATAACACATCATAGTTTTATATCATCACCATAACGTTACGATCACAGAGCGGTGGTAGCTCAATGGTAAGGACACGCGCCTTTTAACCGAGGAGTGAGGGTTCAAACCCGGCACAAATCTATGTACGTATTTACGTACACAGATTTGATTTGAAACAACTAGCTCGGCGGTGAGGGAAAACATCGTGATGAAAACTGCAAATTCAAACAACTTTGGATATGTAACCATGACCCAAAAATTGTTTGGTTCCCTTATCTTAGGGTTACGAAGGTCAGATCAACAGTCGCTTCAATGTAATTACCAGACTCGCTAAATCCTGGATCATGGTCTAAGCGGCCCACGTCTAAACACGGGACATAACGCTAGGAAGATGATAAACGTTACGATCGCAATAGAGTCATAAAATACTTATACTTGCGTTTAATCGGAAGTAACATGTAAATATAAATGACGATGAAACTGTCTATCAACAATTTTCGGCATAAATTGGGAAATTTCGATTCACTCAGATTTACACTAACACTTGCCACATTTTGGGCATTCCTTGTATAGCGGCCCAGACGCAGGTTGCGCCAAGCTCATACATTTCAGTTTGGACCGGGAGCGCAGATTATTCCTGCGGGATCGCGCGCTGTCGACGGGAAATGAACAATTTGACGACGGCACTCGATTACCCGCCGCCGCTCACGTCACCAATATCTGGACCCGATTAGAGACCCCTAATGGCCGTCAGTTCTCTTTCATTTCACTAATTTCAAGAACGTGCCCCGTTTATTTTAGAGCTCGCTACTATATTTAACTAGGGCTTCATTAAAACTTTTTCACTTTTGAACCAATCGGCTTTGTTTACTTTCGAGTTTTTTTTATTAAGCTCTTTTACACTGAAGTCTTAGGTTTTAAATATGTAGTACTGTAAAATAGCAGGCAAGACTTTTAGAGGTATCTCGGCAAACTTATTGTTAATTTAAATTATTTTTAAGATAATTTAACGATGACAAAAAAGGCACATTCACAAACCAACATTTAATGGAATATAACTCAAACAAGATATTTCAGACCAATTATATCTTTTATTATTTGCTATTTATGAAGCCTTTAGAGGAGACGAGTATGAGTTTGAGTTGCAACAATTCCTATCTGGTTTTAATAAATCTGAATTTATCAGGTATAACTGTAAACATTTATTTATTTATTCTATTTTATTTATTATAACATCAACATTTATACCTGATAAATTCAGAAACAGAAAGAAATCAGGAACGTTCATATTAATATCTTAATAAAAACATTTACAACAATATTATTATCTCTTTGCGTCACGACAAAAAAGGACTAACATTAATATTAGCGCTAATATTTTATCGGTAGATAAACGAGATTTCAATTAGAATCTCGTTCGAGAAGAGCAGTGCTTTAATTAAAGTTGTTTTTTTAGAAGAGCTGACTGCGGAGGCCCGGGCACCTCATGCCCCCACTATTCATTACGGCTAGGCTACACATGCCGATGTTCGGTTTAATTAGTTTTTGTTTGAGAACCAACGATGTACTTCAAAAGAAAATGGAAACTGATAGCATGCTGGTGCGGGGATGAAGTGGTTGTCCCGATTCGGGTAATTTTCTTTTAAGTAGCCTTATGTTGGTCTTATTAATCTTTTTTCTACGGCTTTCTTTCCCGCTTTGAGAATGATCCATGTTCTAACCAGAAACTTATTAATTAATGAAGTAAAATTTTGCTTCAATACAAAGATCTGATATTGCTCAGATAAATGCTACCCATTTTATTGTTTGCCTTTGCTTACACAGTTATTATTCAGTATGAAAAATTAAAAGATAATATTTATACATTATTTATTGATTGATGATAATGAAAGACATACAAATTATAATCCAAAAGTAATGAAATGTACAATATAAGATTACCTCCGAAAGTCTAGACGGATTTACGTCACTGCCGAAGATTATAAAGGTCTTTTTAGTAATACTAATACCTAACATTTTGTCTGCTATATCCAGTTTTCTGAAGTCGTTAAATTTTGTGAAGATAGTAATTAAGAAAAAATCTTGTTCTTAGGCATCTTATTACATTAGTTATTAATTATATATCTAAAGATTTCTCTATTACGCTTAAACACCCTGCCTTTATTTTTAATTAACTCGCACAGTCAATGAAATGTAAAACTGTATACTAAGAAAACCTTTTAGATTTCAAAATGTATATGTATTTCTGTTGGTAAATATTATACGCTTGCTAATTATTATCTATATTTAGCTATTCTATCTCTTTTAATTTTCTGTACGAGTTCATATCCAAATTTGGTTCAAATTGTCGCATTCAGATTTCAGAACAAGAGCGGGCGAGACGGATTGCCAGCAATACAAAATTAAACGTACATTTCATTGACGGGTGGGGGGTCATGCCGAGGCTCGGTGGGCTCACTTTGGCAGGGCCGGGTCTCACATGAATAATTAGGCGGCAAGTCAAGCCCACTCGTCGCCGTTAAAAAGAATTATTTCGGCTAATGCTCGTCTCGGCTTTTGGCGACGAGCTCAGCAATTTGTCACAGCCCCAAAGGCGATGTTTATTCAAACGAGGAGATTTTATTGCAACGACATAAATCTTCGGGCAAAGACGTGATGGAAGTGACGTGAACTCGTAATCGGGCGACAATGTCACTTTCCTCGACCCTTTTCTTTCTCTACGCTCGCGTACATATATAAATTATTTATATCTCCCGTGTGTCTGTTTCATACATTTTTATAGCGTAATCTTCCTCCGTTTGAATTTAAGTTACTATTCAATGTATTTTCCTCGGAAATTCGTATCTCGGAAAACAATTTATTTATTAAACGGCATAAAAGCCGACCCTATATATGGTTGCCGTGAACATTATAAATCAAATTATTTTTAGTAAACCCTAGATTTTTTTTATAAAATACTGTTTCACTCCGTTATTAAATTCCGTCATATACAATGCATGTATAATTTCCTATTGAAGGTTTTGCGAAGCTAAAACAATACAAAAAACATCAATGAACAATGGCCGATTAACGCACCATGCGTCATTTTAAACGTAAAGCATCCCTTGCAATATTAAAACACACGTATAGCCGGTTCCGGCTGGTATGGTGGCGTAGCAGTTATTAATTCAGATGTCGGTTGGTAATCCAGTGGGGTGGCGACCGCGCGACATGTCGTTATCATTTCGGACATTAATAAAACTCTAGCCGTCGTTTCTAACGAGCGCAGCGTACCACAAACTTTGTCCGCCGGGAAATATTCAAACGCCAGTTGGAGCGCGCATGGCGAATATTGACGCGGCTTATTATCGCGTGCCGAGGCGAATCTGCGTCGCTTCTCTTATACGGAGCGCAGACGACGGACTTTTTATCTGTGGGATTTTTTTCACTTCATATCATATGCTTACAATTGCATCAAATGCTGACAAGGGACTCAGAAAGTAATGTTTGTAAGAAAAAATCGTATGAAGTAAAAAGATCGTACACCATGTATTCTTAGCGGACTTTTTTTCTATGTTTGGGCGACTATTGTCCGCGGCAGACAAAAATTCCGCCGTCTCCGCGCTACTCTATGATTACTATAATACTGTAGAAAACTACTTTCAATTAACAGAACATAATACAAGGGAGAATACCGTTACGTTTGGGGAGTTCAAGTTTCAACTTAAGTAGCTACATAATTATTCATTCATTAAGAGTACGTGCGCCCTTCATTCTATTTTCGCCAAGACGTTGCAAAATCTCTCTTGTACATTACATTTTATACCTTCATTTACAGTTCAAGTCATAATTAATAATGATACTATCAACGACTGCAGCGCAGAAGGGGTAAGTCAAATCTTCATTATTTTAATAAAAAGAGGTATTCATATAAAAGTTTGTGACAGAATCATATGCATATGTTTTTACGTGCTTTTTCACACTAGACTTAAACAGACTATATTCGTATATTAATAATAATAAAAAAAAAACAGAATAAACTCGTATGATTTAGACGATCACACATTATTGCGTAAAAATAGAAATGAAGATTTTGAATCTGAAATATACCGAAATTGTGTATAAAATAATATGAATAAAAGTAATATAAAAAAAAACTCATATATATATATTTTTCATATATCTTTTTAATGAAATTTTATTCAAACAAATATATACACTAGCTAATGGCACATAAAACAAAAAGAAATATCTAAGTGAAGAAAGCATTAGATTCTTTTTACTGAACATTCTTTGATAAACACCATATACGTGAGGGCGAATGAGCAATATTTTAACATAATAGAATTGAAGTCATAACTAGGTGCAGTTAAAATTTATCCACGTTAAATGTAAATTCAGCCAGGTCAACTTTATGGACAAAGGGCTTTGAAAAGATTAATTATGTATAAGGTTTCACATTTAGTTGGTTTAATACTGCGGGATTAAGCCTAACGGTCTTTAAAGCAGCGAAACATTCGCTGTATCTCGTTTTAAATAGAGAATAACCCCAAGCCGGGGACAAAAGAGGCGCAAATCTTTACATTTGCGCGCGGAAGGTGGATCATTCGATCCGTTTCTAATCTGGCGGGTCGGTTAAGGCGCTTCTAATAATGTATCTACCTTGTACATGATTGTGTCGCGGATAATCCAGATTACAGATTAATAGGACTGTTTCCCGCTGCGGCTCCACAGCAAAGACCAACTCGAGAAATGGGCGGAATAAGGAACGCGGGAACAATATTACCGACCGCTCTCCGCCGCGCAACAGCCTTATTTATCTCTTTGAGGTTGCCGGGAACATTTCTGCACTATTTTTTGTTGTTTGTCTTGTTTGGCATCATAAACTATGCGTATTTTTGGCGACCAACGCGTCCAAAAGACATTTTTTGTCTGTTGTTTGGTATTTGGAAGCACGCGCTGCATGGTTGGAGCTGAAAATTTGCCGGGCTTCTATTATTATATTTACAGTATCTCATTCTATTTCATTTTACTGTAATATTGTATAATACACAACAGATTATATAAAACACAACGTTACAGGTCCTGTGTGTTACTGTTTGTAACACAAAGGACCTGGAACGTTAAAGTTGACGCTATAATTGAAATTAGAATCTTCATTACATTAGCTACGGATTTAAACAATAAACACATTTTACATTATGAAGCAAAATGTTCATACTCTAACGTAAACGAAAGATTATAAAACATGAGAGTAAATAAAGCTATCTAAAGTAAGATAACCTTTTATCCATGAGTCAACAGTCAACATACTACGACGTAGTAAGTCTTCGTAGCTCCGCTCGTAGCCGTATAAATAAATGTAGCAGCAATACAGTGGCGTAGTGATCGTAGCGCTGTCGTAGCAGCTACTTCACGTCTCCGAGCGCGCCGCCTCTTTTAACGGAAAGTCCTCAATAAGCATCTTCGGAAATATTGGTAGAATTTCCAATCACAAAAGATGTATACCTACTTGACGGCACATTGTTATTCCGATATTCGTTCCAAAAATATATCATATCCCCTACAACACTGAACTACTGTCTAATTTTACATTTTTTGATACCACTTTTGATTGATAACTATTTTCAAATAATCTTTGCCAATATTGACTGATTGAAAGCCATTCAATTAAGGCATCTGTTAGATGGTGAAAGTAAAGTAAAAAGGAGCAAAGACCCCCAACTGGTTAACAATAAGAAAAATTGCAGGACTTGAAGAACTTCTTACGCCCATAATGGATTCACGAGAACCGTCTTCAGAGTAACAATAAATTAAATCAGAAAAAATGTAGTTGGCGTAAAAAATAAAGTTTCCAAGTTGGGACGACTTGACAGCAGGAGTTAGCGGACGAGCGCGGCCGCGTCGGAGCACTATATCGCGTGGGTTAAACTCGTTATTGAGTTCATCATGAAATCACATCGTCTCAGTGATTCCAACGAAGTTCGGTACAAGAAAAAAAATATATATCAAATTGAACCGCCAAAACTTTGTCACTTAGCATAACACAAGTGTGAGTTGAAAATTAAGTTACATTGTTCGGAGGGTTTCACAACAAAATCATAATGTAATTTGTCAAGTGTCGAGAGAAATGCTCTCAGCGTTTTACGTACAACTTGAAGCCTAAGCTTTTCGGGAGTAAGAGTGTCACGTTAGGAGTGACTA
The DNA here is from genome assembly GCA_951394215.1 of Glyphodes perspectalis. Taxonomy (NCBI): domain Eukaryota; kingdom Metazoa; phylum Arthropoda; class Insecta; order Lepidoptera; family Crambidae; genus Glyphodes; species Glyphodes perspectalis. The sequence continues at coordinate 10,705,329 of OX596202.1, read as the reverse complement.
TTACTAATCAACGAAAAGCGACGTCAATTAAATGTAATCCCTTTATAATCCTTTGTGATATATTATAGGAGTATCATACTATAACATCCATAATACTTTGCTCTTTTTTTATAACAAGCCTATCTTAATCATCTATTATGTGTGAATGTACATATTTTTTTTTGTCTTTATTTCTTTCAATAAGTATATATAGATAACAAGTTTTGTCAGTTAGTTTAGTTAATACGTATCTTACTTATTAAATTCTATACTAACCCTATAATTTTAAATAATCACGAGGCATTATTTTTATCAAGCCTTTGGTATTTGCATCTTTGTTAATCTGTTAATGTACATACATTCATATCAGCTTGAATCGAAAGAAGATATTATTAGTATGTCATAATATATTATTTAGAATACTCAAGGCAGTCAGTAAGTTTGCATCGTTGAAGCCAAAATCACTGCTCTGATTTGCCTTTCACCTGTGACGCATGACGGCTGTACGGTACAGTGGCTCTTATCTGCCTCTGCAGCATCACACGAAATAGGATTATACCCATTCATTGATATTATTACTGTCACGTTTGTGCCTCCCTAATGGAGATTAAAAAGGCAACTTTGCGGTAGCCTAATGTGTCATGACACTTTTGATATCTTTTACAAGTACATATTACTGAAACGAATTTTTAAAGCGGTTAAAATATAAATTGAGCTTGATTTTGGAAATTAAAGTTATATGTTATAATTAAGATGTGATATAAGTAAGATGTTATGTAATTATGTTATGCCTACCCCGCTAGGGAAGTGGCGTGAAGTTTAGTTAGTTATGTTATAAAGAATAAATATTTGAAAGTTTGCTTGTATTGAATAGGCTTTGAAACTGTTGGACCGATTTAAAAAATATTTAACCAATGGAAAGCTACTTTATCAGCGAGTATCACAGGCTATGTTTTATATTTGTATACCCACGAAAACGGGAACTGCGCTGGTGAAACCGTGGGCCGCTTCTATAATTTATATCTTCGTGGGATACCCACTGCGTATGGATGCTTTTCAAAAACGTCAAACTACATATAAAACGCATAGCTATAAAATTCGAGAAATGACTTACTCTATTGACCCTTACATGACCATCCATGTTAACTCTCTAGGTGCACGGGAAAGCAATCACTTTAAACGTAACTTCGGTATTTCGACATAATGTTTATTGGATGTAGCGGTGGAGTTAGGACGGATGTCACCATTGGATATGTGATACAGGTATATAAGCAATAGTCTGAATAAATCCATAAATAACTTAAGTAAATAAATAACTAAAGGTTTGAAAGTTACCATTAAATCCTAAGAGAATGAATCTTGTGCTGAATTGTTCATCATTGCCACAACCCAAATTATCGAAACGATAAAATTTACCATATTCATCAGAATATACCTACCCGATCTTACGTTTAATCCATTACAGACAAAACAATTTGCACACAATATCCGGTCCATTATATATACATATTTTATTGGGAGCAACCTCGATTTTCCTCTAAGCGCTAACAACGTTTATATCTGAGCTGATCTGCACAATGTGTCTCGCAGTATTAAGTAAAGTGCTGCTTGTATGCCAGTATCGGGGGAAATGCGATCGAATGCTTAAACCTCACATACAAGAATGCTTCGAAGCTTCTCAAAGTGCACACAAAATGGATGTATCGATGACAACAGAGTTTGCATGAATGAACACTGTGGCCCACGAGTTAATAGTATTAAGCCGTATAGAGAGGGAGCATAGCAAATATTATTTCATGAATGCGTTTGAAGTTTATTGTATTTTATAAGATTACAATTATATTTTCACATGTAACGTTAACTTTAGTTAAAGGCTTAGTTGGGCAGTATTTCATTAGAAAAAAAGTTAATTTATTTACCTAGCGTCCACTTATAAAATTTACTTCGATTTGCCCTTAAGGATAATAATAATAAAAAAGGTTTTTGTGGTGTAGGGCATCGTCGAGGTCATGTTCTTAAACACTTACTAGCTTCATTCCTGGGCGCGAGAAATAAAAGTGATAATTTTATATATAAGAGCACGTAAAGTATATACAATTACGAATACGATTAATTCGAAAATTAGATAAAAATTGTTTGTGGAAAGCAGCAATTTATAAGCATGTTATGGAATATGCAGATAGGGGTGAAGTGCATTCGTAATTATCATTTGTGGAAGGAAAACAAATATTCGTATTTATGGAGAATTGCAAACCCAGCGGAATAATGTTTGTTAAGTAGTACCACTTTAATTTTCCGAGACACAGCCGTTGTTTTGCGTTGCAATGTCGTCGCTAATAGGAATAATATTCTTGTCTGCGTATTCAATTACCATACCCGTACTCATGTACCCCATATTTGTGTTACTCGTTATAATGGAGGCAGAGTTGTGATTAAAATAATACGTACTTCTTCTCTGGCATTGCATATGTGTACCAAGGTTTTTTTATATATTAATTGGACTACCTTTGGTCAATAAATAAATAAATAAATGTTTTTCTTTCTTTTTTTCTTTCTATATCAGTTAATATCGATGTCTGTGGAAGAAAAGTAGTTTGACTGTAGATGATTATTGAACTTAATGAAAGATAAAAAGTTTATTCGGTTTAAGTCCTGCGGTGGACAAATAAAGCCTGATGATAAATATTATATTTCCTGAAATGCTATCGGAAACAAATACCTATTTATTTTTGCCGTGGTTATTACATATTTTTTTCGCGATTACGTCACAAAAAATACGGGACTTAACGCGAGGACTTCGCATTAGGTCCCGTTAGTATTATTCCTAGTGATAATGCAACGCGAAAGTATTTTATTTTATTTTATTTTTTTAGATAAGGCTTACCAACTAAATACATACATGCAAAATATATTAAAAATAACTTACAATAAACAAAACTATTCTTATATGCACTTAAATTAAAGGTGAGCACAACATTGGTATATTAAAAAACAATGCTAAAAAGGGAAATTAAAAGCTAGAAATAACGACTTACGATCCTGATCTTTTTAAATATTCTAAGATAGATTTTTTAAAGGTGGTAATTTTGTCACTACAAATATCTATGTCGTTATTTTGGAACACAGTATTAAAAATTTTAAACATCGTATTAAATTATAAACATCTTAAAATATGTTTAATTATATTATGTGATAAAGATAGCCCAATAGTCGTACCAAAGACACATAGTCGCTTTGACCCGTGTAATTAATTAATCTACCTTAAAACGATAGTCTAATAAATTAAAATGATTCTCAGCACCAACTTATACGGGCATAAGTAGGTACGGCGTTTCTTTTCAAGTTAAACGTCTGAATGCTGGGAAGTTTACTAACGATGTTGACTCCTCCTACATCTTTTAGAATTGGTCAAGAGTGGGTATGTTGAAGGGGTTCCGCTATATTTGGCTCAAAGCCATTGTTCAAAGTTTGAATTGTCGAAACAAATAAGCATGTCAAAAGCAATGTCGTTTTTAATTTGAAAATAGCAGTGATTAAAAAATATCATTAATATTTACGAATTACAGCGAGGTACATTTATACCTCCAGGGGAGTTTGTCGGCATTTCATAATTTAATTATAACGTATTATTGTATGATTGCTTTTCGTGATTGACTTTAACTTTAATATAATTGAAAGAGATTACAACAAAGTTATTTCAATAAAAATTCAATCTTGTCAAAAAAACTGAGGCTAATAGTAGCCTGAGTTTTTCTTGCTGAGTTTCTAATCGTCTTTAGGTACTATTAGTTGTTTACGCCTAAGTCTATTATTAAATAGACTTAGACAAATTTGGCTACATTTAAAAATCATTAAAATTAACGACTAAAAGTCACAAAATAATTAGCAGAACTTCTTTTTTATATAAGATGTCGCAAACGTAAAATTATTCGGGTTTCACCCTAATCTAGTTACGCAAAGAACGTAAATCTAAATTATATTATTTCCAGGGTAAACTTCGTAGGGGGTTGCCCTAATGCCAAATGTTGACATTTTACTGAATAAAGGAAGATGTACATGTCGTCGGAATGTAGTCGTTACAAAAATATGATTAGGTATGTACATGAAAAACATAATGGTTCGTGTCATTATCTCTAATAACGTACATCGAATATATTAAAACTATAACGCAGTTTAGTCGAACTTTTATATAGAAGTAGCCCTTGGGCTTGAAAAAAATACAAAACGGTTTTAGCTCGAAAAATTTGCTGTTCAGAGAGAGGCGTGATAAAGGCTGACTGTGACAGTACAAATTCCATGCAGGCAAAACGTTCTGGCGAGAAATAGCGCCTAATACATATTTTTTATACAAAAAAGCAGAAATGTTTAAATAAAATTGATGTTTTAGTATAAGAGGTGTACACCAAATAGTTTACATACTATTTTATTTCCATTTCATTATGGAAGATGGACGGGCCGAGAATATCAGATAGTTTGACAGAGGAACACGACGCTTACATAATAACTTGCCATGTTCCTGCAGGGGAACTTAAAGTCAATAAGCTACAGAATATTGCAGGCCAGTTCGGGCCGGGCAAACCTTGTGTATCAGGAACACAGGTTATATTACTAGAACTTGGTCTGTCGGTCTGTCGTTTATCATCTAAACATTTGATGCAGAATATCTTTAGACGAGCGATTTATTGTATAATCCCTAAGCAATTATAATGTGAATACTTTAAACTTTTATTTATTATAATTAATTTCGAAACCTGGTGGCATTATGTCATTATCCAATCACCAGATTTGGATTCCTCCAAAAAGCACCCCAAGAAAATATATGGGATACTTAATAATTGACTCTGTCAGATGTTCGAAAGTCTTTGTAAAAGACTTAATTACATTTCCGTTGTGGATATTATGAGTCTATACAAAACTAAATTAAACATAAATCACCAGAAACTTTAAGCACGTAGTGTTTTTATTCGTTTACATGATAAAAAGTGATACTTTCAGAATTTTCATTAGTCAGCACAGATTCTTGTTTAAATCAATCATACACAAATAGTCCATACAAATATAAGTAGTTTAACTGTGGTATAATAGCTATTACGTTGAGCGCAGGAGCCAATCATCATTACGGTATTATATTGGCCTGCAGCTCACATGCAGGTCAACTCGAGTCGAGATCACTCGCCCAGAGTGTAGTTCTCCATTAATTGCGTCCGTGGCTCGAGCCGACCCGTGACGTCACGCTGAGTGATTGTCGCGCTAATTCGGTGCGACGCTGGCGCGATCATGGCCGTCCCCACCCTGCGCCCTTTGAGCGAAGTTTACTACGCAGTACGCACTTCGCTCATGGCTAATATAATATAGAAATAAAAATGTACGAGCCGCTCGGGACGAATACCAATCATGTAGCAAAGGATTATGAAGTAACACTACAAAACGCTTTAAAGAATTTGCATGATTTTCTAACTTAAGTTTGACGCTTATGAGATATTGAATTAGTCCCATGTTAGTCTGGGCCCATGTTGATCTGGGACAAAAAAAAAGAATGTGCCAACTGTTTCTTTCTTGCCTAGCATGTCGTAAAAGGCGACTAATGGTTTACGGGCTTTTGGGTATGTAACTGAGTAGGCGACGAGCTAGCCACTTGTCACTCCTTTTTCACAGCTTTCCATCCAACCCAGCCCACTGTCCCATGTTGGTCTGGGACTTAAAAAGAATATGCCAACTGTGGTTCTTGCCTAGCATGTCGTAAAAGGCGACTAATGGTATATCGGGTTTTGGGTGCGTGATCGTGTAGGCGACAGGTTAGCCGCTTGTCACTGCTTTTTCACAATTTTCCATCTAACCCAGCCCGGCTTTATTTTTGGCTGAATGTGGTTGAAGGGGCATGCTGCTCCTTTAACTCTGCCTACCCCTTCGGGGATTATGGGCGTGATGTTATGTATGTATGTATGTAGATATTGAATCAACGCTAAATATTGTAATTTTATAAAAATAACACATTGAAACTTAGTTTAAGACTCAATGAAAATTAACCACTTCAAAAGTTAGATACCACCGTAATATTTTGTAGACTTCCGGAAGTATGATTAAAACATAATATTATGATGTTATGATTGCTAATGGTCTACCATTTAACCAAGCTTGTTAACTGATAAGTAAAGATGAAGATCAAGTTTAAAAAAAAACGCAGAACATGTTTCAGTCAAGAGAAAGAAGCAATATACTACATTCTTCTGTTTTTAATATTGTCAATGCAGTAAGAAAAACAAACTATTGAAACGATAAACTGTAAAGAAAAAAACAGAGATTTTTTGTTGAATGTAATTAAACGTCGTGAGATTATAATTGTTAATTGCCGTTCTCTGTTAGGCTTTAAAGCGCCCGAAAGAAAAGACAAATGGATACATTAAATTGCTTCACATAGCTTTTAACGCGATGGCGACGATTTGAGCACATAAGTGGACTGAGGCACTGAGCAATTTATCAAGCATTTTGGGGAGTTTCCTTAATTTATTCCGTTGTTAGCCGCGGTTGACGTGGTTTTATCTTCCATTAGTGGAAGGGCGGGGTGGGGCCCAGGACAGGCTGTACACAATAGCGCAACATTATATGAGGCTCCACTCTAAAACTTGCTCTAATCACCACCGTTAATGAGTTAACAGATAAATGAAAGTAAAACAATAGTTACACTTAGTAACACGAAAATATTTTTTAATGGATTGATTTTGGTAGCGCATAAACGAATACTAGTGAACGGTAGATTTGGTTTTCTGCATGTAAAAAGTTACACACTAACGGTTTTTTTAAGTTGTGTATAGATCATTTCACGTTTAATAGGTTTATGCTAAATTAGTTAAGTTTAAGACGTTCCTACATATTGCGGAAACTAACTCAGAACCTAAACTCAAAATAAATTAAAATGGCTTTAGGTTCTAGTAAGAGACGGATATTTAATTTGTTCCGAACGTGCGAAACGCAGATTTAATTATAGCACCTACTGCACAGTGCACATGTTCTTGATTTATTACGTTAATTTTAGGAAACTCGTAGATCAGAAAATCGGGTCAACTTAGCCAAATGCGATCTCGTTTGAGCGTCCCTCTTTTATTAAAAAAATGAAATATTTGCCCTCTCAAATGAGTATGCAAAGACACGTTGATGGATGCGACGAGGTCGTTACACGCAGAAACTTGTCTTAGACTGTTGTGTTATAAACGAATAATCTTCTTCCTAGTATTATGCTCTTTTCTTCCTAATATTGTGTCCTATATTGGTCTGGGAGTTAAAAGAATATGCCAACTCGGTTTTCTGGGCTAGCATGTCGTAAAAGGCGACTAATGGTATATCGGGTTTTGGGTATGTGATTGTGTAGGCGACAAGCTAGCTTGTCACTACTTTTTTCCAATTTTCCATCTAACCCAGCTCAGTATTATTTTTGGCTGAATATGGTAAGAGGCTTTGACTTTGCCTACATATATACCTTCGGGGATTATGGGTGTGATGTTATGTATGTATCTTCTCTTTTCTAGTCGGTCTCTTTACGATAATGCTAATTAAAGGCAGCCTGGTTATACTCGTACATATTTGATAATTTTCCCATCCAAATTAAGTATCTGAAATACTATGAGTGATTTAGTTCACATTTTATTCGTCAGAAAAAAACTTGAATCGGAATATTTCATGGAAATTCGAACTGTTTTGAACAAAACATATTAGAACATTACTCAATCAACCTACAATTTATAAGCTTAAATCGAATAGTGTCCGAAAGTAATATATTGGTCGTTATTATTTAGGTGTAAAACCTAGAAGTTCGGTATATGAAACTCAACTTTTATTCAGCGAAATTAGAATTTTTAATAGATTTTTTTTATTTTGTGATCTTGTAACTTTGTAATATCCCACATGTATGAAGCTTAAACTCACTCAAGTTACTTTTATAATTGCTTAATAGTATAGATACTATCAATCAAGCTCTTCAAAGTCATATTGTACGGATGTAAAATTATTATATAGGTTACTATATAAATAAAAAAATCAGCTAAATCATCAATAAGAACTGGCTTTTAAGACAATAAAGGTTATAACTATTCAAATAGATGAAAAACCAAAAATAACTATACATTTCATCCAATTTTCAAAATTGCTACAGAAAATGTAAGTTGATCTCATTCATCTCGAATGTTTTTGGATTTAATGGGCACTTCCATTTTCCCATCTTGTTATACCATTTGCTGAACTCCCATAGGTATACAAGTTATTAGGTCAATAGGTCAGGATTGTAATCCTTTCCCCAAGAAATAAGACATCGGATACGCAAAAGTCTTTAAGATTATAATGGAAACCTCATTATATTTCTGACTTATCTTACATTGTCTGGAAAGCTTAAATAGCTCCTTCAAATTATTCAAAATTTTTGAAATTTCCATGACGTATTTAGACTGTATCAGCCATCTTTAAAGGTCTTTAAGATCTCTTGATATAAAATTTTGTTTACTATTGCTGATTTATCATTAGTCAGGTGACAAAACTTTGTCGTAAAATAGAGATATAAGTACTTACATATATCTCGATGTGTCGTAACAAATGTATGTTTTACATGCCTGAAGGTAAGATTTTCATATAAGCCATTGCGTTTTTAAATATCAGAAAAAAGTATTTTGACATAACTGCAATTAAAAAAAAAAGCAGTAGAATTAAGAACCTCCTCCTTTTTTTTGCATTTGGTTAAAAATAGCGGTTGTTTATCATTTTCGTAATTTATCATTCGAAATAGATTGAACTTTGACACCAGCATGCTTTATGGACAAAAATATTCAACATAGGACAAAAGGTTTATGGTAGCCGTTACATGTAACTTTTTTTATTGCAGAGAATAAAGATTCAAATAGAGCTGTTCAATCAAAGTTGGCTCATAAAATTTGTTTATGTTCAGCGCACTATAGTTCACTGGCCAGTGTTGTAGCTCGCAAGTTGATTGATTTCATGCATATAAATTAGTTACTACGTTATATTTTATCACTTTCGGTCTTATACCTTTCGGCTTAAGGCTTGAAATATTCTCTGATATACTAAAGCGTATTCTATATCAAATAAACACTAAACATTTTTACAGTTTTTTTACACAGAGAATCCTAAAAAAAACATATATATGCGTAATGCTTGTGTCTGAATCTACATAATATCCAAGGACTAAGGACACTAACTGCAGTTTCTCCTTCTAAAAGATAAATTCCTAGATTTACACCTATTTAGAGTAAACAGGCACCTACGCGGATTGTTTAAATATATTCTAGTGTAGTCGGCTATACGCTTTAGCCAGACTCGTTTCGAGACAAAGGAGCATGCAAAAAAATCGTCCCCACCCACCAACAGACCTCAGCTATATCTCTGTTAATATATCTTATCTTGCCAGCTTGATGATTTTTACTATGACGACATCTGCCGTAGGCATAGAGAAATGTGGATAAATAGCCTTTGACCGTAGGTATGGTGATTTTCGTGCAAATTGCATTTTAAAATAATATTCATTTTTAAATACAATTTTGTGATTTTTAATCGCGTTCAGTATAAATAAAACGTACAAGAACACTTTCCAACTTAGAATTATTCCGAGATGATCAATTCCATAATTTGTCATTGTATAACATGCCACAAGATATTGCCCGGTTGATCAGAGGATGCGTACGATCTAGACACGTTAGGTCACGCGTTTACTATAGTTATATTTTAATAAACCGTATTTTAACTGACAGAAATGCTATCACACAGTGGTACTGCACATGTTTAACAGGAGCCCGTACTATTGGAAGATGTGCTTATATAGTCTTATTTGTATGGTATATGAGGGCAGGCCGTCACATGGAATTTAATGTTTCAGCAGAAATGTTATCTAGTGTAATAAATAATAGATGAACTAACACAATACTAAATAATAGTTTCTATTGGCATTAATTATATAGTGATAAATGCACTTTATACTGTATTTATTATATTGTGTTATGCACTTATGTACATGTTTAAATATTATGTTATAAAAAAACGCAACATTTACCTCATGTCATGCATGACATAATAATGTAACTAAAAAAAAGCGCACAACTAAAAGCGTAAAAAGCAACTAATACTGCACTATGGTACTGGTATAATTATGTTGTTGTTGTCATTATTCCATGCAATAAAAATATGGATATTGTGTTATAATGTATATTAAAGATTTCATATTCTCTATTATGTTGTGTCGTTTTAGTTACTCAAGAAGATTTTTTTTCTACTTTAGGAAAAAAATTTCAAAAGTATTAAAAATGTAATAGATTGTACTGTATGAGACATAATTTTCAAGTTGTTATTAATGAAAAATTTTAATAATCTGATTAACCAAATTAGATTTTTGTATCTTTTTTTTTTAAAAACCCCATCGATTTTGCATAAAAAAAGTTTTATTTGTATTTTACGGGACGACTCAATAATATTGAAACGCATACTTTGACTGTGTGGACAGCGCCCATACAATTTTTGCATGGTCCTTTAATTTTAGTGTGTAACTGAAAGTTTCGTTGTATACGATGAATTATGCTAGCCGCGGCGGTATGCTATAACAAGTAAATAATACCAAAGGACAATACCCGTAATGAATCTTACCAGGAAACTCGCGTCATTAGCATACAATTAGTGAGCTAGTTTAAACCTAAAATTCTATGGCTTAAGAGCCATTTTCATTAAATTCAATGTAATAATAATCTGAGGGATATGCTGAACGAGGGTATGAAAAATCGAGCAAAAAATTAAAGTCCAATGTCGCAGGTTAATTAATAATGGGCTCACAAATTTCATAATATTATACGAATTTACGTTGCTAAGCTAATAAAGATTTGCTTTTCAGACGACCCGGATAGGATTTTGTTTTTTTTTTATTTATTTAACATTGGTGTTCTATAAACAGTTATTGGAAATATAAATGTGGGTCAATAAAAAAATACAAAACTGTGCTCGTTTTAACTTCTGTATTAATTTAAAACCCGAACATTTCCCACTGAACAAAAATACCTTAATGATAATTCATTAAAAGAGAGTTTGATTATCAAATTTCAAACAAAGCCGGCACACATGTTGCGGAGCTACAAACGGACATTGTTGCCAACTTTCGCATTTGTAACATTAATCCGTTAGAAAGATGAACATGCTTAGTTTATTACTAAAACAATACAGAATGTATCAGTATGGAAGGCTCGCGTGCAACAAACACAGGTGAAGATAAGATAAACAATTGTACATTTATATTAATTACAGTCGGCGACGTGAGAAACCTTATATCGGAGTCTTGTGAGCGATAATTAATGTATCCTGCAATAATGGAGGTTATAATAACGGGAGGTGGTCATCAATAACTCGCAATCTTTGGGCTATTCATTTATTCAAAGCTGTGCAACTTCGGGTTTAGAAACCAAATGTCTAATTTACACGGGAGCAATAGCACCATGTTGAATAATAGAGCTATTAGAGGCATACAAAAGAAGTTCAAAATGTACTTCAATTTTTTTTTGTCCATTATTGAGCATACAAAAAATATTGCTCACGTATTTTTTCTTTTGTTCAGCAAACCAAAAATGATGAAGATACCGCGTGTTAAAGTACCAAGTGACGTCACTAGGTGTGTAAAATTTAGATCTTTGAAGCGCTGTATCTTTGTCATTTTTCGAGTATTAGACAAAACAAAAAATAGGTATTCAATATTTTTCGATATTCTAACTTACTGACTTAAATTTTTTTTGAGTAAAATAGCCCATTGGTAAGTTATCATACAAACCAGTGGAAAAAAGCGCGACAAAATGCTATAACTGAAGAAAACGCACTATTAAAATATCATTGGTGATATAGAGGTCTTCCTACTTAAGATACAGAACATTATTTTGTCCTCGATGCTCATTTGAAACACGGAATATATAAAAATGATAACGCCAGCGTCGGCAACAGGATATGATTAAGATCTTTTAATGTGTATGTACTTTTTATAGATTTTAAAATCGTATCACCATATTTTTAGATCTCGGAATAAATAAGGATAAGGTATTTGCAATATTGCTTAAAAGGTTAGCTTTTGCTTGTGTCTCCTAAATTCTTAATATCAAAGACTTTTTTGCCTAAATGTAAAGTAGGAAAATAAATTTATTTTCTTATATTATTTAAACGACGAAAGAAAGAATAAATAGTTAAAGACGAAAAAGACAAAGAATAGCAAAAGAAAACGCTGTCAACAAATCTTAATAAACTACTTACTAATTTACCCTAGCCATAGATTCCTTTTTCACAGATATAAGAGTATTTTGAAATAAAAGATCAAATGACTCCTCACTCTGATGTCAAAACTGATAAAAAATTAACTATGTTACCCCTCCATCATAACCCTCTTTCCACGAAAGTCTAAAGCCATAAAGTTAAAATTTATGATAAAAGTGTAGAGCTCTAAAAATTGTAAAGGCCAATGCCGTAAAAAAATATGGGATTTTTTTTTAGGTTTTCTTATATATTCTATTTGTGGAATAGAAAATAAAAAAATACTATGGCATGCCTGTTTCTTTGCAACCCTAAATGTAGGAAGGATACGGCAATATTAAATGAAATATTTTTGATCACAAAAATATTCCTTTATATTTACGCTTTCTTTCTTATGGATGCGAAATACTTCATATTTTTGGCAACATGTACATGTATAGTATTTATAGCCTTGTTATAACAAACGTTCTAGACGGTCTATTCGAATTAGATCACATATTGTATTTAGTAAGTAAATAGCTAGTTAGAAGTCGATTCCATTCGTTTATTTGATTCCCTTGTTTACTCAGAGCTAGTGTACCTAAACGATGTAATGCAAATAAGGCTAAAGGCACAAATAAATGGAATTAACGACACAATAATGGGACCCTTCCGTTTGAAACGCCCGGCTGAAATCTGACGGAGTGTTAATCCTAACCGGACTTCGACTACTTTCATTTAGGCTTTGAGACACACATACCGAGAAAAATCTTTACTCAATTAGAGTCCTCTATTCCGGATTCAAACACATTTAAGCATCCTTAATTTTGACAATATCATTCTAGCGTTATGTCCGGTATTTAATCGCGATTCGCTTTAATTTAAATGTATCGAATCTGGTAATCGTAGGTTTAAACCCAGAATGTTAATGGTAATATTGGTGGCTGTAATTTCGTATATCAAGTGTAAATTAGAGCTATCTATTTCAACTCGACATATCGTTTTCCCTTAATGCCAATTAACTCATATTTAATCAATACCCACTGTTATAACTAGTTTCAATAATAACATTGCTACGCAAACGGTGAAAATAAACACGTCATTTGTATTCAACACGCTCTAAAATCACTATCATTTCGATTATGTGAGTTCAAATAAAGTTAAAAGGCGTATCCACATATAATGTCAATTATAATGGTCTATAAACGCGTTGGCCTAAACAATTAATAACTATTGGATTGTGTTACAGAGTAAACACACATATGTTAGTAATGCTTTTAAATATAATTTCTATCTAGTAAAAATGTCATTAGGTTGATACAATGAAATATTTTCTCTATATATGAGAGGCGGCATGAGGTCTAGCGGTAATCAAAAGCGATGAACCATTCCTTTATATCCATTAGAATTACAATTTTATACAGAAAATGTTCTTCATTGGACTTTTCGTTTGAAGTATGACAATACTCTTAATAGATCTCTCGTCTACGAGGCATATTATAATGTTTGCAGCTAACCTAAGTATACTCCCAACTTGTAATGAATCCCAAACCACGGTTATCTGGTCATATATTAAATAGCAAATCTAATATGTTTGTTCTCCTTTCTTCTGATATTCCAACAATTAAATTTATATAAGTCACTTATTGCAAGGAAATGCTTATTGCATAATATTTTCCGGTCAATTAAAATTCTGATTTTCTAATAGGTCATTTGTTATACTCTTTTGTAGTAAAAATGGCATTGTTGCGAATAATTTAATAATAAATAAAGGATTTTGTAGACGACACTTGTTTTATTAAGGATTGGATAGGAAATATGCTTGTGTACTGGCGTGGGAAAACTCGGATTCTCTCAATTAAAAATATAGGACTTTAAAGTTTAATAGGTACATGACATTCATAAATTACCAAATAGATTATTAATAACAAGTCGTAGACAAAGCATTATAGATAGATGTTTGATATACAATCAATATTTCGCTTTGACTGTTTAAATTGTCAATTATAATACAAAGTTTCGACTTACCTAGCCACAGAAGGATTTGATGAAATTTTCCGCCTAATCCTATTATAAATGTCTTCAGTGCTAAGTCATTCGCGTTCGGGTCGTCAGATATAAATAAAGGTTTTAACAGTGGACCTGAGCAGCAGGCGCCGCGGAATAATTAGATAATAACCGCCTTCGGCAGCAACAATGTGTCGCGTCATTTAACAGAGGTCTGGCGGTAAGTGGGCTAGACCGGGCCGTTACGCCGCGCTCGTTACCCTGACGAATGGAGATTACTTCCACTGAGCAATTGATTGGTGCCGCCACCGGCAATCAGCCGCACCACCTGCTTAATTACGAATTGACAGACGGCCGGCGCAAGATAGCTTTTCGACGCTGTGCCTAACTCGGAATTGGGATATCTAATCTGGGCTACCGCTTGTTTTTACTCGATTACGCTTTGGCTACACTAGTTGTGCATACATAAAGAATCTTGCTCACATTCATCGTTTGCTTAGTTATTTAGTGGATTACTTGCGAGTGAATCCATTATTAATGGATTCACTCTCAATTTAGCCATTTCTTTATAAACTAAGAACTAATTTATTAAGCAAACAATCAATTTCATAGAAGGTAAGAGGAGATTATCAAAAATAATTAAAATAATCTGCTATGAATTTTAGCTAGAAGATATTTTCTCTAGATAGAAAATGTGTTTAGACGTATTGACAAGAATTATTCCTCAAAAATTATAAATTTTTTAGGTATACCTACAAATGTTAAAGTTAAAACCAGTATTTCTATTTTACTTTTATATCGGTAATCTTAGCTTCAAATATCTCCAATTACTCTCCTCTTGGAATATGGTTACATTACATTAGCAATTGATTAGTATGCGATTGATGATACCGTCGTGATTAGATATCAATGCCACACGGCAATGGCTAAATTAGAATGTCAACATACATCCTCTGATGCCTACATTAAACACTATTTGTTATCTAATATATGACATTGACCTTATATATGTACTGCTACTATAAAGATATTTCTATTAATATATTGAAAAAAAAAGTAATACGAGTTGGATATAAATTATTTCCGCCATTATATAAATATTCGACATTTTGGTTAGCGTGTGTAAATTTATTTGTAGAAAGGCATTAACTTTTTATTAAAATTAAAAGCTGGACATTTATCTTTAGTTCAAATGAAATATTTATAATCATAATAAAAAGTTACGTGGCACAGTTTAAAAACAAAATAAGCACTCGCCAAAAACGTATGTTCTTTATCGTGGAAACACATTTAGCTGCCCGAAGACGGTCAAATCCGCCTTTTTTGCAAGAGGGGGAAACATTTTTCATTTTGAGACCCCACTTTTTGCCGTGCGACATTTTGATCCTACCTGTAGGGTGTCAAAGCCGAACACCGTCGGTCCTTGGAGATATACGCAAAAAGTTACACCCTCACGAAGGTCCAACAAATATATTCCCATATCATAAAAAGTTAAAAAGTTGGCCCCTTATTTCCTGTATCATAAAGTTCATAATCGTGTAAATATAAGTGTACGTGTGTCACAAGCTTGCTGCCAATGTTATCACTGAGAACGATGATATCTAATATCGTCGTTGATATTTAATAAGTAGTCGTATTAAACAAAATATCAAGACTTTTCTCCAAATTATTCGACCTTTATCGACTTAAGCTAAGCTGTAATATTTGAGCCCGTCTACGGATAAACCGAACATTACCAATCATAAAGTTTGGTCTCCCAGCTCTTGTAAAACCAATTAAACTGCAAATAGTATAATATACGCAACGAAAACATATACTAAAGCGGTACAAACAATGAAAGTTGAAATTACATTAGTGTTAAACAATGTGGTTAATGGCAACCATATTTGCAGAACTAACTTACTCAGAACAAGTTACCAGTTTAACAAGTTCACGCAGATAAAGCCGGAATTGTCCCCGTGATTAATTGCACAGTTCAAAGCGAGTGTTCTTGTACTTTGTTATTTCGACCACTCTTTCCATACGATTATACTACGACAAGAGCTCGTGCGACTAATGTAGACAACACATATATATTATTTAAAAGACGATCCGTTACTATATTAGAAGTTTTTGAAGTATATTGATCACCTTAGGGACTGTGGTAGTCCCGCGCATCACTTTAGATTCAAACGGTTTCAGCAAATGAAGAATTGCTCATTACGTTTGATCGTCGATACAGTGTATGTGTGTGTGTGTGTGTTCGCGCCAACTTGGTTACACATTGTTGCACCGCGCTAACAGTCCAGCGGTCTTTAACTGCTACATTTAACTTGCCATGGTCGGACAAAGTTGCTGAAAGCGACGCAAACCTTGTAGTAAGCGTTATAAAATATTTACTATCTCTACACGAACTATGGAAATGAACAGTCCGCTATTTAAGCTGCAGCATAAACACAGAGATAGAAGATACTGGAGTAAAAATCTAATTTGTCATGAATTACGCTGCATTCTGTAGGTGTCGCAACGCTCATGCTTAATTTTCTCGTGAAAGAGAATAGGGGGCTGTTTTAAACGGGATTGAATCAAGCCCTGGAGACATCTGTCTGCGACGCTCTTTAGATTTTAATACGTACGGATAAGAAAATACAGCGGCTGAGAGCCCGCGGCGCCGAGGAGATGCAGCGCACTGCACAGACGCTCACAGCATAACAAATTGCACCGAATTCATTGCGACCGACTCAAATTTAACGTAGGTACATTCGTTTTGTATTTGGCGAAACGGACAAATGAGCGCCCAAATTACTTACGTTCAAACGCTCCACATGTTTGCCGTCATATGTAGAAGTTTTCCTTGCCGACACGATATGTTTGAAGGCTTTTGCAGTATCAATTTATCAAAGTTATATAAAACGAAACAGGCATTATTAAAAGAAAACCGCATCATATATCTCCGGAGCACGACATGCGATCGTACCTACAGATAAATTTGTTATGACGTTGTGGTGCGTCGGCGACATAGTATCATATCCAAACCATGAGTTTCGGCGTCGTAAAATAATAGAATTTGCTAGGTAATTTCCCCAACATCTGTCGGTGTTGTTTGCTCAGCGTAAGTGCTACCCCTTTGTAGTGACCACGTCCCGCGTGAACACAATCATATGTTACCTCTAAACTCATGCGAACTTCATAGAATAAACCTGTTCGGTTTGGTAATTATCTTTAGAGACAAAGTTGAAGGGTTGGAACAAAAACAATTAATTACAAATTATATGTTACGACCTTAAAGTTGGTAGTTAAACACTAGCTGTTTAGCTAAGGTAAATTTGTAATAATAACAGCCCCTGCGCCAGACACAGATTTAATGAAAACTAGCGAGAATAGTAACGGTAACGAAAGTTTTAATAAAAATTCTTCGAGAATATCGTTACAATGAATACGTCACACAAAAACATTCCGGCTGAATACCCATAAATTCCTGCTTCATTAATATGTGAAAGAGAGGAAATCTTTGAAGACGCGATAAAAAGCGGACAAAAACAACGGAAGATTGAAAATTCCAACTGGTCGTAATGTAAGTGGGAGTACTCTCCAGACATCTGAACAAGGTCCCACCTTTCCATAAGTTTTCCGCAGTCGAATGGAATTTATAACTTCAGGAAAAAGAGTCTCCGGCACTCTCGTCAACGAGAGCTACCTACAACATACAATGAAATTATATAATAGAGTGAAGAAGTGTGAACCGTTACAATATATCATATTGGTTTCTACATTAGCCGTGTTTTCATATTTCAGTTTACGCAACTACATCCAAAGTATATGATTTATATGATTCACTTTTAAGCTATAAGATAAATAAATAAAAACGAAAACGCTTTATATTGTATCGTTCGTATGAAACAAAACTTACTGTTTCACTATTTTAAATTTGTGTAACGATTTGATGGTCTGTAGTATTTTGGTGAGAACGCAACGAGCTCGTTACGCGTCCACCAGAATATATCACTTTCCTGCATCAGAAAAACTCAATTTCATTAACGAACAGTGGCCGGTAAAACAAACGACTGGACAACCGACCCAAAAAGATTTACGATGTAGTAAGAGAAAATTTTATTATACTTTCAATTTCGAACCTGCTCTCGAAAATAGATTTCGAAGCAAGATAAAATAGTTGCTAAAGGTACAAGTACCCGGGAATTTCTTCTCTCATAACAGATTGCCAAAGCAAAAGCTTAATTTAAAGTATTACCAACCTTAAGTTAATTATATTAGAAAGTCTGCGAGAATTTGCGACTGTAATGTCATTATGAAAAGGTAGGAAAGGTTGGGAGTTTAATAAGGAGGTTGAGGGGGCAGAGCTTTCGCGGCGCCGAGGCAAAATTCTCGGATATAATGTATCGTAGCAACTGTGCAAAGTCATCGATCAAACGCTAAGCACACTGAGGTACTACTAGCGTCCATATATCTGTACCAACGTCGGGGCGTATTTCCAAGTTTCAATTAACAACTCTCTGAAAAAAGTCGTAAAGAACTCCAAGCAAGGCAAAGCAATAAGGCTTTAAGCAATAACTGGATAGCAAAGAAACCCTTTGATGTAGTTTAGCCATGTCGTGTTTACATATTACCAGTGAACAGATTAAGCCATGGCTTTTCCATGAGACTTTGTAAAAAAGGCTTGAATAAGATTTCCGAATGAAATTCGAATCGCAAGAAAATACCAAAACCAAAGATATAAAGAAGGTCTAGAGGTGCTGCGAAAAATAATATCAAATTTAAATTCAAGAATATTATTGTACTGAAATATATTGAACTGACAACGTAGACGTATTGAGGTTATTGAGGTAAACGAGGTGCAAGATAAAGTGTCATACGGTGAGCGTATGCAATATGCGCTATATTGAAACTCTGAGGAGGCAAGCAGACAAGGGTAGTCACTCAATTCACGTAAGCAAATATTTAAATTGGAAGCTTTATGTCAATACCATGGATACACTTATTACGGCCATTCGTGGCACAGTAAAAGTTCCGACTAGGTTTTTCATTCTTTGGTTCCAATGCGATTCTAATAAAATCATAGGCAATTTGCTACCGAACCAGACAAAGCATTTCAATGCAGTAAAAAATTCATTCAGCAATGTTAGGTAAACATTAAGCTTGAAAAATATTTTTGAGATATTTTATTAACAATTTAATAATAACTTTAAGTAAATAAATACGTTATGCCATAACGTTTATGAAGTGGAAAACATTTAAGATTTAATTAATTTATGGATGCGCAAATAAACATTTTCCACTGAACGAGCCTTGATTGAATTGGGCTTAAGTAAAATATTTTTATCGATTTCGCTTTCACACCTAATAGAAATTCAGAATAATTAAAAACACAACGACAACACGAACTAAGGACTTCAAAGAAAGCGGACACAACAGTGCCAATACAAAGCATTCGAACAATCCCATAGAAAGTAAATACTCTATCTATACAAACGCTTTTCTTTAATACATCATGAATGAATTGGCTTGACATTGTGTTTCAAAAGCGAGGTAGTCAAATAATAAAATGTTAGCCAGCGGTGTTGTACGTCATACTTTATTTTTTGTACAAGTAAAAATGGACGGCTGCGGTTTTGTTTCGCGATGAGTGTTAACACGCTGCGGGTCTGCAAATGCTTTGTTTGTTCCACATTTATCACTGGCGGACTTTGTTGTGTAGGTAATGTTCATTTTAACCAATAACCGCTCGGCAAAATGGCGCACATCAACGTGATTTCGACATATAATTTCGAAATACGAAAAACGATGTTATGTTTTGTATTTATAATAAAATTAGTTTCATTGTTGTTTTGCTTAAAATAATATTAATAATAATAATACATTCTCCAGACTGACACACCAATTCCCTAGTTCCAAACTAAGCTTATGCTTGTGCTATGGATATATTAGAATAGAAGAATAAATTCTTAACACTATATCGTAAGCCTTGTTTTTAATTACAAATTAAAATCTTTTTTTTATTGCTTTAAAAAATTTTGATAAAATATTAATTTAATCTTTTTTACCATTAATGTAAAATTTTACCGAGTAAAACACGCGGGAGCAAGATTTTTATGAAATTCATAAAGAATTTAAAGTCATAAAGTTTAAGATTGTGAATAATTTTCTATCAAGAAGGGCTGAATAGTTTAATTATTATATCGACAAAGTAAGCGCTCGTCATACAATGACATTCTTACCCCACGGCTCACGGTTACCTGCACTAAATACTTCAAGAAATTTCTTGATCATGATACCGGTATCTTCAGTTTTGCAGTAATTATGCACCGCGTTAACCTTCAAGTTGTGAACTATGCTAAACCAAAACTTAAGTCCGTAACGATATGCTTGGAGGTTACGTTCTAAGTAACATTCTAAAACTTAGTATATCTTAGCTTTTTCAATCTGCAATCAATCGTTAAACCAGTAATCGTTTAACCACAAAAACTTATGCAATTACTTCCAAAGGCATAAATTAATGAAATAAAATGAAATGAAATGCTCTTTATTTATATGGGCTTACAAAAAGCACTTATAAATCGTCAGAACAAAATAAATATAAATATAAACCTATATTAATTTATTATTATGCACCAATTCGAGAAAGTTCAAAAGTTTTGGAGGTTTTCAAAAATACATTTGAATCGATTTTCCAAATGTATTACATTAATATGAAGCCCCTAGATTTAATACCATGTTATTTCAAATAATACTTACGGATAGAGGAATAACGTAACGAAATCATGCGATTGTATTTTATTGGACTATTATTGTTATACCAACTGTTGAAAAGTAAGCCTTATCCTTATTCTATAAAATTGTTTGTGGCGTGACTTAGTAACAGTTGGCATTCGGACGAGCGTTAAAATAAATATAAAAAAAACATTTGTTACATATACTAGGAAAGAATGTGATAAACAAGGGTATATGTTACAATGGGTCACAGTCGTATATCATGGCATCACGTCGCGGGTATAAAACGGAACCCTTAGTTTTTGTCACACGCGATATTGTAGACAAGAAACGTATCAACTTCTGGGTTAAATACGCCAAACTTTGTTATTAAATGAATACACAAACCCAAAGCATACGCATTTTTTACAGAAATGCCGAATAATAAATAGTAATTTGTTTTTTTGAAAGAAACCTTCACAAAACATGTAAGTAGTAAAAGGAACGAAAAGATCTCGTTAGTGTTTTACAGTTTAAATACTGTAATATAACTGTATAATGTAGTTAATTATTCGAATGAATAACATTATTAATTTTTCGAATGCTTTTCAAAAATGAATTAATCGAACGCTAAAAAAAATAGGCATGTGAGACGTGCCACTTTCTTTTCTAGCCAACAGACGTGAAAAAATATAGCGGTCTAGAAAAAGTACGTCACTACTTTACCTAGTTCTAGAATTATATATCACTAAAAGATATAAAATAAGGATGACAAACTTCCTTTGAAAATTATCCACGCGTAAAGCTCTCAATGCCTTAGACGCGAATACAATATTCCACAGCAGTAGTTCCGAACATGTGGCTATCCTATCTCTAATCAATTGAATTTGCTAATCGATTTGCGGTCGTTATTGTTCTACAATCTGCTGGGTTCACTGGTTCTGAAAGCAGTTGTATTTAGTTCCTTTGAAACTTAAACCGAGAGAGAGTCGTGCTAAATTAATTTTATAATCAAGATATTTCGATTCACGGAAAGAAACCTATCTAAGAAGGAACAGATTTTTTTTGAGTATACTGTATTTTTTCTTTTGTATTTTAAGTATTCTTAAGCATTTCTTTTTAGACTTTAAAAGTTTACTTAGTGATTTAAATCTCTTAAAGCTTGTATATAGATACAACCACTTGCAACGGTTTTATTATGCTTTAGCATCGTCAAATATGCAGTAAAAAAAGTGTAGATTTGACTCGACATTGGTCATCACAAAGCGGCTAATATCGTGGTAGCACTAACATTCAAATTGATACGTTTCAAATTTACACTTTAGCACGATTCAATTTTAATAACATTACAACAGTTCATTATCACTTTAGAATTAATTAAAGTACTTAAAAAGGGTGTTCTATGGTTATTTAATTAGTGTGCAACATGTACTAATAATATGTATATGAGATCACTAGCTGTATGTTTATAGCCTTCCTCAAATTTTTCAAAATCGGACCAGTCGTTTCTGAGATTACCGTATTCAAGCAAACAAACTCTTCAGCTTGATAATGTTAGTATGGAAGAATAGTTAGTACGCAACATTTTGTGCACCAATTACTGCTTAATTCTGCAAAAGCTTGTTGAAACAGTCTAATCTCATACAATTAGCACGTGTTTGTTCAGATATTACACCAGTTTATAATATTCGCTACGTCCAAGTTACAGAGTCATCCCGTGTAAAAACGACTTCACTCCATAGACTATTGGCTTAAAACATTGTATTCCGACGAAAGTAATCTCATGACAACTAAAAAGATGACTCTCATTCCTATTTAATGCAATGACTGATAAATTTGTAGTCTGTCCTTTTTATAGTCCCATTTACATTTAAATCTGTCGAGGGGCTTAAATGGAAACTTTTTAGCTCCGCTACATTATCTGAGCGCCTATCCGTTTGTAGGAGTTCTGGAACTTATAATCAGTATAAACTACGAAGGAATTTACTAAAATTTGAAAATTTCTTTTTTTTTTACATTGGAGCTTTAAATTAATTCGACTTATTTTTTTATTTTCAAGTTAAAGTAACATAGGCTTGCTATTTTTTTTTTAAATATTTATTGCTTGCCACCGCGATTTCATCGGCATAGACTCAAGGTATCAAGTCTATGAGAACATTGATCTTTTATCCCTAACGTGTCAACGCACATTCGGGATAAAAAAAATCCCAAGTGTCAGATTAAATTTTTGCGTTAAACAGGAACGAACTATATACCTATATCTGTAACTTCTGAACTTTCATATTCAACTTATAATGTTAGTAAGGTTTTAACATTTTGCGAGTCTGTACTGCCTAGAAACTACGCGATGCTTTCATAGAATAAGGGCAAACATTGGCTAAACGACTGCTTCATTAAAATAGAACATGTAGGTATAAAATGAAGAATAGAGTGGGTTTAAAACCATTTTAGTAGTGTATTATTGCAGAGTACAAACATTCCCAATTTAGTATTTACATTTCAAAATCCATACTCCAAGCAAAGCTGAATTATGACATTAGCAAGATATTTAAGATCATATCTAATATATAATTCCAGAGCGAAAGTGACTGTCTGTTTTGTCTTCACGCCTGAACAACTCAACCGATCGCGATGAAGTTTGGTACGTCTAAAAGTAAAGTTTAAACCTTGGTAATGGACATTTTATTACTGATAAAATCAGTTGATCCTTAAGGACACACGGTAGATTCTCCTTAACAGACCGAATTTCTTGTGAATAGAACCGCAGTCAAAATCTATCTATCCTAGATAATATGATTATGATATATATTCATACTGAAAAGTTTATCTTGTATTCCGTTATTGAATACACCTAAACACTTCCTAGTAACATGAACGACTTAAGTTAACTATTCACCTCTATATTTATAAGCACACTTAAATTTCCATTTCGCGTTTAGCCCCTTTGACATTACGGCTATCTGGAACGTTGGTAGAAATGGTCACATTTAGTGAAAGTTAATACGAGAGAGTCCTATCCCACAACGACGACGTTAGAATAATCTCCTCAGAGCCGTTACTCGGCAAAGTTACGAATCCACTAGAGGACTAAGACAGTTCTCCGTTATATGCTCAGTGCTTATTTGCTTGCCTTGTAATTTTAAACTGCAGGGACAGGCAACCATAATTTAAATAACTAAAACGACTACTTGTAAAGTTTAACTTAACGAGCATTTATGTTACGTATGTGTATTACATAACATTTTACTTTTATTGAGTCACCAAAAATGTGCTTAATTCCTTTAACACAATTATTTGTATTTTATTTGGAATTTGATTTTGTAATTAAGATATCCATAAAACCGGTATACGAAAATAAACATTTCATCAGAAATTTGACTTCCAAATTGCAGGATAAAGTTTCACGGTGAGAGCTAATATTTTGTACTTCACATACTGTATTAAAATATTTAACCATGCTATCTGATCGTAAGCCAAAAACTCGTATGGTGAGTTGCGTCTGCCAAAAAGTCCATGGCTTGCAATGTACATTATATCTCACTCGTAGTTTGAATGGTACTGCAACGTGTATATAAGCCTCTTTCCGACCATTGCTTATCTAGTAAATTTATCTAGAACTAAGAATCGTCTTAAAGATTTCATATGGGCAAAATCATGATACAGACTTTTATGATAAGGAATTGTATATAGATAGGATAGTGCGCTACTCAGAAACATCTTCGAAAATACATGTGATTGTATTCTGAAAGATAAGTGACCATTCGAAATATACATTACTTTCGGAACTACGCGGTTAAGAAGCAGACGGAGCGGCAGCAAGATGCAAGATCGATATCGTAAAAAACGAGTGAATCCACCCTTTTTTCGCGAGAAAAGTTGTAGGTACACCAATTTTACAGTCGCATTTATAGCTGGTACTGTAAACGAGGTGTACTCGTATACCGCCTAATACATGTGCCCAGTGGTAGCTTTATTGATTCTGTGTACAAAAACAAGACTAATTATAATAATCCTCGTATTGCGAAACTATATACGTATAATAACTTATTGGGTAGTATTGATAAAAGTTTTTAAGCAAATAATTGTTTTCAACTAAAATCTTCGTTCAGTTATTTTTAAATATACCTCTACCTCGTATGCAAATAGCCAGTATACTGCTTCCGATGCTGTACTTTAAAATTATTTTAAGAAAAATCCACTGTATTATTGACTTGATTACAAGAAGATAATTAAACCCAGCAAACACAAAAGAGAGACCATAAATGAAAAGAGCTTAAAATAAAAATTCCTCATTAAAAAGAGAT
Organism: Glyphodes perspectalis; assembly: GCA_951394215.1. Taxonomy (NCBI): domain Eukaryota; kingdom Metazoa; phylum Arthropoda; class Insecta; order Lepidoptera; family Crambidae; genus Glyphodes; species Glyphodes perspectalis. Next base: position 10,680,109 of record OX596202.1, on the reverse strand, counting down.
TTCTTTCTATAGCTTTCTTCGTTCTGTTAAAAGTTAGCACCTAATAACATAAGCCAAATGACTTTATATGTCACATACTAAAGATACTATGAAATTTGCTGCCAAGATATATAATTATAATGGCCTTTTGATCTCTCTAAAACAGTTTCGCAATATAAAGATTTTTGGTTTTACGTTGAACCTTAGAAGGTTTCAATTGTTTTTCCAAAATAAATCTAATTTAAAATCAGAAACTTTCGTACTTAATTAAATTACTGCTGCAAAACAAGTTAAAGGCTACAGGTAAAAACTTCGTAAAACGGTTTTTGGGAATCTGTACCGCAGAATTGCAAAAAATAATTCTTATTGGTGAATCTTAGTTACATACCAATTCAGTGTTTTTTCAGATTTATTAAAAAATAAATATTAAATTTTTAAAATTGACCTTTTTAGGACTTTTTTTATTTTTAAGTTGCGTACATATACAAACCTCGTCAGAATAATTATTGTACTAATTTTCAATAAAACCGACTAGGCATATATAACGGGTGCGATAATAACAAAGGTTTAGGTTGTAGCAATTCGAATAACATGAGAATTAGTAACGGCATGTTGAAGACAAGAAAGACTGTAAAGAGAAAATAATTTGCGACTTGTCAGAACAAAATAATGCCCATCATACCCGTCACTGTAGTATCACTATTCAATATTCAAGCTGTTACAACTATGCCCTTGTTATACTCGAACCCAGCGGACTCTGGGTGCGCTTGTAACGATTGTATCGAGGGGTTACTACAGACCCTGGGTGCTCTTGTAACGATTGTATCGTACTAGTTTCTAGGTACTTACATTCGTCGTGATCTTTGGCGGTGACGGTGAGGACGGTGTGCTGGATGTCCTCATTCTCGTCGACCTCCGCCTCGTACAGCTCCTTGTCGAAGTACGGAGGGTTGTCATTCTTGTCCGCGATGCCGATACGGATGAACTTTGTCACTGTAACAAAATGTTGCCATGAGATATTTTAAGCACATTGGTGATTGAGCACATGTTGACACTATACTCAGACATTCCACGACAACATTCTTTAGTAGGAAGGTAACACGTTAGTAGGTAGGCTAGGTAGGCGGTAGGTATATACATAGTAAGATTTGCTCTACAAATAAAATATTCATACTTTGATTAAGAGGATTTCATAAAGGTAATTGTACAAAGGTTTACCCTGTAAGATTCTAGCCAAACAAATCTTAATGTGTACTGATCAGACTACTTCAAAAGAGGCGTATCAAAAAAGAAATCTAGACGGAAATTGCTTTCGTTTCAGGCATACTCTAACAATGATAAATTAGGACCCCGCTGGGTTGAATGTCCGGCGACTTTATTAAGCAAGCATACCGATTTAGTTACGGCTGCGCCAATAGAGACCTTATGAAGTTGACAGAAGGCCGAAGTAATAACGCTGTACTGAGGCAGTTCCGCTTTGTGCCGCCTCCGTGGCATCTAAACTACAGAGTTCCCTTATTTCGGCTTCTGTAACGAGTTGGTGACAACAGACTCGATCGACGCTAAACTAAATTATTATGTACAATACCGACTGTTCAGTTCGCAATATTTTCGGGTACATAGAGTATGTATTCTAAACAGGAAACTTGTGTATTAGTTGTCATGTAGTAACATAATAGATGACGTAATCGGACCATGCCGAACAAACGTTTGTTTCGAAGTTAATGATTTATCGAGTTTAAATATCTTTGAATCGATTCACGTAGTTGTTATTAAATGTAATGACTTAATTGAACGTATAATAGGCAATACAAATAAAACCTACATAAATGTAGCGTGTCTCATTAAATTTTACTTTGATTCAACATTATAAGTATATCATAGAGAATTGATTTTCAATATTTTAATGGGAGTATTCCAAGAATTATTTCAAGTAAACCATTATATCTATGCTAATATTATAAAGCAGAAGAGTTTGTTTGTTTGCTTGAACTGCTGGACCTATGGCTATATAACATTACGTTACGTTTATAATATTACGTTTAGCGTCATAAACGCGGGTGAAACCGTGGGCACGGCTAGTTTATTTAGTAAAAGTAGAATTGTTTATTACCATTCTATGGAGTAGATACCTAATTATAGAGCACAAATTAATCACTTACGGGTGAGAATAGGATTGACCACCAAATGAAATATCTAACAATATCTTTGTACTTTTGAAAGTCATGCTGTTCAACCGGGTGTTTCCAATATTTTATTTGTTTACAGCCACACCAGAGACAGAAATAGAAGCAAATATTTTTATAAAACACTAAATTAATTACCCATTTGTCAGATCATCATAATATGAAATGATAACAAAACCTTTATTACCCTACTAACAATCCAATGAAATGACGTAATTGGTCTAATAAAAAAACTGCGAATGTCTTTTTATTTACTGGTCGCTGGATGCTACTGGATAATAACACTTAATGCGCGCCATTTAGGCCTAACCGTCCTCGCATCTGTTCTCCCTAACTGGATCAATTTTTTAACCACATTCTTGACTTTGTTTTTCCTCGTAACTCCGGCAACTTTTCTCGGAACGCGTCCATAAAAACTAATCAGTGGCGTTAAGCGGTGTCCTAACGACGCCAGAGTCGAGTTTTGACAAACACGCAGGGGCCAGTCCGCCCGGAACTTTCCCCAGGACAATTTTGTTACGAAACTGCGCCGACGCTCCAACTCCCATAAAAATACGTCGACATCTCGTTGTTATAATTAAATAATCTCGAAGCGCTGCAATCATTCAAATCGTAAAGTAAAGAACACGCGAGATGGGAAATGTAACAAAAAATTACGAACGGGGCCTGTCGTAATTAGAAAAGTTTTTGGAATGGGGCAAATGAGCCGGATAGAATCTAATTTATATGACGAGACGTGAAATTGAGTAGGTATTTAATGATATACAAGCAAAATGTAATTAGCGACAAATGCAAATGGATTTGTACGCCCTCTACAGTTTGCGATACGAAAAAGTTACGCTGTGATTTTAGAACGCGTATTTTCACAAAACCATGTATTGAAAAAGGGAGGTCGTATTTCTTTTGCAATTAAGCCATGTATTACGTATGCACTTCGAAAGTTCATTAAAAATTTTCTTTATAAACAAAGGCTAATTAGCACGTACTGCGAGCTCTAAAGAAAATAGGCGACGCTGTTTGCTTTCTGTATTGGGTATTTTATGCGACGAAGTTTCTGTTTAATGACTATGTGGGGTAAAGCTAAAAGTAGGCTGGCAACTCGGTAATGATCCAATAAGCATTTTAGGCGGTTGTCAAAGTTGGGTAGGACCAGCAATTCGAACAAGGGCGTCAATTCCATTGGCGGTATTAAATAAATAAACGAACATCAATCATCTGATGCCAAATCATGGTATTTTTTTCCAGGATTGGAATAAAATTTCAATGCACGATCTAAATAAATAAAAGTTTCATATGTTTATCGACTGCCAATCAACAAAAAATTACAAATGAAACTAGCCTAGAAAATTGAAATTCTTTTTACGTGGCGTAATAAAAAAAAACTAAAAATTTTCTGGAAATGCCAAGACAGAATAACAGACTTTGGTCCCCAAGCACACAAAATTGGCTTTGGAGGAAGTACTTCTTTCTACATTTCGTTCGAACGTCAATGTTTATACTAAAATAATACAATAGTTTTTGGAATAACCACAATCGTCGATGTCATATTCCCAAACTAAAAATGTCTCAAATTTACTTAATTAAAATGTCGATATATCTAGTCTTAAAAAATATGTGGCAACTGATCTTCAAAGTAAATATAAAGCGTATGAATAAAAAATGATATGAAGTCAAAAACCGCAGGGAGACACAAGAGGGGGGAACGTACGATGTCAGTCTGTAGGAGCAAGTGAAAACCTAATTTAGGGCTGGTTTTCCTCTAGTTTACGAAATTATCCTACTAATATTATAAACGTGAAAGTTTGTTAGAATGTATATGTTGCTGTAATAGCTCGAACTATGGTAAATTTTAAGATTTTCCAGTAAAACCTAAGATTTACCAACTCTTAACGGTAAAAGTCCGAACAGGTGTACAATTCGAACTTTTACCACCATTTACTTAGTAAATCTTAGGATTCTTTACTTGGAAAATTTTACCTAACCAAACCTAACGAAGATTAGATTATATTATAGGTTAGGTTAGGTAAGGTATTTCTTTAATCAGGTTAATAAACCTAACCTAACTAACCCATAATATAACCTAACCTAGAAATGTTTACGTTTACCAACCCATGTCGGTAAATCCTAAGATTTACTAGTAAAACCTAAGATTGACCAATATACGGGCTTTTACAGGAACATATAGATGTGTTACTCTTTCACGTAAAAACTACTGAATGGATTTTAATGAAACTTTATAATATAAAAAACATATAGGCTATGTTTTATCGATGTATCACGCGAGCAAAGCCGCGGGCAATAGCTAGTATGTAATATTTTCGGTCCTTTTTGAAACGGTTTAATTTAACTTGATCTGTTTGTTTATTTATATAGTAATTTGCTACAATCACTATTTTTGTCGTCTGAAACTCATAAGAAAAGAAGTAATAATCAATTGGAGCAGTAATAATAATATTTTAACTTATTTTTTGATATTTTGCGTAACACTTGTTATTTTTATACTTTTTATCTCGGCAAGTTACTTACGACAGTTAATGGTTTTTATTAATACGGTAAATTGAGTGATTCAAGACGCCTACGATTTTTCTATTCAAACTGTCGTTATGTCAAATGTTTATCACAGTATTTTTATTGTGAACTCGGAGACATTATAGATGATGATAAAAAGTGTCTTTATTTTTCTTCAAGACCTCGAACTAAGTGACTACTTAGTCAAGGTCAAGTCTAGATCAAAGAAACTACAAGAACAAATAGCCATTAACAAGAAAAAAAAAAATGCCGCGCAAATGAAAGTTGGTAAATTGTATAAGTCCGACAGGACCAATGAATGTTTACGTATCAAAGTTGGGTTCCGCCTACATCGCCCCGTGGACGTCTATATTCCGAATTTGATATGTTTGTGTTTGACCAATCGCGCAACTATCAACATTAGTATTCCCCGTGCAGGGTAATCAAATACACCGCCACAGCTCCGTAACGAGCATGTATGTACCAAACAGCTACTCCATATATACGCAGTTCAGATACAAAATCGAGTGTCTACAAAGGAATCAATACCTACACATACGAGTTTATTATTTGTAACTGGCAACTGATAACTTTTCCAACAATCGTTTCCTGTTGCCATGAATTATTCATGATATTGTCTGTTTACAACTGTCGGAGGCTATATTAAATATCTGGACATTTTTATCTAATGTTACTTGATATTTTGACGTATATTCAATCGGCTACGTTTCGTGGGTACATACACTTACAGAAATTATCAAACGAAGCCGCTTGTTACTAACGTGAATATTCTAACAAATGGAAATCAATTGTGTTTGAAATATGATAATAATTGGTGATACAATATCAACAAATTATAAACGTTTCTAACATCATTCAAATACATTGATATTTGAGTGATGTTAGCATCTGCTAAGATTGGTTTGTTTGCACAGGCTCATATAGGTTTCAAAACTGATTTATGCTAACAGATGCACTGAATCACCTTGAAAATATGCGTATTAAAGCCAGTTCTATTTATCTTTGTTCGCGCTAATCTCTTAAATTACTACACGTATTTCACCCAGTATGACTCTGACTTTTTAAATATATTTTTACTATAGAATAAGTTAGAGAGTTAGTAGAGAGTTAGTAAGAGACAAATATCCATGGATATACTTAAATAAGCCATACTGAATAAATTCTATTTAAGGGTAACCATGACATTTAGATAGTAAAGAATAATGATTGGTTCATTTTATTTAATAGCCTAACATAATAAAGTCACGAACGTTCGGGTAAGAAGACGAGTTTTTCCCAAGAAGCCTATCATTACCACGACTAGATGACTATGTTTATCTATTTCGATAGAGGTATTTGGTCTCCATTAGTCAATAGTTTGTCAAGACGCCGGTGTGTTTATAGAACATTAAGATGTGGTTACACGCGTATGTTGATGGCATATCATGGGCAGCTTGAACTAAGGGTTGGTGATATATTAGTTACACGTACACATTTGTGTATATTAGACCTGGCTTATATATACAAATGTGTTTATATAGATAATGATGACATGTTTGTTTCATGACCCTCGCCATAGTATTTAATAAAATAGTCGATGTCGAAGCTCTTTCTTTTTTTAAATCGGCTGAGAAAATTGAGCGAATGATACAGTGCGCGTGTGTTTATGTACTGAGATTTGTTTTACTTGAAGATAATTATGGAAACCAATGTTAATAAATACACCAGAAAATTCTTTGTAAAAACCGTTGTATCCATCAATAAGAGTACGTAAATTATGGGTTTATTTTAAAGGTAACAATCAGGTAAAGGTATTGTATGGTCCGAGATATTAGTTAATTACAGTGTAATTGTGCAATTTTAGGTAGTTTAGATTTTTTTAGAGTGAAATCTTATAATAAGCGACAAAAAGAAGCCAAAAAACAAGTAGAAGTCGCAAAAAATCAAGACGAGTGTAAATAATTTGCTCATTAAAATCACTATACCTACCTATTAATTTTGCTAAACAAGCCAAAGAATTTCACCTTCCTAGAATATTAAAAATATATCACATGTTTATATTAAAGCAAGAAAATAATTTTCATTTAAATTTTCTGAGAAAACTGTCGGTTGTATCCTCCAACTAGGTACAAGGTACATTTTACGTACAAGCTTGTACCTTAAATAAAGCTTCATTATTATCACTCGAACAGCCATTCCGAGTGAAAGTTAGAGCCCATGATAGGCCTCGGTATTCCTAACATATTCCATTAAAACGCCTCGACGAGGGAAACGTTCGACGATCGGATCTCAAGACACATTCATATAGCCGGTGTGCTGATAATGAAATTCTTTATCAAGAGGTGTTCGGAGTGGTGAGACGTGCCATGTCGACGGAGGCCGGGGTCCACCGCTTGGAAACAACGGAAACCTTTTAAAACGCCAAGATATCATATAAGTGCGACCACTATCCGAATTTTAACACATTTTGCGAAACGTGCGAAAATAAACTAATTTACAGCTTTTACACCACTTCAAAGACTAAAAGGTGTCAAAAGTTATTGTGAAATTATCAATTGCGAATTTCACAACACGTCTTTAAGCTAACAAACGAAATAATCCTTGGCAATATTTTAATCCACGTAAATATTCAATCAAGTTCTGTTTTACGATTTGCGGAATTTCGAATGTAATATGTTTATGTTTACTTATTTTCAGGGTTTCGAACAAATGAGTAGGTAATTTTGTTAAACATAATAACTTCTGTGATGATAATGATTAAACATGATAACGTGTATGTGATTATGTAGGCGACAGGTTAGTCACATGTCACTGCTTTTTCACAATTTTCCATCTAACCCAGCCCGGCTTTATTTTTGGCTAAATGTGGTTGAAGGGGCATGCTGCCTCTTTGACTCTGTCTACCCCTTCGGGGATTATGGGCGTGATGTTATGTATGTATGAAATAACTTCTATACCATTTAAACCCACTTCAATTGATATTCAATGCTTGAATTTTACATTCATTTATTTTGTATATCAGATCTTACTTAGGTATTTTGTTCAGCCTGCCTATGTTGTAACAAAGGCTATATTGTTTAGCCTCTACAGAATAACTATGCTGAGCTGATTTTAGTGCGACCAGGCATTAGCTGAGCTTGGAAACAGTACGACCCTCTGGGGAAATTTGGACTGTGTTGAAATTTAATCAAACGAAAACACTTGCAAGAGTATACGAAGCCATACGCCTCAAAAACCAAGGTATGTGAATTAATACCACAAGTTAGGTACGCAACCGAAAGTTTAAGCGAGCATGTAAACTAGCCCATATATCCCATACCAGTAGCGCCTTGCGGTTTTGCTCACCAAAGTTATATTTACCTATACATAAAAGCATGCAGCGGCAATAGAAATTCAAATATTATTTTCGAGCGAAGAAACTTTATATACCTATATTTAGGAATAAGAACGTGAAAATATGTATAACAGTTCTCATAATATAAGAGGATAGCTAACCATTCAATGAATTCATCATATATTTTCAGAACTAAATACGCTCCCGGAGCCTAGCTGTTATGTACGCATGTATGTACGGGTTTCATGACTATTCATTTTGGCAGCATTTATCAAGCCTTACTTACATTTGCTACTTTTATTCGGTGAGGGAGAGATATCGCAGTCACACAAGACACCTCTTGTCCGCCTGTCCGATAAACCTTCCGAAGTCAGAGCTCCAGGAATTCGCGCCTCGCAACCGAATTCGTAAAATCCAACGTCCCGACTCTGATCGTCTTATCAGATCTCCCCGAACTACTTCCGAAGATAAATGGGGATTGTTCTCTTTCAGCGAATGCGATTGAAAACCTAATGTTGGACTGTAAAAATCTATTCTGTTGGTCGGTGACTTATGTGTGTGCTTACCTGCTCTTTTCACCTTAGGTTTGGCGAGGCGAGCGAATCTGTCGTCGGTATTTCGACGGCCCAATGCTCGTGCCATTCATTACACAAGTCCAGTTTCAATTATAAGTACCGCGGCTTTTTTGTTGGGCTCCCGAACGTTTCAGCGTTTCGCTTTTTGCGTTTAACGGTGTGTATCGTAATGGTGCCGAGAACAATAAACGCGAGTCATATAATAGATTTGCAATTTTGCACGTGATGCTGGTGATATGAAACTGATAAAATTGGTCTTCGGGTGCGCTCTATTTGCCAATAATACAAGCAACGCGCTATGATATGGAATTGAATAGCCGGAAGCGTGATAAAACAGTTTTATTAATATTATAAATGTTAAAATTTGTGATGACTTTCAGGTTTGTGGTTTATTCTCGCATAAATCGCTCAACGGATTACAATGAAATTCGGAAATGGCTGAATTTAATTGTAGCATTATTAAAATGATTTTAGAGATAATTATACAGTCGTTACACATGGATAGCGACGATATATCTGCGGTGAATTTTGATGATTTGATTTAGAAAAAAGGTCAGCTAAAGATTCAATATAAAAAGGTAAAAAAAAAACAACAAAAATGTCAATGTATACGGTAATTTTTGAAAAAGGGTTACTTCAAGCCGTCACTCTTAAGTCGACCGTATCGTTTCTCGGGTCAGACCTTATTCTAGATTGACCCAATCCGGCTTCTCAAAAACAAACATCGCCGGAGCGCTGTAGGGCATCAAATAATCGGGCCGCAAAAACAATTCGTTTTATTCGTCTAATTTTCAAGACCAACGCAAGCTCGTGGAATTGGATTTACGTCAACCCTGGGCAGCAGAGCCGCCTCCCCGCCCCTGCGGCGCGCGTTATTCGACGCTTTACAACTTCCGAAACGGGTCAGCAAAGTTTTAATGGTCGAGTGTAAAATTCCTTAATTGGATTGATGACGAGGTGTGCTACGACGGCCTGTCAGTGCCTATAAACCCCGTTATCGTCTCTGCCGCCTCCGTTATCCACGCTGACAGTTTCACCTGGCCTGCCGAGCGATCGGTGAGACCTCTTGCTTGTTTATAACGCGAATTGACGCGCGTTTACGAAGGAGAATAATGACAGGGGAAATTTATTACGGCGCATTAAATAATTCAATTCTCTTCTCTTTTCTGTGCTCTGTCACTGGATTAACCTGGTGTCAGATTTTTAAGCCACATAACACGGTTTTCATGAGTCATTTATTAAATTAAAATGTGAATAACGATGATACTAACTTAATGTGAAACTTAAATGCTAATTGTTATATCATTAAGTTAGTATCCTGTTTATATTGATTACTTGAATATGGCACAATAATCTACTGAAAATACTTGACGGATACTATTGTCAGGGAGTAGAGAAATAAGTATATAAACTAATGGAGTCCGAGTACATCGTTGTTAAAAAATATATATTTCTTTTTAAGTTGGTACCTATAAAAGCTCGGAGGCTTAAGGGACCAAAATAAATCATAGTCGGAGATAACAAAAGCGATAGCTGAATATCGCAAATCGCGTGTTGATTTCCCTCAGGAGCAACAGTGTATGGACCTCGGTCATTGCCGATACACCAAAGAAACAGAGGACAGCATACAAATGCGACCGATGGTAGAATTTTTGCCTTAAATCGTAAAATATATTATACACGACAAAGGTACTAAACAAGAATAATACTTTGGGAAATGAATCAAAGCGCTGTGAAAAATCACAAAGCACTAAATAGAATAGAAAAACAATAGGAAAATCTATATCGGATCTTTAAATGCTCTTATGGCAAACAAGGCCACTTAATTTACATACGAAACTATGTATGTACAATTAATATGATTACATACTTTTTGACAGGCTTGATGGCGCATTAAGTAGTGGCCCTGCCCTATGCGCCCAGAGTTGTGGGTTCGATCCCCACACAGGACAAACATTCGTGTGATGAATACTTGAGTTTGTTTTGTATCTGGGTGTTAATATCTAATATTATATATATTTGAAATAACACTGTTGATTCCGATATCCTTAACAAAGTGCTTAAGCTACTTACCTCGGAATCAGGTCAATCAGGTCTATATGATGTAATCGAAAATTTAAAGTTTTTGTTATATTTACGAATATATTTCGCCAACGATACTTCAACACTGGATCTAACAATGTAATAAAATGTACTTCATATGAATATATAACTTTATAAACTACCTACCGAACAAAACTCCTATTAGATATTTGGATAAAATTGGCAAATCCCTATAAACGCCTATCAACATAACTGTACTTCATCTTCTAACGGGAAATGATTCAATTGTTCATAACAAAGTTTGAGGGATTGTTCGTTTACGTCAATAGATGCTATTTGAAAAGATATTAGTATATGGAGGAAATATTCACAACGAGAAGCTGTTAAAGAAAGTTCTAGAAACGTGAAATTGAGAGAAATTAAATCATGTTTTAAATTGATGAATGAAAGTGGCCGTTTTAGTTCGAAATTTAAAAAAAATATGTGTTTATTCAAAAGTGGTATGCACTGGTGCCTTTTAAAATTATATCGAAATCGATAAATTAAAAAAGAAATTGTTTTTTTGGGAAATGTTACTAAAGACCATACCTACTTTATAAAATATAGTTTTGTAAAGTACTAGATTAGGAATGCCAAGATTGCTCACTTATCAGACTCTCTGCTTTTGCCAAAATACACATTCGACGGTACAAGACAAATTTACGAGGTTTTGTGTTTCAGACTTTAACAACGACAGGCGATAAAGTCAACGCTTTAGATTTCCAATATCCGATTTGGGACTTTGGAAAACGTTGAAAAATAAACTCGTGTGCAGATGCCGGTGTTAACTCTCAAGAAAAGGATTTTTATTAACGTAAAGATTAGTCATTATTCAGAATTCAGAATTTATATATCCATATTAAGAGTATGACCAAATACACTTCTGAAATCTAAAAAAAGACAAAAGTGTAATAACGATAAAGATCTAGAATTGGCAAGGTTTTCTTTGTTTACAAATTATAGAAATGCGACGTAATAATACTTTCGGCGATAAGTGGAAAATTGAGAGCGATTCAATAGGATTTTGAAGGCTAAAGCAATTTATTTTGAGGATATACTTTCTCACAGGCACTTCGAAATCGAATAATATTCAGATAAGCAGGAATATGAGAAAATATTATAGAATTTTTGTGAATAGGAGGTAGCGCCTTAGGCGTGAAAGGGTTGTAACTTCATCATTTTCCTGGTATTTTTATCGATATTTCACGTATTATAACTATTTGATGTGAAAAAATCGGATTAATAATTTTCAGAACTCTATTTAAGAATATGATTCGTGATTCTATAAAAAAGCTTAATACCATTTTTTAAAATTATAATGATAAATACATTTTCATTTGTAAAGAGTAGGCAAACCAGCACGAAATTTTGTCATCGACCATAATACTTACAACTTAAGGAGTGTCAACAACAGAGTAGGTAGATAAAAGATCATTTCACAATTTTCAAAAGCGCGAGAAAATCCCTCGCACACATATTGAAGGGTTGGAAAGATGGAATTGAATATAGAGGCACGATAGAATAGCGATGAAGGTATCAAATCACATAATTCCTCGGTACACTCTCAGTACAGACAGTAGAATATTTACATAGGCCGAACTTAGGTATTTCTAATAACCAGAGGAGAGTAAAAACAAAATTGATTGGAGGATAATCACGTAGATGTGAAAGGCATATACATAAGTAACTTTAGGTATAATATCATAGAAATCTCGGTAGTCATTTTGTATGTACAAGAGAAAAACAAAAATGAAGTATGCAAAATAACGTATATGAAGCAGAGATTTTGTCATATGTATGGATTGAACATAAAAAGCGCAGTAATACGGTAAACAAAGTATGTTCCAACAAAATGTCAACTGAAATGTTGACATACTGATATTGAAACTTCAACTTTCTGACATCGCTTTGTGTGTACATTAAAAACAAATTTTATAATCATTGATTTGGTTTTGTTAAATTGTTTAAAAAAATCCGTCAAATTGACCGCTGTAACTTTGAAAGCTTAATAAAAGCTCTTCATTTCATTAGTAACAAGCGTTGGTCCTAACCACAGCCCGCGCTCTGTGGGCCTCAACTTATCTTGTTATTGAGAGAGGCTTACAGCCTATAGGAAAAGTATAATCAAGCCCATTACATTCTCTTTGGGCTGAGTACGACTCAATATATACATTCACTTTACATAATAGAGTTATTCCAAAAAATAAAACAAGTATGCTGGGAACGTTTGATCGGTGCTTTCAAATTCCACTCATCTGCGAAAGCTATTTAGAGGACTCGAAATAACAAGTTTTTTTTTTTAATTATTGGAATAATTTCAATATTTTTATAAATCTTCCTCAAACATTTCGTAAAATAATTATCCTTTGATTTGAATACAGAGCTCATCTTTGTTAAGATCAATTAAAAAGGGAATTAGAAATTAGGGTAATCAAATAAATATAAACGAAGATTAATGAATGTATAATTGAATACTGTGTCAATTATATTAATATATAGACGGGAAGTTTGTTGAACCGCGACATTTAGCCCAGAAGGATATCGTGTATCTAAGTTTATATCAGTCCGTAGTAGACGACTGGGCAAGTCCAGGCAACTGTTTAATCCTATTATACAGTGATCCACGCTGCGTATGGGATTTATGCCACGTATCCACCTCAAGGAAATCTAATTTGTGTCAAGAGGGTATTATTTGCGCAAGGTCTCGTCCGGAATACGACAGTAAATAGTTTTGTTGGCCGACTCTGTTTAAACATCGGTAATGCGAGGTACCCTCTTCAATATCTGGACTGGTCATTGCGGTCACGCTTAGAGGAATCGCGAGTTCGACGCAGTAATTTCGCTCACAATGGGAGGGGAGCGGCGACCAACTTGAGAAATAACCAAGCTCTATGCAATGACTAAGCTAAAGCTGCCGTTTCAAAAGGGGTTAAAGGATATTGCTGATTCTATCCGCCTAATATCTCTTTCTCTATCATTTAAGATATGAACTATTATACTAGGGAATGATTTTTAATTTTTTATGTAGTATCACGCTATCTAGGTACATTAAACTACTGAATATCTGTTCGTATTAAAAACAGCTATAACGAAAATAATGGAACACATTTGTGATTAAGTTTTGTTTAAATATTAAATGAAGTAAATATACTAGGAGTATGTATTAGGTGTGAACTTATAATGGGGCCAAGTGAAGGCAAGAACCAAAACAAGGCAGTCCTCACGCAGACAAGGGAAATGGACCACAAAAATGTACGCCAGTGCAGGTCGACCCGTCGGCCTCTTGACACGTTTCCATAATGATGATTCACTAGATTGCAGTTATTACCGCTTGTACGAAATAATTGCGGGGAGCACTCATTGTAATGATTTATTAATAACATACGTGCCGTGTTTGCTACTCGAAAAACAGGAATGCGGAACATTTTATGGCTTTTGGCGCAGTGTGTGCGAGAGAGATTATGCACTTAGCGTCATAATAATTCAAGATAAGTGAGAAGAACATTATAAAAGTCGGCGTTAATACTCATAAATAACATAACTTCTAAATTAAGTGGAAATTTAATTTAAAAAGAGAAATTATTGTGAGTGAAGGTACTTATAACAATGTTTATTATTTATTAATTTTCACATGAATCACAGACAGTATAGATTGACAAATAGGTATTTAAAAACGGGAAAGCTATTGTTCAATACGCACACAAGATAGGTAAATATTGATGCAATACAAAATGTTAAACAAGTTTATGGTATTGTATGTATATTTACTCAAACAATTTACCGATTCCTTAATAAACAAGGTGAAACTTTATGGGACCCAATATATTAAACTGACTAATATAAGATAAAGGAGACCTTTTCATTAATTGTTACATTAGAATCTGCGCGGGCTTATGCTAACTCATCAAGTAAACGTCAAGACATTGTAAAGAACAATCGTTACCGCTTGTTGGAAAAATTTTACGTATTCTGCACGATATTACTTACGAATTCAGGTGATATAACATCCCCAATGGCGTATTATCGCCGAAATAGTGTGAGGAAACTAATTTCGCGTATTTGTCTGGCAGATTCTGAGCCGAGTAACGTACATGTTAAAAATGTGGGCGATGCGTGAATTCTGCTCACATGTATTTGGTGAATAATACATATTCGAATACACATTTGCAGTCATGATGCGGCTTCATTCGGTTATATTTTATAAGTTATTCAAGAGGTCGTAGGCTGTGTGGAGGAAAGTTTTATTTTTCGATGTGCTTATTAACATAATATGAATACCGTGGATTTGATCCTGAAATTCTTTATGTTACCATATCAGATATAGAACTTACAATTGGCAGCTACAATTCGACGTTGTATTCGATCTAAGAAATATGTATGCAGTTGGTAGGCTAACTATAAACTACACATAATACACATGCACAGCCGAAAAAATGCAGCAGTAGCTTGTAGCAGACAACTAGTAAGTTGCTAGGATATACGTATTGATTAAGAAATAAAGACGGCCTTTCGTTGAATTCTAATCATGTGCAATAAATAGTAAAACAAAAAACACTAACGCGTCTAAAGTAATAGCTTCCAGCGCTTTTTATATCTCTGCAGTGCGATATTGCACACAGTTTAGAACTAGGCCCGCGAATAGATGCTTCTTTACTTGCATAAGTGCCGGATATAAACTACTTGCTCTCTTTATCTGCTAAGGCTTAACACAACAATAGCAACCAAAGCTGGGCGTTTGTTTCTCGCTGTAATTCTATTTTCGCCATTCCGGCCGCGTGTTGACGAGGGCCGGGGCGCACGCACTTTTCAAATAAAACCGTCTCGTTAGCGCGTCCCGCCAGCGGTCGTTTTCAATAGCACGTATTAGTATAAGTGGGTTCCGTCGGTCGACGATTGGCCGATTGTGTTAGGTCCGTGTCGATTACATCGCGAGCGCCGGTTCCACGGATTGAGTTATTGTCCCATCTGAGTCTGGATGGCCGGGCCGCGGGCGCAGGTGGCTCCAGCATCGCTCGAGTTTTAGCGCGATCACCATACAATAGTTTGCATTGTGTGTTACTATTCGAAAGGAAAGAGTTTTGCATTCAAATACAAATTGAAACGAGAAACGAGATCACGAGATGTAGTATCTTCATTATTATTGCATGTGAGGCACAAGTTACATAACAACAAGAAAACAATTATGCTTCAGCTAAAATCATAATTTACAAGTTGGAATACCTACAGCAGTGTGCTAACTTGATATCTGAATGTGTAGTGCAAGTTTTCTTTATATATCAAGAGCTCCATTTATAAAGTTCTGACGGCAACAAGTATACGATGTATCTAACGTGTCGAAAAGTTCGTTTTAACTTGTCTTGCGTTATGTTCAACTTTGAGAACGAAATTTCGAACAAATTGTTTAAGTAGTAAAACTACCCCAAAACGATAACGTATAACGGTACTCAGCAAATAAACGATGGGTAAAACGTTTTGAGTTAACATCCTCGCATGTTCCTTGACAGTTTATATTATAGCTCCAAGCAGTTAGCAGAATAAGCAAGTTTATGAGATTAGTCTAGTACAATTGTACTAGCCTCAAGATTTAAATATTTATATCACTTTATATTAGACCTGTCAATTAATAACGAGATGATTTCATACGTACTGTACCTATCACATGTATGTAGGCTAATAATATCAAATGAGTTTTTATATGTGTACAACCTCATTCGTGCAATTACAAAATGGCCTATTTTAATAAAATATTTAGGTTCGAACCCACCCGCTGCAGCTAATGATGATTATGATGATCGAATTAATTAATTAAAGCAACATTAAATTATTAATCAGAAACCAATATTCAGCTCTGTACGCCAGATTGCTCGATATCCATCAATCATTTGAACACTCGCTTGAACACCTCAATAAGGAAAGGGACCAGGTACTTGACCTCACCCAATATTAATCTAGGCCTCCAGTGTTTGCAGCATTAACAATTTCTAATTAGGCCGCCTCATTTAGGCCTCAGCTAAGTTTTAAATCATAACTCCACGGAACGGGTGAACAGTAAACTCTTAAATTAAACAGTTAATTAAGCCGTTAGTCCCCAAAACTCTTGTCACGGCACAACCTCGGTTTCCTGCGTATTCGAATCTTTGTTTACATATAAAAGCAGCTTACGCCCCGGAATATTTCAAGACAAATTTATTTTAAAATATGCGGATTTTCTGCGGCTCCGGTGCTTCGATATTGATAATTTCCGTAATAAATCTTAAGTGTTTTTCCTTATTATGTTGAGACCGGGAGTGGAGTTGGGAGCTATTCCACGCTAATAAATTTCTCAGTAATGAGTCCCGAAACACGGATGAACATAAAATGTGGCCGACAATGGGCTTAATGACTGAATACTTTCAGAAGAATGACGACCAACGACGTAATGTTAAGCATTAATGAGTTAATGGCACATGGGTGGAGCCTTGGAGCCGACTTACATATCCTGTTTCTCAATTGACAAATCTAACTGTTACTTAACATATATATGTCTATCACGGTTTCAGTCAGATGTTCTCAAAAATATTAATTTTCAGTGACAAACATTATCAGAAACCTATTTGCTACATACGTACCACCTTCATTCATTGCCTACATATGCCATCACTCATAAATCACAAGTTTAGTATTTTAGCGATTAGAAGGTATATGTGCGTACACCTACACAATAACTTGGGATAAAATTATTAATTTACAAATAATCTGCTAATATATGATATATCGATGTACATAATGTGTCCTCTATCAAAACAAATTATTATATATTCGATGTGCCATTTAAACGAAAACAATAGTTTTAGAAGCACATAGAAACAATAGTCATCAACACCTAACAGCATACTCCCGATAAAGCTCTCTCAAATAATTCAGTTGTCTACGTGATACCATTTAAAAATGATACTTTTATCCAGACCCTCTACCTCTAATCTCTTCTCAACGGTATACAATCCATTACGTTTCTGATTAAGCTTTTGTTCATCGTCAATTAAATATGCTTACATTACAGTAGATCTAAACGTACCAACAGATATCGTAAACAAAGTTGCTAAGATGTGGTCGCAGTCAATTTGTCACTGTCATTATCTTTAACACAACGAGATTTTAACCTCTGGAAGCGGGACATGCGCGGTGAAGTATGAAATTACGTTTAACTAATTATTTGCATGAGAGCGCCACATGCAACAGAATGTTTGCTCAATTTTTAACACAAACTTTGAGATTTAGTTTTCCATTGCATTGCATCGATATAATATTATCGCTGTCTCAATATAAAAAAGTAAAGCGATTAATAAAGAATGTAAATGAAAGACGAATAACATTTTGGTTTCAGTCACAACATTCTTATCTTAAGCACTACGGAGTTTAATTAATCGTTACCGACAAATTTTATTACATCTACCCCTCGCACACAGTCCCTTATTTTATTGTAGGAAATCGGAAAGTAATCCCCGATTAGCTGTCCAATTAGTGGCAGTAAAATAATTTAAAGAGACCCGAAATATTGAAACGGAACAAGATGCGATACGAGAATTAAAACAATGACATCGAATATAAAACAAAGTAATTTATTAAAATGCAAACACAAAGGTTGGGTGAGCGCTGTTTGTGTCATCCTATTTCACGTGCCGTCGCAGGCCCTGCCTGTTATTATCCCTGGAGTATAATAATCTTCCGCTTATAAAATGTTAACGTCTTTCAATCCAATGAAACATCAGTTTGAGTCTGTATTTTGCTTACGACACGTGACATTGATTCCACAACACAGTCTTTTGCGGACCTTATAATTTAATTTTGGCAATTGTCTTCGTACATTTGGATGATTGTGGTTCAAGTAGCATATTGTTACTTGAACTTTTCATTCTGCTTCTAGAATTTTAGACGTGTCGTTATAGTATATTATACCTTTACAAAAATAAGAATGAGATTTTAATTACAGTATTTTTACAAGGGTTATATGTATAGCGTCTCTAGTCAGGCCTAAAGAGTTCTAATCTTAACAATACTGTCAAGATCATTATTAAGCCGGGTTTCAGATTAATTTTAATATTCAGACCACAAAAGTTTATTAGGGGTGACAGACGAGGCGAGGGGTGAGCAGAATTGACAACCGCAAAGTTGATCAGCTCTCTGACATTCTAAAGATGCTGTATTTATTATATCAAAATGTAAAGAACGGTAAATAAATCTTCTTTATGCCTTCTTTATATTTTTAGCGTGGCCTTAAGTTTACTAAAATGAGTCGAACGATTATAATGCAATATGTCATACTAGCACGCATTTTGCACTTAATACCATACATGTGTTATTTGAAAACGTCTAATGAAGAAACCTCTGTGATCCAAAGAGTGTCCATGCAAACCATATAAGAGTTGGTTCAACCATTGACGTAACAAGTACAAATGGACAGGCAAATATTCGCGTTCCACTACATATACAGTTTGGGTTGCTATTGTGTCATTTTGGCAACAACGAGTTAATTGTTTCCTAGCGGATTCGTGGGCCTCCATTATGACTCTTTGAAGAAAAGGATACATGTATGTATACCTACTTATAAGACCACACCCGTAATTCACGTTTATTTATCTATATGTGTAGGTATTTGTAGGAAACTTGAAGATTGTTCTGTTTGTTTATTATTTCCGGACAAAGGCTCCTGGATGTTGTTCTATTCGCAGCCTACAATGACGTAGATACGTGATACAGAATAACCAAGACACGCTATTTCATACTTAATATTGTGAATGAAAATATTATGACATTCAAGCGTAATAATAGAGTAGATGGACGTTATTTTGTCAGTCATACGGAATAAATAAATGCGTATTATTAATGGACTATGCGCCCCCAATTATTTTCTCTTTTTCTGTAACATAATAACCAGGTGACGATATTTAGTGAGAAGTAAATACGTGACCATGGCTGAAGTTAATATGTTAAGTTAGTTAATGTCCACGGCAACTTTATATCAATTGGAACGTGGATCAAGAAGAAAGATATTCATAATTAATATTATAATTGTTACTCGGCGGCCAGAAGCCGTCTTTCGACCTTCGTTATTCTGATTTCCACAAGTGCCTGCAAGCTACTAGATTTTAAACTTTCTGTTTGCATTATAATATAAGACCAAGACATAATAATATCTACCTGAGTACTTGCGGCTTGATGTTAAATAATTCATATCGCGTTTATTCTTGTTAGTATTATTATTGCTTATGCTACTTACTTTGTATCCAATCAAAAATATTTGGTTTTGAACTAAAATACCTATTCACGATACGTAATGGATATTGAACGGAGCTCTAAAAAGGCTTCAATATTTTAGTTTATTATTAAAACTAGTGCCTACCTAAAAATAGCGCTATTAAAATTTACGCATATTAGGTAAGAGCTCGGACAGACAACAAAGCATTTTCCCTAATATTTAATAAATATTAATTAAATAATCTTATTCGTTTAAAGGCCGTTTGAAAATTTGTTCAAACACAACAACGTATACCAATATAACCATTACTGTCACTACTCATTAAGCACCAATTAATTATATACCGCAGGTAACTCAATATGTATTATTAATGAAAATATACGAAAGCAGTACATACATACATACATACATAACATCACGCCCATAATCCTCGATGGCCTGCTGCCACTTTGACTCTCAGCAGGCCCCTTTAACCACTTTCAGCCAAAATTAAAACTGGGCTGGGTTTGAGGGAACATTGCGAAAGTCATGTACGTAAATGACTCATACTAATCCTCAACTCAATATAAAATCTCTCCAACGAATATAAACTTTTGAATAGGTACAGAAAAAAAAACTCGTTATCTGACTCTCAATTTGGGTATTGCTAAAATATCTTATTTATGCATGACAAACAATCATCTTCCTAGCGTTATGTCCCGTGCTTAGACGGGGTCCGCTTAGACCATGATCAAGGATTTAGCGAGTCTGGTAATTACATCGAAGCGACTGCCGATCTGACCTTCGTAACCCTAAGATAGGGGAACCAGACAATTTTTGAATCATGGTTACAAATCCAAAGTGGTTTGAATTTGCAGGTTTCATCACGATGTTTTTCCTCACCGTCGAGCTAGTGGTATAAATACGTACATAGATTTGAAAAATCTAGAGGTACATGCCCGGGTTTGAACCCGCACTCCTCGGTTAAGAGGCGCGTGTCCTTACCATTGAGCTACCACCGCTCTTATGCATATGCATGACAAACAAATGACTAGTGTTTGTTATTTGTAAGTAGAGAGTATATTAACATAACACATGGAAAAAAGTAAATTGTGTGGATTGGCCAAAATATTTATATCCCTTGATAGTAAAACACAAAAAGATTTTGCCATTTCACCGTATCCTCCACTAATACACCCGTCAGTTGTCACGCTACCCTCGTACCATATTAACCAACAAGATCTATATCACTAGAATCTTGCTGACAAAACTGAAGCTTATATTTTATGCTCATAGAATTATGAGTAGCTTCCCACTGTCCAATTACAATCGTAGGAGAGAAAAACAAATGCTAATGCATTTTTCCGTCGTCCGTGATTATGATAATCGTTTTCGAGCGAGATTATGCCATTTCCACGCCCGTGGTGCCTTGTTAATCCCTTATTAGATATTTTATCGCTGCGGACATTTAGCCTTCCAGCAACGTGCTGATTATTCACTTATTAAAATTCTTATGAATGGGAAACCAAAATCTTATAGTCAAAGCTACTTTGTTTTAAAATAAATGTAAGACTTGTTTATCTTCGTTGTCATATAGATAGTTTTTGCAACGAATCCAAACTAAATAAATCGACTATATTTGTTAACATTGATCGTCTTTCTGCAGTTAAAGGTACTATTGGCTTAGTTAATTTAAGAGGAAATCGTCGACACATACGGAATTTTGTAACACTGCATGATAATAAGTTGTAAGTTTAAACAAAATCGAACAGACATAATATAAAAAAACCCAGCACTTTTTAAAAATTGCCTGACAAAGGCAACGAAATCATTTAGAATAGATTTTTTCGTAAATAACGAAGATGACAAAAACAAACTATTGCAAAATGTTGGTGAAACTCAACGAATATATTTTAACAATGGCTATACACCACTTACCATCAGCGAATATAACTAAACGTATACTTAGAAATGAGAGTTTTTATTTCTAACATGAATTTACGAAGCTCGCATTATTGAACAATCAATACATAAAATACCGACATAGATGTAGACGATGTAGGAGCAAGTTACCCGAGGAAGCTTATACTCGTAACTATCCATGTGTTATCATGAATTAAAGAAAACAGACGTAGAATTTATTTGCTCCATATTTCATGTTAGCCTGAAAGTGGTATCGTAAATGCATCCAATACCTCAAAGTACTTACTATGATATTGGAGAGAAATCAAGAGGAAATCTTTCAACTTCATCTTAAGCTATTTTTGATTCAACATTTTTATTATATCAGTTTCCTAAAACAAATTGACTTCTCCCATGTAACATTTTAATACAACAGATGCGACAAGATAGCAGAAATGAAGTAAAATACAAAAGTTAATTAATCCCACATACTGGGTTTCAAATTCTCGGAATATGACAAGAGAAATACGAATAAAGGCAAACACGAGTAGTCATGCGCCCTGGCTCGGTTTTTAAGAGCGGGTATTCTCGTATAAACATATTTACATAGTACGCAAGAATCATTTGGATAGGATTTGCAGAAGCCCCCCTGCAAATCGAATGCGGAATGAACCATAAAAGCGGCCGTAAACGATCTACACCCTGTAGCTAGAAACTCGTGTTTTAAGAAAATGTAAATAAGGACTCGTCTTGCCGTTCTTTATAATTTTAGGCTTTAAAGAAAATAATTTTACCTACACATGTTTATCGATCTTTATTAAAAGCAAATACAATCTCTGCCTACCCCCATGGGAAAAAGGCGTGACATTATGTATGTATATATGTATGTAATACCTTGGATTTTCTATCATCACGGATCAGATATAAAGATTTATTGTCTTCTATAAATATTATGGTACTTAAATGATTTTTTTAATTACATTTTATAAAATGCTATGGAATGCTGTTCAATATAACAAAGACATACCACTATCAGAGTTATCTGACAAAGGAACTGAAACCGCAAATAAATTCACTTAAAATGTTGCGATACTTTCGCGAACTTTCAACAATTTTAAAGTTCAAACTTGGAGGAGATTTAATTATGTAGCTGTTAATTTTACCTGAAATCCGCCAAACAAGATTTAACAATATTAATGTGAAGTGAAAACCCGTACCTAGATAAGTGCTGTTCGTGAGAACCCAAAAGATTTTCAGGGGGTCCACCATATCCGGGCTCGGGGACGGGCCAGCGCTTCACCGCATGGCGCGCTGACTGTCAGTGCACACACACAGACTAGCACCACACCACGTGAAATATTATCATATTCACCGAATCACTGAGCATTCCTTCAAGTTCGCATTTGCCGAGAAGCATCGGGACAGAGGCAGGGCGACGCAGCCGGTCGGTTGGGCGCGCGGAGCGGACTGCCGGAGCCCGCCCCTACATCCCCGCCTGGATAGAGGACGCACTCGCAAAACGAGCTTCATTCTCAAACAAGAACAGAGTCCCATCCATTAATCACTCATCATTTACTAATACAAACTGTACACTTACGGTACAAGCGACGTGTGCTTCGTAACTTGTTTTCTTCGTTTATCACCCTACAGTAAGTGCAAATATATCAGTATGTTTTTGCGCAATTCTGACGTGATATTAAGACGCTTGTTGAAAAAGATTAATTCATTGTTTGGCACGGACTTATAATCGTCGCAGTTTCCTCACAAACTGTAGTCACAAATGAAATTGAAGTAATTATGCTAAAAGGTGGAAGAACAACTACAGATATTAATCCCAGACGGTCGCGGATAAATAGTCGTTCCAATTCATCTCAAGAAAAAAAAGACAAATTCATTTCTTACACAAGGCAGAATATATTCTATAATTATTTTCCAGCTCCAGATTATCCGTTTTATATTGCTTAAACATAATAACTTCTTCTAATTTAAGTCAAATTATGCTATATTTACATTTTTCTAGTATCCCTAATTCGTCTGTAACATATTTTTGGTTTGTCTGAAAATATTATTGTACCGATTACAAATCAGGCATGATTTTAACATTCAGTTTGGTAAGCGTGTTAATAATGCTAGCCTTTTAGCCATAATGTGATTTTATGATTATTAATTAAAAATGTTAATAATACATTTCTAATAACTCTGAATCATCAGCACGAAAACGAGACAATATATATTTTTCATATTATATCCAAATATCTTCATCTAGAAGTGAAAATGCACATAAACGTTTTTTTATAAACATTGTTAAACAAAATCTTGTTCCCTACAAAATTTGTTCGTTACAATGCTTTGCACCTGGTTTAAATGATAAACGATTAATTCGTTCGTCGTTAAACGATTAATTCGTTCGTTGTTAAACGATTCGTTAACTTTTACATCGAGTTGATATACCGCAACTTATCTTCATCTAGATTTAAAAACTGCCTTACGTGATCATGTCAACCTGTCATTTTAGATGAGATTAGATGAGACGAGAGAGACCTGCACAATAACAGGTGTCATGTCTTTATGATAAAGATAATTATTAAAATCGGACTAGTCTGTAAAAAGTTATGCGTGGTCATACATAAAAATAAAAATAGATACGCGTCGACTTCAGAACGGAGGAACGAAAAAACAGAGCCTCCTCCGTTTTTTCGTCGGTTAAAAACATGTCACGGCAACCATTAGATGCCATTAGTTTTTGTAAAAAACCTCATCTATAATATAAAAATAATTCGCTGAATGTGTCGCTAAGCGCAAATCTCGAGAACAGTTGAACCGATTTCGCTAATTCTTTTTTAGTTGTGTTTGTTATTGTCAAGGGAAGGATCTTTTAAAAGAAAAAAATAAAAAGGTGCGCGGAAAAAAAAAATGGGTATTGAAATTCCGATAACAGGGCGTTACGAAGTGCGCCGGGTCAGCTAGTTTAAAATAAATATTGTCTCTCAGAGATTGATATTGATGTATTTGTTTGCCTTCTTCTTAAAATTCTAATCTACTGATCGGCTCGCTTAAACTAGCATCAGTGAGCACCAGCCACCCTGAACACGTAACTTGTTTAGTCAATAAATTACAATCCATTCTACACAGTTTAATCGGAGAGATGCCTGAAAATAATCAATTAGGCAGAAATTAATGTACCGGAGACTTACAGCTATCACTGTAATTAATTTGCACCTTTCCGGAGCCCCGGCCTGCCGATTAAAGTCCGATCGGTCCGTTTAATGTATAGTGTTGGAATCTGATAAGATTGCTATTAATCAAGGACTGAATTCTACCGACTGCGAGTTTCCATTAAAAGGGGCACTCGAGCACGTATACAGAGTGTCCCGTTTTAACCGGTAAAAGAGGTGGGGACGTCATTAGTGATCATTTGAAGCAAGTTTACACAGCGGCGGTGAAAGATGCATATTTATGCGTGTCTTAGGTTTTAAAAAATGTGGGACACCTATTATACACACATATGTATCATTAATATGCATACAATGGAAATATTGAAAATTCATTTTACAAGTATGCCGGACGATAACCACAAACCAATAGGAACCAATGTAGATTAATAAATTGGTAATACCCTATTTGGGAGTAATGTAAATTTACCCCCATATAATATGAATAGCGACAATTACTAACAATATCTTCGTAAATACGGTAAATACAAAAAGTTTATTTTCTAATAAGCAATTTCCGAAAGATACGGCTCCATTAATATCCACTACGATATTCTCTATATTACTGTTCAAATGATGGGAGTTTCTGGGTTCAAATTGAGGTCGTATGGAAAATTAAAGGTATGAATGACATCAGAATAATGCATATGAGCCGAAAACGCTTGCCTATAGCTTTATCAGAC
Source organism: Glyphodes perspectalis (assembly GCA_951394215.1). Lineage (NCBI taxonomy): Eukaryota > Metazoa > Arthropoda > Insecta > Lepidoptera > Crambidae > Glyphodes > Glyphodes perspectalis. The sequence continues at coordinate 10,654,434 of OX596202.1, read as the reverse complement.
CTAAGATAACAGAAGGTTGATATATTCTTTCTGTATTATAAGAAAATTGATTCCAGAATGAGAGTTTACCAGTGAACTTCATTCAAGCAAACAAATCCAGACCCGCATTAAGAGTTCAGCGTGAACTCAAAAATTTACTACAGTTGTTTCATTTGCCTTAAACTGCTCGACTTTATCTAGTATGCGCCAGGTCATCAGGGAGTGAAGCATATGATGAGTGCGTTATAAATTTTTAACCAGTTATTCAATTTAAGCCAACAAGTCCAGCACGAAATTACACAGCGCGAATTGAACAGAGGAATGTGAGCATAATTGTCAACTAATACAAAGCTAAAATATGATACAGTTGTATATCATCATCTTCCTAGCGTTATGTACCGTGTTTAGACGGGGTCCGCTTAGATCATGATCCAGGATTTAGGGAGTCTGGTAATAACATTGAAGCGACTGCCGGTCTGACCTTCGTAACCCTAAGATAGGGGTACCAGATAATTTTTGGATCATGGTTACAAATCCAAAGTTGTTTGAATTTGCAGATTTCATCATGATGTTTTCCTTCAACGTCGAGCTAGTGGTATAAATATGTAGATAGATTTGAAAAATCCAGAGGTACGTGCCCGGGTTTGAACCTGCACTCCTCGGTTAAGAGGCGCGTGTCCTTACTATTGAGCTACCACCGCTCTCATGATATAGTTGTATATTAAAGTCTATTAAAGGTATTAAAGTCTTTGTAATGGATTTTTTTGAGCCTTGTATAGCGATTTTATGGTTTCATGGTGCGGTGGTTAGTCCTTATTGTACGTATTTGAATTTCAGGTTGATTATGTTTATAAAAAAATGTACAAAAAATTCTTGCGTTTTATTGTAATGATTGTCCCGATACTTTTTGTATAGACAAATATCCAGTTGGCCTGATGATAAGTATAACATGATTCTATGTCATTGACAGCGGACAAGATAACTATGTGTCCAGTTGACATCGCTAAGTCAACAAGATACTTCTTTCCACTCTGTTGAACATCTCCATTTAAGGAAAGAAAACACATTTGCCAGCTATAAATGGCACTTTGACGACGGAACAAACGCTTAGTTGCGGTGTAAGTAATTGAGATGTTTGCGATGCTTTTCAGCCACTATCAGTAATTGAGTAAATTAGTTCCTCTTCATATTTCTTTCACCTTTCAGCAAATGATATCTGTGCCCGAATAGCAAGCCGCGTACGTAAACTCGACATACTGTCTGCACTTGGCATGTTTCCTGAGTAGAGTAGAGTATTCCTTCATAATTCACATTTCTAGATATGAACTACTACCCTCGTAAAGTTGAAGCTGGATACCATTATGTGTCGTACATTTTCAAAATGCGGTCCAATGCAGATAGATGTCAAAAAAATATCCTTCCAAATTCACCTTTCCAGGGACTGGGCAAATAAAAAAAAATATTGACTTACATACATAACATCACGCCCATAATCCCCGAAGGGTTAAGCAGATTCAAAGAGGCAGCTGGCCCCTTTAATCACATTCAGTCAAAAACAAAACTGGGCTAGGTTAGATGGAATATTGTGAAAAAGTAGTGACAAGTGGCTAGCTAGCTTGTCGCCCACAAAAAGATGTAAAATTTATGAAAAATCGCGTATTAGATTACGCGATTTTTCATAAATTTTACATCTTTTTGTTTTATCTTTATGATGTTGAAATCTTCTTTTTCTTCTTCAGACTGAATGGTACAATAATATGGCCATTTACATATTATAGAGGTATATACAATACATTAGATATTTTATATTATTCAAGTCGGTTTTCACATATGTGATACATTAAATTAGGCCGCGAAAGGAAATATTTCTAGAAGACGTTGCGTGGGAATAAGACAGCCTATAGAATAGGAAAAATAAAATACCTATTATATAGTGGAAATATGCTGAAAGGGATATGCCTGAAACCTGACATCACGTGTTCTGGATAAATTTATCATATTATTTCCTTTCAAAAGTAAAATACATACTGTATGTTAGTCACTCTATATTATACCCAAAGCTATTTTTATATAGACATACATACATAATACATTTTCCCAATATTTACTACATACATTTAATAGTATTATAATAATCAGCTCGGATTCGTTCTCAATTATTTTCACCGTCAATTGTCCGAGCCCGTTTGTATTAAATATCCGCTTCGATTTTCTTTTATGGCATTTCGTTTCACAATCTCCTCTCAGTTGCAGGTACGTCAGACCCGATATGATAAATTGATTCATGCGACAGCCGCCTAGTTCGAATTCTTCCTTAATTTAAAAAAATAAACGGTCCGCCAAGAATGTCGCCCTGAGCCTGTCTGCATACAAAACGATTAATTAACAAGATCAACAAAATTTCGTAAACGCAGAGACTACAAACAAGCTCGCTGAGCGTGAACACAAAGAAAACACCGTCAGGTCCGAAACGAAATATTTGTGTTAATTAATTGTGGTTTTTAATATCATTACGCTCGTTACTGTTCGTGACAACGTTAAATTGGTATTCTAGAACTCGAAACGGGACAGGACTTCATTTGATCGTTAGATGTTAGATAGATATCGAATTGTTCAGAGGAAAACCAGCTGGACGGAAAAAGGTAAATAGCCATCTAATCTTATTACCTTCCGCAGAATTACTCTAAAAGCTGTTAATGATTAAATAAAGGAAAAGAATGCAGAGTAATTCTGTAAGTAATTCTTCCTACACGCTTAAAATAAATTTTATTCAAAGTCTCAATCAAAAAGTTAATTTAGTAAAGCCACATTTCAATACCCACGAAACATGATAAAAGAACTCGTTAATGAAATATGAAGATTATATTACAATTTACAAATACGGTACGAGTTAAGAATAAACCTGAAAGTTTTTAATCTCATAGTAATCTACATAGATACATAACATCACGCCCGTGATCCCCGAAGGGGCAGGCAGAGTCAAAGGGGCAGCAAGACCCTTTAACCACATTCAGCCAAAAATAAAATCGGGCTGGGTCAGATGGAAAATTGTGAAAAAGTAGTGACAAGTGGCTAGCTTGTCGCCTACACAATCACATACCCAAAACCCGATATACCATTAGTCACCTTTTAAGACATGCTAGACAAGAAACACAGTTGGCAAATTCTTTTTAAGTCCCAGACCAATATGAGACAAATCTAGGGATCCATATATCAAATTACGCTGGTAAATAGAAAGTAACTTCCACTACGACTGTTCCTGAAGATGCTTTTAATAATTATTATTGTTCGGACAAACAAGAGAAAGGGAATCAGCTAATCGAATAAACAGTGCAATTAAGCGTCATTGGGTAAATCGAAAAGTTACGAAGCTCGGTGTTAAGTTAATATGGAAAGTTGGCTCGCTGAACGGTACACGTACCGGCCAACAAATAAATCTAAGCTAACTTTATAAGTTTCACAGTGCAAATCTCGTCCTTACACTTCCCTACTTCTTAAAAGGAAATAATTCAAACTTAGTTTATGGATACTTCTTTTTTATAGCTGTCCAATCTTCTTAGCGATAGCACCGCTAACTTGTGCTTTGTTTTCCTCGAAATGATTTTCTATAAGACAATGCGCTTTTTCAGCAACAAAATTCGTGGTTATATATCAAAATATCTGTAGACTAAGGCCACAGCCAAGCTCAATCCGTTGAAGTACTTTATATTGTATTTTTGATAAGCCCTCAGTTTCACTCCGTTGGATTTTGTTTTGTATCTGAAAGTATTCATACCGACGCTCATATTTTGTTCTCGTATTTCAAGAGTTGAAGGTATCCTACCTTAATAGGATCTTTATCCTAGTAGTATATGTATGTATAAAAGAGTAGGGAAATTTCAAACGATAGCAATAAAAATATTCTTGAGACAAGAAGTGTTAGAAATGTAATAAAAAAATAAGTACTATATAGGGTAACAGTAGGAACATTAGTAGGTAGAAAAAACGATAGTCGTTCGTTCCTATGCTTTCGACAGATTAATTAAGCATCGCCACCAAAGCGACAAATAGGTTATTTAGCTCGGCAAAACGTCAAAGATATGTTTACAACCTTTTATTTACATAATGCCGTCACGATAAATAAATATATTTACTCGAAAAATTTCCCATATTTGTACAAACCTTTTTCTTTGTGTCTTGTGCAAAGAAAAGCGCTTCTATATTGACTCAGGGTAGCGTTATTGTGTGGCGGCGTGGTGCGCGTTAGTACTTAAGTTTCTCATGAAATTGACAAAAACATACATACATACATACATACATACATAATATGTACATACATACTTATCATCACGCCCGTAATCCCTGAAGGGGTAGGCAGAGTTATGTTATGACAAAAAACATCTCTCTTGATATTGCAGACAGGCGGGCCAGTACATGTATTTACTACATGATATACAATAAAATGACGGCCTCTTTGAAGAAGATTCACAAAGGTTTCGTGTAGGCAAATACACTGAAAGTAAATTATAAAGTAGTTATTTTACTATTTTCGCACTAAAACTAGGCCGTGTTTTTCATTTGTGTATTATACTAGTTTCTAAACGCGACTTTGCTCGCGTGAATTTGTTGTCACCCAACCTTATTAGATCGTAGTATTGTACTTCTCAGGCCCTTTACGTCGAGATTGGTTCAGAAGTGATGTGAGAAAGAGATAGCTGTACTTTCACGCTAGAAATGCGTTTGGCCGTAATATGATACAAATGGACGTTGTATCGTAATATTAGATTGGAAAAGCTCCATTTTTCATTATTATTATACCCGAACAATGTGAGAGGCAAAAGAAATGCAAGGGTAAAAGGGCATTTACCTAGGGATGTTACTTGACCCGTACACAATAAGGGTAGGGTATATAAACGATGTTGTACAGTACAAGACAATATACGACCAAGCGTACCCAAAAAAACAGACGCTCAAAAAGTGCTTTCCATTTCTTAATGTCCACAAAAAACAAATTTTAAAAAAATATATCCATTTCGTTATACAAATATTAAATACTTACAGAAGGTACATAAAATCTCAGTGCCCGCTAACGCATTCAGCGCTAAAAAAGCAATTTTATCAGCACATTCAAGCTTACTGACGATTCCCTCGCTTAAAGAACAGAGTGCCTTTTTCTACTTAATATCATTATATTATGCTCGGAAGATAATAATTTAACAAAAAGTGAGGCTGAACAATAAGATCCGGTTCGCTCCATCGCCTTCCCACTGTTCCCACGATTGCTATCGTGTCCATATTACTTGCTAAGTTGCTATGTAAATATGCTAGCTTTCAGTGATATCTTTATCGTAAAATAAAACTGCCGTTACACACGCATTACCAAAGAAATAATTTGTATAAAGAGTGCCGTCGCATTCGTCGCTAATGAAGTTTTAAAAAATACACAGAATAATTCAGAGAAAAATATTTGTTAAAGACAAGCATTAATTAATTAATTTGAATTTAATAATGATATTAATAGTTTTATTATTCAAAAGTATAGAAAGTCCGATTTCGTTGTAAATATTATGAGATCTTGGTAAGATTGTGCAATTAATTAATGAATACACCCAAATTAATATTTAAGAGAAAAGGCCACTGACGATCCGTAAACAAAGGCAGAGAAGAAAACAATACTGCTCTTATTTACATACATACAACCGATATGATTATATTTTCAAATGTATGATAATTCGATAGTTATACTTGACCCCGGACACGGTACATTTCAACTGTTTATTATTGAGATGAGGTCGACTTCTGTTAATTTTGAATTTTCGATAGGATCCCACGATAAAGATTTCCGAATTGGAGGGACTAACCCAATTTTCCATCCCTATTATAAGTTATTAGTCAGAGTAATTAAGCTTTTATACGAAATATGAATTCGATTGAAATAACGTAGGCACCACAAACATAGCAGGCTTTTAAGCGACCGCAGAGAAAATTATATTTCACGCCATTGTAATGAGCTCATATCTTCTCATAAACACATTTCAAGTAATTAAGCCGACTTAATCATATATTCGGCACTATTATATGAGTCTAGCCGACATAATAAGTTTATCTATGTCCTTTAAGAAATCTTATTACACCCCTTCAACACGAATTCATCGGAAGCTGTACATAATTTTATCTATTCAGAGGAAATTAATAATAATAATACTTGTACCCCCAGGCTACCTTTCCAAAGGTCCAGAAAGGTAACATTTCCCTTAATATCCGAAAGCAGTCAACAATAATACAATGGTTTATTTCTCACCGCAATCAATACAATATAAACGTCATTCATGTCTTAATTGTTTTGTAAAATAATAATTTTGTTAATATATTTCATATTTAGCGATTTAATAAAAAATAATAATAATAAATAAATTCTCCAGACTGACACACCAATTCCCTAGTTCCAAACTAAGCTTAAGCTTGTGCTATGGATACTATCTGAACGGATAGACATATTTAAATACGTTTATAAATATCCTAGACTCGAGTACAAATGTCCATGTTCATCACACGAAACAGTTGCCTCTAGCGGGATTCGAACCCGCGACCCTCGGTTTCGTGGCCAGACCACACTAACCACTTGACCCAAGGGGCTGTCAAAAGTTAATATTCTATTCTAATATAGTTAATAAATATTAACATAACAATTTCTGATATAAGGACATCATGAACGTATTCATGGGTGGAGTTGTAACATACGTACGCACCAATGTCTTTAATAGCACACAAACAAACTCATTCGTAAGTAAAAGGGCGCATTGTATCCTCGTTCCATAACTTCCCACGAGTAAATCATTGAGACTGCCATTTAAACTCAATTTAAATATCGCGGTACTAACTCTAACGTATGGCTAGCTCCGATAAGTGTCAAACTGCAAACATTTTGCGCTTACAATGTGCGGCACAATGGCCGACAGAGGATAGCACGCGCTCGGCAACATCAATTTACCTCTTCCGCCCATACATTTTATCCTCAAGATGTTGAAAGCACGCACGAATCCGCCCCTAGTCGTTGCACGCTTTGTAACCAAGCAGCTATTTATTTTCATTTACGTGTGTCTACTCTATAAATTTCTTGTTACTTTTCTGACCGTTGTAAGCAGAGATCTTTTACGAATGTATATCTATGAACTAAGTTTTAGCTTTTAATACAATCTTTCCACCTGTTTAAACGTTTACTATTTACTGTAGTATATAACCGTAGCTCGGAGCGTTATTATTATATTCTCTAAGGTCACAAAGCTATTTACTGTGAAACGTTTAAGGCGGACCACAAATTGAACGAAATGTTATTACCGTCTGTCAAGGATTGCTCAGAGGCTTGTAATCTTTTGGAAGGATTGTTATTTACATAATACTTATTTTTTGGCCATTTAAACGGTACTATTATGTATTTTCACGTAGGTATACGTTTAGTACCACTTATTCTTGATATAAGAGCCCAAACATGTTGTTGCCAAGACTTGTCTAGTGATATATTCCACCTATGAAATCCACGAATATTTGTCACCAACCGCAATTGTATGTAATTTTAAAACTTGCTTTAAAGCGAAATAAAAATTATAACGATGTCTTTAAGTATATTATTTAAAAATATTCTGTTTTTGCCTTTAATTTCATTTTAACAGAAGTTAAGTAAATAAAAAAAAAATAGTATTCCAAACAGCAGATTTGCGTAAGAGTTATATAGTTTATAGTTATACTGAAGAGTTAACAAATAAATATTTGGTGAATTTTTTAATATAGTAAATTTCATTTCGGTTCTAAAACAAACAATAACAACAGAATTGATTTAACAGTATATGTATTTATAAATTCTCAACAATATGGGTATATTGTATTGCGCCGATGGTTGTATGCAATTTATGTAAATATTGATTCCTTTGTTTCCGAAGCATCTACATGTGAATAAACATAAAAATGTTGACGGAGGGTGTGTTCCACATGTATAATATTGCCGACAGCCGCTCGAGATAGGATAATCCATGCTTACATCTAAATTAGTCAACATCTTATTTGCACACGAGCGCATTATTCAAATCCCCTCCACATTGGGTAGGAAGATCCATATGGCCTTGATTCTGTGGTGTCTAATAAAAGATGTATCGCTCCAGGGTTTAATCTTAAGCCATATGCATTATTTTCTTACATGAAATGTAACCACACGGGATTATAACGGGTACGAGTGTTCGTTGTACTTATGAAAAAGTATTTGTTGGTTATTTCGGTTACAAAAAATAAAAGAAAGTTGTAATTACCAACATTGTAAAAGTCCGAGTACTCGGCTCATTTCGACAAAGTTTCTTCCCGTGGGACGTCTAAAATTTGAAGGTTTGCCATTTCGTCAAATATTTTTAAGCAATGTTCATTGTGATCTGAACTTGTGCCAACAATAATCTATGAGAATTCGAATTTTAGGTAGCCATTCATTTTATCATCATCGACAAAATTCAACTTAATACTTTTCCAAAGCACATACAGTTCAGTTAAGTTTAAAGAAGAATTCAGTTTTTAGATTTTTTTTTATGAAATTTAAAAGAGCCACGAACTTCATTATTCAGCTACACACCAAATCATTGCGCAAATAAAAATCACAACAAGACCCTGGGAATAAGAGCCATCTACTTTAAGTTTATAAAAGGATAGCTAAATAATTTCAAAATTTACAAAATAATTTACTACTGCCTCCTTAGGTTCCAAACTATAGGCTAAACTAAATTGAAAGCGAATTTGCTGGTGAAGAAGTTGGGCTCCATAGAAAGTAAGGAACGCTCTTTAGTGGTTTCATATTCTTAAATAAAGGTTTAACGTCAACTTTTTAGGTATATTAGAAAATATGCTTATGCTTTCCTATAGCATATAGCATAGCACTATATTAAATAAATGGCGTGAAGCTAGTTAGTTAGAAATAACACATGATTGTATACTTATACTTAATAGACTTATAAAATCTATTATTTATAAAGACGCTGCTGCCCCTTTGACTCTGCCTACCCCTTCGAGGATTATGGACGTGATGTTATGTATGTATGTATGTATGTATTTATAAAGACGTTGTGAAAATTATATGGCGTTAAAATGTACGCTTCAATAGGATTAGCACATCACTCTGACGTATCGCAAAGAAAGATAATGCCAATGTATGATTAATGGCAAACCGGTGAAGTATCAGTAGCGAAACGCACCCAAAAGGGTATGCTAGCAAACGGATATGTAGGCGGTGCTACATACAAATTACCTCTTACGAAGGATGCGGGCTGAACCTTTTCCTTATCTACATTTTTAGATAGATACCCAACTGACAATCTGCGGGTCTAATATGAGTTATTTACGTGCTGCATCGACCAAATGATAGATTGGACGTGCGGGCGCTTCAGGCGGAATTTCAGCGCACTGCGCTAAAATTAGACTTCGTTTACTTAATTCTTAGTAGCGGAAAAATCGATGACTTGATAGGACTTCGCATAAAGTTAGATGCGCGATGAGTACACGGCTCATTAAACTTCAGCTATCCGCATTTGCTTACTTCTCAAACCAATATATTCCCGAGCGACGCAACGACTTTTGTTCGTTTTATAGACAACCTTACGAGTTGGACCCGTTGCACTTTACTCATCCAGAGTACTCTACTGTTCCCAAAACATTGTTCCTCCTCAACAGAACTTCTATCAACAAAGGATTATAGGCAAAAGGTTTGTAGGTTATGTTGAGATCTCAGAACTCTCAGAACTTAGCATCTTAAAAGTTTCAAAGCATTTGTTATTTTGTAGCTTTTATCATAGATACAACGATCCGAATTTAAGCAGAACACTGAAAATTAAGTTTATCAGTGTTATATATGTGATATAATATTACATATAAATATAACTGGGTAAAAAAAAAACTGTTCCTAATAATTCACTGAGAAAAGTTTCAATATAAAATAAATGTTATTTCTTTCTTTCTTTCAATATAGATGACAAGAGTGGCTAAGATTAGAATACAATGTATTTTTCATCCATAAAATTGGTTTCCAATATCTACGTTATCAAAATCAGATTCAAAACAAGCATTTCTAATTACGATGTCTACAAAGATATTGAGATATTTCTATAACCTTTCCTTCAAAAATTCCCTACATTGAGGATTGTAATAACAGAACGATGTAAAAAATAAGAAAACGACAAGGAATAAGAAATTATGTCTTCAATGAGAATAATAATTAACTACGCTACGGATAAGAAAGGCAAGACTGACATTTGCTTTATTAAAACGAGGAGGCGAGAACTTTTTTGCTATTTCCTCGATTTAAATGCAAATTACTGGAGGAAGGTTGCATTACTTGCCATCTCTGAGGTCTTATGCTGTCAAGGGACCAAATGTTTATGAAACCCTTTTTTATTACACCACTCAAACTACTATGGTTACCAGATTCGTTTCAGCTTTAGCCAGCTATCTGATTTAATTTAAACTACACTACATCTATATTAAATGTTAATTACATAATTTCATTTTTGATCATTAGCAAATGAAAGAGAAAATCTTTCTTAACTAAGATGACCTTCTGAGATGTGAGTTAAAGGTGCTATCCACTTCAGTGGAGTCAGGTATTCGTAGTATGAATACCTGCTTACACGTGCGGTCATTTATTGTTTACTTAAGTACACAATATGCTAGTTTAAGTAAAATAAATATAACAGCAATTCTTTCGATATCAGATATTCATATGTAGTATGAATACCTGACTAAAATGAATTTCATACTAGATATCTACCGTTATTAAGGTGGTCCGTAAACAAGATGGTTGGATAAATCTAGCTAAACGCAATAAAGGTTGATACGATTTGTCATCGGTGAAAGAATAATAGAAGAGGCTTTTGACTAGTGTCATATGAGACGCAATAGAAAAACCGAGTCTATTTCATAAAACGTACTAATGGAATGTAAGACGTATAAAGAAACTTATTTAAACTTTACAAGCAAGCAACAACTATAAATTAATATCAAACGTTGACAAATTAATAGTATTTTTTGATAAGTTTGTCTTATTTGCGTATGAGTAGATTTATCATATTCAAAGTGTCTTTATTGTTATATTAGTTCTGAAAATCAACCATATAAGAAAACAAAAGCAGAATAGAATACCACAGAAAAAAGAAAATACAGAAATAACATATTATTACAGCAATAAGTGATAAGTGGCGCCAACTAGGTTCCACACACAGCTTTATGGCGGCGCACATATCTTCAGTACATAAATATGTATGTACTAATGATACCAGTATGTGTAGATATAATAGTAGAGTCATATAGCATTGTAATTTTCTGGGTATTCAAATAATAATTTACTCGAAATGTATATTACATTTCTCTAAAAAGGTGACAACACATACACCGATAAATCTTTGAAAAATAATAACATTCACTTTACCCGGATATTCTACTTACAGAAATTGGATCGGTAATTTTTCTTAAAAAGAAATAAAATGTTATTGGACGATCCGAAACCTTTTTTTAGATTTGGTCCCGCATACCAATAAGGCCATAAATGTTGATCAGGACAACAAAAACAATTGACCGAAATCTATTACCAGGAAAATTGCTGTTAGCAAAAAGCATGTTCCCTTTGTCTATTATTTTAAGCTGATCGTGTGCCGTTAACGACAACGATGTATCGAAGGTCTAACGGTATCGGCGGGAATACTAACAAGGTGTATATATCGCCTTAGAGGCTAAGTATGTTATAGTATGTTCTATTTCCGAATGTTGTTATCTGTGAGTCAAACACTAAGACCAAATGCGTACCTTCACTAAGATTTGAAGAACCTTGCTAATACGCAGAGTAGAAGGCTGTGTGGTCTGCTTACAAGTGCGGTCATTTTTTGTTTACTAAAGTGCACAATATGCTAACTAACTAACTAAACTTCACGCCACTTCCCTAGCGGGGTAGGCAGAGAGAACCGAACGCCATATGGCACGATCCTTACACACCTCACTCGCCTCTTTAACATTCATAATCCTTTTCTTACAAGCTCTACGGTTTTTTTAAAATGTTTTTATGTTTTTTCACAATATGCTAGTTTAAGTAATATAAATATAACAGCAATTCTTTCCATATTTGTAAGTACGTTAAACAAATATAAAATGTAGAGAGTGAAAACCCCATATGAAATGAAGTCAAGTGTACATAAAATAGTAGCCTTTGTTTTCATTCTAACGCAAAATACTTACACAGTTATAATAGAAAAGTAATATTATATATATCATCCCAAGCGGTAATCCCTAAAACCTATATTTGATGAAGTTCTGGATCAACCATATTGTGTTTAACAAGCATGGCATTTGAACGTGGCGGAGATTTGAAATCCTATTGAGAGGGGCACAATGAATGTTGACTCCACCTCTGTATTATTTCTTGTGCCGTTCGGGGGCCAAGGCACCTGAATAAAAGATTCGTATATTATCCCCGGCTCGCCCGAACACAATAGGGCAGCGACAACGCACTCACTGTAATTCAGTGAGCGGCCTAGCGGTCGCATTGTATTATACGAGTATGCCACTGCGCCACAGACTATCTAATTTAAAGGTAAGTTTGAAAGCCCGCGTTACTCTCATTTTAAACTTCAGCTTCTATAACTAAACTTCTGACTACTCTCCGATTCATCCAGAATACCAAATCAGAATCAAACCCACAAAAGAGCCCTCGCCCGGCGGGTTTACCATTCCAAAAATCAGGAATCGTTTCTAATTCGATCACTCCGTAGAATTTTAATATGCGGACGGCGAAAACTTTCATAGGAGTTATTCGTGTGTAAACAATGTTAAACGTTTGGCCGATTCGATTCTAGTTCGGAGTTAACATAACATCAAAGAAAAGTTAAAGTCCGCAAAAAAGTTATCGCTACGTTTCGAACTTAAGAGAACTTGAAGGCTTGGACGTGGAAAAAAATATTTCCCCCTCCTAAGTAGTTGGAGGGTAGTGCGAATAAAGGGACGGATACATACGCCTCCCGAATACACAAAATAATACCCCATTCTGAATCCGGCATCGGAGTATAGGCAAATTGTGATCGTCACGAAAACGACTAAGGTCACGCGTCAGTGGCCTGACATTATTTGTCAGAGTGGATAGGAAAGCAATTTCGCCTAACTCGAGACTATTTGTCACACATAAAACGTGATCTATAGAGGCGGCCGATACATCCGTTGGTCGACATTGTAACAGAAGTACTTTTGTTTCCGCTATTATAATAATGCACAAACATTTGTTACTGGAAGAATAAGGAAAGAAAATAGTTATGTTTATAAGTTCAAGGTAAAATTTGTGATACATAGTGTTCATGATAGGCCCATAGAGAATAATAGAGCATAAAGTCTATAGCGGGTATATGGCTGTCATGTGAAGTCTCAGCGGCGCATGGACGGGATACAATGGCCGTCGGCTGTGTTTGCTGTCATTCAAAGGTGTGGGTAAATGGCCTTGTTCAGTGGGCCTTGGCTTTTCGTCGGATATTGGTATTCTGCTCGTTGAAACAAAACTACCTTCTTGAGTTGGCAAGTGTAACAAGCGATATCGGGTATGCGGTTAGTTCGGCCCGTGGCGGCCGGTCCCTCGACGCCCACCTCCGCGTATATAGGCTAACTTAAATTAGATAGATACGTTCCGACTCGCCCTCGACTATTCGAAACAAATGAATCCCAATCGAGAGACAAGTTAATATACCCTCGTCAAAGATACAATTCCCAAATTAAATAATTTCTACAAAACTTCTCATTGCAGAGCGGCTGTAATAAATTTAGTTTAATAAGTCTCCTACTTCATCAACGTAATGAAATAAAATCCAATCAAGTCAGTTAAATTCGTGGTAAACATAAACGTCTGTTCTGCTCTACTTTGTTAAATAAGATAGAACGCTTAAGTTCGTTTTTTACCTTAAATTTTACTATAATGATAAAATACTAGTATTTAAATAAAATATTTCGTCTCACCACCAAAACATACTCTCTTTTGTTATACGGTTTTGCCATACATACGATACGAGCATATGTATCGTGTGTGGTGCTCGTAAGATACTTGTCGGTAATCTAAGCGCACCATTTTATCTTTCTACTATCTTTGTTTAAACTACAATTTATATTCTCTTAGATGATTCAATAAGTTCACCCTTTATTTGATTTTATATCATACTTTTTATCTATGATCAATATGTATAATAATATGTAAGTGGCAGTCAGATAATTTACAAACAATTGCCAATAACATGTAGCATATTTGATATCACAAAACGAAATAAAAATTACATCCGAACTATCTTAAGCAGTAAGTAGGCCACTTCGATAGTCTAACTTCAAATGTGAAAGACCCCACGACACAGTCCGAAGAAGTTTATCGAGAGGATGACACATAGCAACCGATTCTATATATAATCTTACGATGAGTAACATTAGCCCGAATGGCTTCCTCTAGCTTAAGTATTACACTCGTAGCCACACTCATTAGACAAGATCAAACAGTAATGTTGCCGAACACTCCTTCATTAATTTCTCCGCGTAAAAGCTTTAGCAAATTATGTTAACTGGGGCATTTACGATACGGCTGATGTGCTAAAGTATTTAGTAGTCATGCTTCAATATACACGTCGAGCCGTTATGACAGTCACCGAGATATCTTGTACGACTCGACAAGGTACTTACATATTGATGGTTCAAGTGTTACCGCGTCTGGCATATTCATTACCACCTCAATCAACAAATTAAAATGTTCATTAGAATAATACGAAATATCTTATTTGGCTTTTGTGTGAATTTCGTTTGTGAAATAGGGAATTGGGGACGCTTTCCGCATGCAATATTCACCGAGAAATCAATCTGCCAGAACCTTTTAAAGAGGAACCAATTTTTGAATAAGATTTGGCACGCGGTGCGCCCTACATTGGATAAGTTCGAACCACAACTTATAGAACTGAAAGAAAGTAGTAACGAAAACGTAGTACAGGCAATAATGGCACACATCGAGATCGTGTTGCATCTCCCAGGATATAGGGTGGCTGGAGTCGTGCCAGGCTCGCCACGCGTAAAATGGAACGACATCGGCCTACTTGCAGACGCGCGAACACCCCATGCAGATTGATACGACCACCTACATTTAAAACATACGAGCCGCCATTAAAGTTACTGCGCCAATTTTAACGTGCATTCCGGCAATTAATCGAAAGATCATCTCTATGAACCCGACACAATTTTAACGAATCTCGTGTTTGTTTAAATTATTTGCGATTTTATCATCGCTGTCCCGATTTTCATATTTCGAGTACAATAATTTCCGACACGAATTCTCTTGTTCGCAGTTTTATATAGGTACTTGTAGCTGCGATATCGGCAGCAAAGGGTGTCGACTCTGACAAACGGAACAGAACCATGTGTAAGTAAAATAGGATTGTCACACGGAGATGAAATTATCAGTCGTGAATTCAGTGAATTGGATAAGTCTTTGCCCCCTGGGCAATATTATACGCGTCCGGATGATATTGAAAATGTTTATCGACAGCCCCAGCGGTGTTCGCATATCAGTGAACATTTTTCCGACATTAGTAAATGGTGAATAGGAAAGAATGTATTATCTTTTAAAGCCGTTGGTGTCTTTTTATTGCTGTTGCTTGCGGTCGTATTTTTTTAGTTGACTACAAGTATCTTTATAACTTTTTACATGAGTATACTTTATATGACGTCAACTCGTTTCACGATATCAATCACAATACCAATTAAATAACGACTTAGCTAACTAAGTGGGAAAGTTAATAAAGAAGTATTTTCTATCTGCACCTTAACCTTATTATGTAAATATTCATAAAGGTTATAACAATTTATATGGAGTAATTAATATTATCACAAAATCAGATTCAGTTGGTTAGCATAACATTTACATTTGTATATAAAATTTTGTAGGTAATTGCCGAAGGCTGGAACAGCTCGATACATTTTACTCGTAGTTTGAGCGAGAGATGCTAATCTAATATTGAAATTGTACAAGCTGAGTGGTGTGGGAATAAATCAGGAACGGTACAATTGGCGATAATTTAATATGTCGGAAGAAAGGGCGTGACAGCCGCGAACAAACGCGGATATTGAGCACGCGTGGGCGCCCGTCCTAACGACCCACTTATGGGCAACATTGAAATTATTTTACTTTCGCATATGAGCTGTGGCTCATATGGCTATTGTGAAGGCTGTACTCTACAAATAGCGAAACTCGATGTGGATCGGCATCATTGTGTGGAAATAAATGATAAAGAGGCATTCGATTTCCAGAAATATGTTTCTTCCCGTTCTATTCCATTTAAGAATTTTTTACTTCGAATTAATGGATTTTAGTAAATAGTAAAAATGTTTATCAATGTAAAATGTTTCTGTAATATACCATAGCAACAAACATTGTATAATTATGAATTATAATATCATAACACAAAACAAGATGTGAATAACGTAACTCGACATTGTGTATACGCACAACATTTAGATAATATGAAGAAAATCAGCATTTTTATATCAATGTCATGTGTATATTAATATACACGACAATATTGACTCATAAAAAATAAGACTGATCTGAAAAATAAGAATCGACGAATTCCGCCGCGGTTTCACTACCCACGGAAATAACTTTTAAGACGCCATTATCAGTGAATTGCCTTTTTGACAAGTCTTGGATTCAGATATATCTCAGACGTTTCCTATTGATCCATTTCTTTACAATTGACTACAACAATTATAGTTATCATATGTATCTTCTCCTAACTTAAAACCTATGACTGTATTCTGATACGGCAAAGCGTATTGATGACGTTCATAAAAATAAGATAAATTACTATAAGGTTTTTTACATCACATAGAAACTAGAACAAAGCTCACGAGAAACGAAATTAAATTCAAACGAAACCACAAATATTGCTCACTTTGAAATACACATTAACTTCAAAACACAGCACATCATATTTACTCCAATGTCCTATATATGCCTTTATGATATATGCAACAATAAGATTGCCGCGACTGTGGGGTATGGGGCACAAATTAATAGTAGGTGGAAATCGATATTAATATACGAGTAGATACTGCGCCTAATGTTACACGCCTGATTAAATTAATTTTGTACATATGAATTGTCATAGTCATAGACGTTTATAAAAGCTATTATTTTGTTACGAAGTGAACTCGTATACAAACCTACATTTACGATTCAGCTGATGTAATGACAGACGTAAAGTTATAGGTTGTTTTTAAATATGAGCTACTTTTTTTACTGTACGTCTGTGAAAAGCAAATGCATTACATTATGAATCAATTGATTTATATAGACATTGGAGATCATCTTAAATGAGCTTGGTTTCACGTAATAACCTGTACATCATCTGAATCGTAAATTAAGTATGTGGGTTTGTTTTGTACTGAAAACCAGCTACATAACCTAACAGATTTAAAATGTTATATGTCGGTTTTTTGGCTAAAAATTCAAACGTTACCTAGATTATTCTGGTAAAACAACTTAACCAATCGTACCAGCCTAAATGATTACCAATACAAATATTAAATGGTACTAAATGCTGCTAAGTAGATGAGATTTAAGAATTGCAATCGAGTGAAAGGGGAGGCAATCCATATCGCCTACCGCCCTCCCTACCTCCGGGAGGGTATTAATAAAGTTTCCTCGATGTCTTGCTACGACTTTACGCTCAGAATTTTGTGTTTGTTGCCTAAGTAAAAATACAAATTCAATTCCGATTTAATGAATAAATCTTATTGACAGCTACCTAGCTTAAATATTCAGGTTCAGGTGATATCTAAGGTGACATAAGGCATAATTTATTTTGATAGTTACCGGTAGAGAAGGAATAAAAAAGAAGAATGATATAGTTTGTAAATAAAGAATATTATACGTTCAGCCGTTCTTTCAATATGTCTAGCAACTTCTTTCAGTTGTCTAGCAACACTTATAAACAAGTTACTTAAGTATATATTAATAAGATAAAAATTTAATGAAATCACTTTTTTTTATTTCCCATCTAACCCAGCCCATTGTCCCATGTTGGCCTGGGACTTAAAAAGAATGTGCCATCTGTGGTTCTTGCCTAGCATGTCGTAGAAGACGACTAATGGTGTATCGGGTTTTGGGTATGTGATTGTGTCTGCGACAGGATTGCCACTTGTCACCACTTTTTCACAATTTTCCATCTAACCCAGCCCAGTTTTGTTTCTGCCCGAATGTGGTTAAGGGGGCTTGCTGCTTTTTTGACTTTGCCTACCCCTTCGGGGTAGATTGTGGGCGTGATGTTATGTATGTATGTATGTACTTTTTTTAAATATGTAGTTAAAATATTTCTTGATTTTGTGGTAACCTTTACTTCTCCGAAAAAAAGTTGTGTTAAAATAGAGTACAAGTAAATTTTAAATCTACTTGTTTTTTACATGCATCTTTACATTGCTAAGATGAAAATTACAAATAATTTTTAGTAGCTGTAAAATATTGAATAAATTTTCGAGTTTCAACATTAACAAGGAACTATGTAGAAGAACCTTTTAAATGGAAAAACTTTAAAGCAAGCTTATTAAAAAACTATTGCAAATATCAAAGATATATATAATAATATCCAAAATACAGATTTAAAATTTCTTCTTATATGTTTAAATTTCTTAAACTGGATAAATACAAAATAAAATTATAAGTATTAGTTTTACAGAGCTATATTATGCAAAGACGAGTAAATTATCGTAAATTTGGTGTACATATTGTAAATTATATACGTAGGAATAGTTTTAATGACATAGGAGAAAGCGTTGAAATAATTTATCATTTGCATTACGTCACACAATCCATTCAAGATTCAGTAGCACTATTGGTTGTTCAAGATTTAAACAGAACGGGATACTTTAGTAACAATTCAAAGGTATCATTAGCGTTTAATTGTGAGCGAGGGTGTAACGTGTGCGTTGTCACAACAGGATAAGCAACAGTGAGGCAGTTCAAATTCAATTACAAAAAAAAAACAATATACAAAAATAAAAATACTACCACCGATTCGGAAAGTAGATAGTAGTAGTCTATCGAAAAGAATCCAGAAAGAAACTCGATAGTTAAAACGTTAAAAAAGTTTCATTTTTTATTTGGTTTGCTAACAGTTCGCTCCATTAAATAATTTATCAACATTGTTTGGTATATACCTAAATGATACAAAGATTAGACCCTGTCTTGGTTAACACAAGTCTTGTATAGAGCTGTATTATTTCAAACTCAGTTTTCACAAAGCTTCCAATATTTATTCTCTATTATATGTATTTATTCATGCGTTAATGTAACGTGAATGGTACTCCAACGAAAACAATCACAGAAATAAATTCTCATATTGTGACGTGATAACATCTGTTTAACGAAATCTCGACCACATAAATCTGCTTAATATGAGCGTAGACTGTCAGACATCTGAATGGGATCTGTCTGCAAATCGTACGGTTAAATAAGCAATTTTCAAGTTTGACACTAGCAGGCGCCCAGATCCGATAGATGATCAAATTTTAAATATCGTAGCCTCTCCAAGCTCCTGAACAAACGTTGGCTACTGAGACATCAATTACTAACAAGTTGAACGTATACTTGTTTGTGGCGCTTAGTAGTACTCATAAAGAAAGATAACTACTGTATACAACACTTTATAATTTTACTCAGGGAAGATATAAAACAAAAAAATACATTAAAACGACAAAATATCAAAGCACTTGTGCAAAGATGTTTGATATCAAGTAGATTATACGGCTAGCTTGTTGCGGGCAATGAATCTCAATTCGAACAGACTTCTGATCCAAGTCTGTTTCTTTACTGTCACCCTCACAAACTGCGATGTAGTGTAGACCGCGCCAGGGCGCCGCAAGGCAAATGTGCGCAGCCTGTGCCTCATTAACTCTAATAGAGCGACATTAATCTATGTTGATGAAAGTAATAATGAGCTTCATGTTTCTGAAATCGATTCGCGCGCACTGCGAGTAATGTTCGAAGCGCTTTAGCGCATTCTGCGAGCGATTAAGATCTTCTAGGTTATACTCTCTCTCTCACTCATCTCAAATAATAAAAATAATATGACCAGTAAAATAATATAATCAGAAAACAATGACTATTAATAACAAATATTTACTATTTTTTTTTTTTATGAATATGTAATCTAACTCCCACGTGCCATTAATTAAAAATATTGAGGCTTGTTTTGTGTGCTTTAAATTGAAATTAATTCTAGGAACTGTTATTTAGATCAGGTATAATAAAAAAAAAAATTGAATTAAAAAATAATTTCGCACATTCCTCTGATTTCATTCCGTAGTAATTTTTTTCTTAATCGGAAAGTGTATTTTTTTTGTTCCTTGAAAAACTAAATTTTCCTCCACGACGCCATAGTAGCACTCTTTTAGAACTTGTTGTTGATGGAATAAGCTTCTAGTCAGAAAACTTCAATGAAGTGAATACATATTGATTACTATTTCTCTTATTTAATGTCAAGAATGTTTAATATCGCAATTTATTCGTTACCTAAGCCGCTGCACCATTATCAAGGTAATTAAACTATGTTGGACTATATTTCTATTATCGAAAGTAGACAAACCCGTTGGTCGAGTGGTCAGAGACCCTGGCCACAAAACCAAATGTCGCGGGTTCGAATCCCGCTAGGGGCAAATGTTTCGTGTGATGAACATGAACATTTGTACTCGTCTTGATGTTTATAATAATAAGCGTATTTAAATATGTCTATCCGTTCACCTAGTATCCATAAGACAAGCTTATAAGCTTAGTTTGGAACTAGAGAATTGGTGTGCCAGTCTGGAGAATTTGTTTATTTAAAAAAAGGAAAAAGGTAGACCTAGACATTAAAAAAATATATAAAAAGCCTGACCAGTACATTTCGGGCTTAAAAGTATCCGACCGAAAATAGTAGAACAACATATGGCATTAATATTCTGGCAACTTGTTTTTGCGAAGGCGACTCGCCCCATCTGGCTCTGACGACGTTCCAAGCTGTTTTCTTCACTTTTATGTATTGTTTTTCGAGAGATGCGCACTTAGACCCGTTTACAATGTTTCTAAGTTGTTGTTTTGGAATGTAAGTTCTGTTCACACAAAGTTTCTTTGAATTGCAAATTGAATAAACTATTTTTCCGATGGGTAATTTCATTGCATACCTTTTATACATATAGAAAATAGTTTTATACAATCAATATTCTAAATAAGTGAAAAAAATCATGTTGATTTAATACCCACCCATATGAATTAAATTCTGCGAAACTTAAGATTTAAAGCAAATACCCATGGATATAAACAAGAAGTAACCGCCAATCATTTAATTATTCAACCCTGCGAGTAATTACAAGATCTGGTAATTGAAACAGAACGAGAAATCTGGTAATGATTAATATTGGTAACCCACATTTCTCATTTATTCACCAATTGGTTATTAAAATAACTTTAAATTATTCCTTTTTTTACATAACCATTTTTTATAGACGAGCTTATGCTAGTAATATAATCAATAAATTGTTACTTCCTTATGTGATACTGGCAGAGCAAAAGCACCTAAAAACTACTATGCATTTACGAAGCAAATCCAATAAGAGTAGAGAAAAAATACCGAAATACACTTAAGTTAGTAAAACTGTTGTTTAAAAAACACTAGTAGAAAGTTCGCGGATTTGCAATTTTTGCAGCATTGTCCAACGCTAGATTTTCCGACACATTAGTCAGAGCGCACATTGCCCGCAGCCCTCCACTTCTGCGGTATTTTTTTTTTTTTCTACTCCGCGAAAGAACGTCAACAGCCAAAAATAAAACGCGAAAGTCCGTCCTGCCGTGCAGTCCGCATTTTCACCAAACTCATATTCAATTTCATGTTCTCATAACTGGTTAACGGCGATTTTCCGTCGGCCATTGACTAACTTCACCCAAACCGTTACAGACTGGGTGGAAGTTGTGAAACTTTTTAAAATTTTGTTCATGGTATATCGCATAAGTACACTTTTTATCGGACAATGATTTAAATTACTTTTACTGTGAAATTCTTCACGCTAAAGACGTTTTGCGAATTCTAAGAGTATTACATAATTTTCTAAGTTTTCCCGTTGTTGAATATGTGGTGGCGTATCTCTTATGTCTTACAATGATGGTAGTAATGGCTTGTATGTTTTATGGCATCTATCTCCCCATTATATCTAACTACTCGTATTATATCGGAACATTAAACCATTATTGAATACGAGTACAGCAAGTATGGAGTCAATGTAACATTTTGTGTATATATAAGGCATGGTATAAATGAATAACAACCAAAGAGCCAAGGCTAATGTGTATTACGCAAAGCCTTTGTTTTATGTTTCAATACTTGACGATGTAAGTCGACCCTTTCCTTTATTTCGGATATATTTTCTGCTTCACCCGCGTGTCTATCAAAATTCCAATCGACTGCGTAAAACTCAGAAGCTATCTAATCATGTGTGTAGGCTCTAGTTGGTGAATGTAGTTCAAAACGACGAATGAGCCCAATAGAGCAGACATGCTTGAGTGACCGACTTTCGACGATGTCAGCATTGTACCGCGACATACGAAACTGTTCGAAACAAGTGATAAAGCAGTTCCCACTGTATTTTTGCGTTTTCTATACGTCAAATAATTACGTAGTTTTACGTGGAAAGACTTATTTGAGCAATGCTGGCAGGTACACATATCGGCTATAACAAACACGTACTAAAATATTTATCATTCCATTTTTTTATGTGCAGCATAAATTCAATCAACGCAAACGTGTTTCTGATATTATGTACCTACTATAGCAAAAAATCATTATATAAATGGTTTATAGTATGATACGAGTCTCTCAAAGGAATGTCTTAAAGTCATTTTATTTGTCTGTGCAATATTAGACACGATATTATTTTTTTTGAGAGAAACAACATTATATACACTGATATTGCCCCAAAGTGAGCTTTAAGCGTTCATAATACAATGAGAAAATATAATTAACAACTATTCGTCCCGGTGAGATGAAAACGCGGTGCTTGCTTAAATCTATTTATTACATTTGTAATTTACCTATAACAGTTGTACTTATGTACTCATTTTTAGTATAGGTGCATGGTTCATGGTATCGCGATGGTCCTCTGTTGTCGGAGCGGCCTTGTGTACTAAAGAAGCTTAAAGTATGTAACCATTTTTCCTACCAGCAAGGACGATTTATTATTCAAATTCCTTGAAACCTTTCCTGTCGCAATCCGCTCTTTATATGCCTACAATATACATGGTGAGGCCTACCTCATCATATACATCGTAGTCGTTTGTATGTGTACATACAATCGTGGGACCTATCCCACGATTGTATTTACACATACAAAAATACATATTTTTTGCATCGTAGAAGGCAATTTGATAATAATTGTTAATAATTAAATCATATAGGCACCTGGAATAGAACTTGTGTCTTTTACCAGGATTTTAAATTCCCAGACTAACCGGCCTAAAATTTTAATAGTTTTATCGAGCGAAATTAATTATAATTATTAAAATAATCAATTACATGTAAGTGATTAAGCTTCGTCTATAACATACATTATCTATTAACTATATATACCTTCTGCCAACGCAGATATTTAAAACGTTTAATAACGCCGCATTATTTAAATATACTTACATCAGACTTAAAATTCAAAAGTCCATTATTAGAATTTATAAAGATTTTTGCGTAAAAATTTGGTTTGTACTTTCGGCAAATGCAGCCTGTGCCTTTTATTATTCTCTAATCGAAATTGTCGACGTCACGCGTCAAACATTTCCGGGGCTTTTTGTTTTTATGTAGCCACCGCATGTTCCTGCCAATTGCTTCATAAGTGATATTTTTTGTAACCCTCTTTCCACTAACCTTTTTCGACAATATTTGCAGACCTATATCTTACAACAGTTAGTGTTCTGTACAATAATTGTAAGTTGAAACTTATAAATTATAGCCGAATTTACTATTGCTGACAAAAAGTTATCATTCGATCAATAATTCATAGATAATACGAATCTATGTTTGTCAAAAATATTTGAAAGATTTACAACAGTTGGTGTTCTGTGCAATAATTGTAAGTTAAAACTTATTCATTAAAGTCGAATTTACTATTGCTGACAAAAAGTTATCATTCGTTCAATAATTCATAGATAATACGAATCAATGTTTGTCAAAAATATTTGAAAGATTTACAACAGTTGGTGTTCTGTGTAATAATTGTAAGTCGAATCCACAGATAACCTCCAATAGATACCGTACGTTCACCACTTTGTCCTAGGTTCAAGTCACAATTTTAGGAGGTAGGAACGTGGTGCGGGGGACGTAACACTCGTTCATCTAGTGATGTCCAATTGTATTGTGCAATGTCTATAGTTTTATCGATAAATTTTATAATTTATATGTAGATTTTATAATTATTTATATTTTATATGTAGATATAAATAAATTTGATTTTTTAGGGTTCCGTACCTCAAAAACGTACCAGACCGTACCAAAAAAAAAACAAATGTTGTTTGGTGGTTGGTGTTAATGATATTTTATTCTATAGAATACTAGAATAGAATAAAGAAAACTATAGAATATTGTATGGAATGCCTGGATTACATACATTGCCGGCAACACATACATTGGTAAATATAAAGAAGGCACGGCTGTTTCCATTACTCGTCTTCTATCCTTCATATAGTGAAAACTATCTTCTGTAAAATGTCTCGAACAAATGACGGTGTTTTTGCTCGGAAACGATCCATCACCGCGATATGTGGCATTGATCCATTTAGACTTTCTTTCAGACCCTTTGGAAATCTAAAGCAAATTGAGTTAGGACAATCTCTATTTTTTATCGACAATATCGATTCGACATACTGAAACGTACACAGTTACAACCCTCTTGTTATGCATGTCTATGCCAGAACGGGATAAAAATAGTGAAATGGGTAATGAAAGAAAGGGGTAGTGACAAAAGACACCAACGCGAGCTGACACTTGTCAAAAAAATTTTGCCAACTTTCAAAATTCGTCCGTCGTAACTTGAGGTCCGTCTAGAATAAAATAGGTATTTATTTTACTTACCGATGAAAAGTTATGCCATCTTTTTTCAAATTTTGATGTCCTGGAATTCTTCCCACACCATTTTACGGAACAGAAGGCCATTTTAACGTTTATTTATGCATAAATACTTATTAAATATAAATAAAAGTGTCTTCGTAAAGGCTGACGCGCAGATCTGTCTCTTGGTCGGCACTGAAGATGCGCGTGTATGGCAACTACTTATTTATGTAATAGCATAGATGCATGGGCGTACGTCAATCTTCTTAATGTGGTATCTATTTGGAGGTTATCTGTGGTCGAATCTTATTCATAAAAGTCGAATTTACTATTGCTGACAAAAAGTTATCATTCGATGAACAATTCACAGATAATACGAATCTATGTCTGCCAAAAATATTTGAAAGATACTATTAAATTCGACATTGAGTTTATTACTCTTTACAGGTAACATCTTAATTAATTAACCGATGATCATGATACACGCACGGAGTTGATTTCATTCAAAAAACAATAAATACTGGTGTTGGATAGATAACTCTTGTCTTCATAAAGATGATCTATACGAATGTGAGCGAGCGCTAATAAAACTAGGATTTTATAAACAGATGGGATGTATAGATTTACGTTATAGAGTAAGTGTAAACATGCTACTGAAAGGTTTTATTTGTTGGAATTGAAAGGTACTTAAGTAAAACAGGGTGTAAAATAATGCAAATGATACATAAACGGGGGCCGATAAAAACCGAAGTTGCCAATTGGTATGCGACGTTGCGAGTTTTATCAGAGCGGCCAGATGTGACCCGAGACGGATACGCACGGTGCATACGCCAGCACTTGGCCAGTCAGCGCTGTTTTTATCAAAGATTCTGCTGATGTACTTTATTTAATCTTCCAATATATATTCGCTTTATAAATTCAAGTGGCTTACCTGCGAAACTCAGAATCATAGAATAATTTTCAGAGCTATAACGGATTCGACCATTTTCGGGCAGTTTTAACTAATATAAAGGAAGTATTAAACCCGATAACCGTGTAGCATTTCCATGATGCAGGCTCACGGGAGAAAATACACAATGGAAACTGGCGCTCGCATATTTTTTTTATTGTTTCACATAATACAAGCAAATAGTGATTTTTTTTTAAACCCAACTTTTTGACGATGAGTGGACTCCGTGTCTATCGCAATGGACAAATCACAAAAACCGAATGTCTTCGGTTCACTGACTGGATAACCTGAATTAAAATATCGCTGACCTCTTGTGCTTAGAAAGGTACGTTAAACTGTTGGTCCCGGGGGATTCCGCAAGATTGCAATCGTTAAAATAAGCCGCGTCAAAGATCTCAGCGGCTTTAAACTCTGGCAACCTTAATCTAGTCAGTGTCTGGCGAGATAAAAGAAAGTAATACGGTAGCATAACATTACCATATACATATTAATATATTATATATAAAACTCATTTATATATGACATTAGGATTATATCTTTTTCGATTTCTTCAAATGAAATAAATAGTTATGCTATTTGAAGTGAACGTGACTGCGGCCAATTACCATTAGTTTGATATAATGTGGATTCAAAAAAGCCTACTTGAAATAAGAGTTAGTTGTTACGAAACGACTGGATCATTTACCGTGAGACATTTTCATAAAATTAGATTATCTACATATGAAAGAATGTTCGTATATAACCTGGGTATCTAATTACTATACATTTTATAAACCGATAAAAAGGTTTGATTATCTATTACAACCGACTATCGATTTTTATGTCGTAAGCCTATTCTGCAAATTCTTCATATTTTAAACAACGCTTAGTAAGTAATGATAAAATGTATAGTTGCAAATTTTAAACAGCCCGACATAAATGTAAATATGAAGGAACCTTTTTGCACGTGAAAAACCTTTGCAAAGTACTTAGTTATTTCTGGAACTGCTGCATATTTTAAGAATAGTTCGTACTCTTATTTTTTTTTTTGTGTACATGTCTTGAGATTTTTTTTTTCATTATTTATAGATTTATATTTGTAGTTATTTATCTGTAAATATGTTTTTTTTGTAAATGTATCATAACATGTGTATCTGTGCATTTAAATGTTGCCACTCCACTTTAGGTCCCGCCAGAATACCAGCGCTTCTGCGGTGGTAACCCGACGCCGTAGCAGCATTATGCTAAGACTGGAACATAGTTGGCAGCACATACTCTTTTTGATCTACCATTTTTTCTTTTTTTCTCTTTTTGTTTCCTGTTTTGTCATTGTATGTGTTAACAATAACTGTTTTTCTTTTTTCTTTCTTCTTTCTAAGTAACAATTTAAATACTTTTTTTAAATAAATACAATTGTTACTATTATTCATACAAAATAGCTAATTAACTTTTGTATAGAAAATAAAAAAACATTTGCTCATTTTCTAAAATACTTTAGCAAATGAGCTATCTTAGAATCACGACTTAAATAGGTAAGTGATTTTGCATAAACTAAAAGTAGGTTTGAGGAAATAAAATATTTCATAATATAATAGATTATATTATGAAATATTTTATATAATAGTAATTTATTTATTAGTCTTAGTATTAAAATATTTAATAAACTTTCAGAAAGTCTACTAGCATTACCTTCACATAAGTTCAAATTGTGCATTAAAGCGTTCTTAATGAATAAGGGCTATTATAAGATTGAAGACTTCCTAAATGATAAGCATATATGTTTAACTTCATAATGACGTGTTCACCTGCAGTGATGTTACCTAATAAGTATAGATTATTAAGTACGAAATTGTAAATTTTTGCATTTAAAAGAGTAACTATCGAGTTTCTTGCCGGTTTCTTCTCGATAGATTCTACTTTCCGAACCTATTACTTTCCTAACTATTTATAAGTGCTTTTTTGAAGCCTATATAAATAAAGAGATTTTGAATTTGAGATAAAATCAACATATCCATGATGAAAGTGAACTCATCTCTTGGTTCAGGCGATCTTCAGCGAAGTGCAGCGACAAACGCAAGGAAATTGCTGCCGGCTTGCCGGGAAATTGAGACGATCCTCGTGAATTCGAGCCCTCACAAAAAGGGCGATATCGCTGAATCATAAATCTTGTAATTTTTTAATCTTTAGAAACTAGGAATTGATCGTGTGACTTTTTTACGTTTATTTATAGCACGCATCTCACTTGACGCTATTTTGTTACAATGTTCCATCTAACCCAGCCTAGTTTTTTTTTAGGCTGAATAAGGGGGCCCGCTACCCCTTTGGCTCTGGCTACCCCTTCGGGGATTATGGGCGTGATGTTATGTATGTATGTACGCTTCTCAAATGTAATTCTAAGCCACAGATGATAGCATCTAAGCACATTAATGATTGGGAAACTTTTGTAACAACACATTATGCAGAATTCTGAAGAATTTATTATTTATATTATTTATTATGCATATCCTTACCTTTGAGCTACCACCGCTCTTTTTTCATTAGTCTCATAAAAGAGTTGTCATATTCATATTGATAGTTAAAACGATGTAAGAAGTGAACAACAGATATGAAAAGATTATGCGTTCGTGTGTTATTAAGTGCGATTATTTGTTTTACTGCCAATTAATCACAAACCAATATACTAAACTTATTGTTTTATTAGGGGTTTATTTAAGTATACCTTTATCTTACGACCATAAAACGACACAAATCACAAGCATATAAATTACTATGGCAGTAAAACGTGATGCTATAAACTTTATGCAGTATAGACAGGCACAATTAGGGTAGGGGATTTAAATGGATTTAGAGGATTCCCTTACATTAAACTCTCAAAGGAGATTTGTGTTTTCCTCTATGAATTAAGACAATGGCTTTCAATCATTAAAGCATAGATCTATGACGCTATCTCAAGCATTACCGTACCGGACCTAAATTTAACAGTGGACAAGTTTATGCTGATGATGATAATAAAACATAAATGTTATTTAACACAGCTTAAGTATACGTAGACATGATATTTATAAATAAAAGTACTATTTTATATTACTTATTAGACATGCCAAATCTATGGTCAATAGCAGAGCATTCCCAGTCCCGGGACGTGATGATGCTAAATATATTTTGCTAACCTGATACATTTATATGTACTAAAAGTTATATCAAAA
The DNA here is from genome assembly GCA_951394215.1 of Glyphodes perspectalis. Lineage (NCBI taxonomy): Eukaryota > Metazoa > Arthropoda > Insecta > Lepidoptera > Crambidae > Glyphodes > Glyphodes perspectalis. The sequence goes on along the minus strand of OX596202.1, from coordinate 10,625,203 downwards.
AATATGTTTCCTTTAAATTATTCAGACTATATTGACTCGGGTATATTTTATACAGTTAGTTTAGAATATTCTTTCATGAATAAAGTATATTTAATAAGTTTAACATTACCGTGAACTATATAAACAAAATCAACCCAAGTGAGCCGACAAACAAGGCGCGTTGTTGTTAAACTTGTTGAAAAGTATAAAACAATTGTTTAAACGCGATTGCGAGTGAAATAGTGTCTGACATTGTAATGTGATTAATCCAACGAGTCGACACAACAGCAATGTTTTAAAAGGAATATTGTCTGAGAATTTGAAATTGCCGACGAGTGCCACGCTCACAACAAACGATATTGGAATTGGATGACACGATATAACATGCTAAGTCGAGTGGCTAAGATTACAGTCATGAGTTAATCGTTTGAAGTGTATAGGTTAATATACGCCGATTCAAGCCTTATGCCACACACACACACTTATAAACACATGTAAGCTTTTGTTAGTGGTAATACACTAATGTAAATAAAGATGTTTGTTGGCGGCATTAAAAGAAGTCGGTTAACTTCTCCAACGTACTCTTATGATTAACTTCGAGAATTTACTTAGGAATTTTGCATATAAACTTTACTTAGAAATTTTAGATAGAGACTTATGCTGCCCGAAATAGATGCAGTTGATGAGCTAAATATGCTGCCAACATGCTAGTACGCATAAAAAAGTATTTCAATATCAGCTACAATGACCAACTGGAGTGGCAGAAGAAAGAAACTAGTATTTGCACGTTTTGTAGGCATTTGTATGAAACAGTTCTTATCGTATGACGCTAAAAACGAAGAATGCAAGCAACAGTTTTAGTACCCACCCTAATAAATCAGCTGCTATGCCAACAATCAAGATAACTCCTAAAATCATGTATATAAGCGAGATACTTATGTGCAAAATTTTAGAAATACATGTTACTGTTGCCTGCGCCACAAAATATGCCCACTACGTATGGAAGCGACAATATCATAAACCGCATCATGGAGGTCGGCTGGAAACGTCTTAATAACGTATAAGTAGTCAAGCTATATATTATGTTATGTTTCGTTCGTTTGGTTCGATGTTAGAATACCAACCCACACGTCATATGAGTGTTCAAAGCGTTGCAGGTATTATAGATATTGTTATAAATAAATAATAAAATTAAATATATGAATATCACACTACATCACATACGTTGATCCGACTCCGAGGTAAGTAGCTTTAGCATTTGTGATACGGATATCAGAAACAACAGTGGTATGTATTACAAATATATATTTGTACTTAAATATTGGATATTAACACCCAGACACAGAAGAAACACAAGTATTCATCACACGAATGTTTGTCCTGGGTGGGGATCGAACCCACAACTCTTGGCGCATGGGGCAGGGTCACTACCGAATGCGCCATCGAGCTTGTCAAATAAGCGCTTGTTATATAGTCGCTAATCGTTTATTGTGGCATGTTTGTATTCTCAACGTCCACCCCCGTGTGTGCTCACGTGTCCACGTGTATTCAGTCTCACAGATAGACTTTATGTATTGGTCCTTCTGAGTTCATGTTATTTTTAAATAGATTAACTTTACGCCCTGTCAATGACAAAAAAGTTAAACGAATTCGCTCTCGCATTATAATGTACATAGTATTTATAAGTTTATGATTGAACGTATAAACTAATTACACTCCTATTTAAACCAGGCAGAATAATGGGAGTCAGGAGTAATATAACATATGTTTTGTATAAAAAAATATTCAAAGACGCCGCTATCAACTAAATTTTGCTCGGACAGACCCGCGGCAGGAAGCTAGTAAATATTTTTATAGCTATGCGTGGATTAAAAAGATATATGAGCAAAATACGGACCCCGCTCTTGGATCCATATCTTGAATTATAGCTTCAGACAAGGACTGAACTTTAAGAAACTTAGATACCAGATAAGATACTTGAAAATTTATAGACTTTTCTAACGGTGTACCATAACATACGTGTTTTTTAGGAAATTCGTACGACTACTTATTGAATATCATCTCAAATTTGTATGATTGTATTTGTGAAAAATATTCATGAATAAATGCAATCGTTTTCATATTTAAATTTCGAATCACAGCAATTGAAGGCCGGTTTGCAAATAAAGAATGTTTTAATCGTAAAATACCGGGCCGACAGAGGCTCTACAATTTTCTGCCCAATTAAAATGCCAGGCTTTTCTGAGAGCTAAAGCAAAATAGGTCCCTGAATAGCGCTCTATGGAAGGAACATCGATACCTATACTTAATAGAGATTTTAAGCCTATGTGAACTAAACTTCAATTACATTTTATTTTCAAATGCAAAAATCGAACCCACAGCTGTAATTATATTAATACGTTATGCAATATTTTCGGAACCTTTTTAAAGAAATTACGTAGACTATTCTACTGGAGTGTAAAATTTGGAACAGTTAAGAATAAGAAAAAATTCAGAAATTTGATATGCATATTAAATAACGTGACTACTACCTTGTGTATAGCATAATAATATACTAACATACACATCCAAAATGTTTTATATTTTTATTTTTGGTTAAACTTCGTAAAATAGGTGCTTAAACTGAATGGGGACTTACTCAAACTATATATAATGCGAATAAATTACAATATAGACTAGTGTGTGACTACTATAACAATATCTAGGTAAGTTGAGCTATTACTCATACTATAAAGGCATTTGTTTAAAACTCGTTGAATTTAAATATAAAATGCTCCTACAAAATTCTTATACTGCCGTTTTGAACTACCGCAATTACCGAAAGTAGTCGCAAGTAAGTTCAATTGGCTGCTATCTGAAGCCACATATCTCTGTAAATGGTGCATATCTTTTGTAGCGAGTACTCGCATAGTTGAATTAGTGGCGCCACCTAGACGCGTCGCGCAACTATCAAGCGACTGGTGCAAATTGACGGCGCTGAAAGGAGTGACGAACAAAAAGGCAAACCGATTCGTTGGACTGCAAAAATACCGGCTCCCGTGACTTTGTGCATCTTCCATAAAATATGTTGTTTAGACCATCATTCGTTTTTAAACATTTCATCGTTTACAAATCTGGACTCGCTTTCAGATATATACGAATTGTGTCTGATACAAATGTTTGTGTTCCCACGATTCTTAATTTATTCGCCACCGGGACACGTCACACGCGCTTTTAGCGATTACCCCGGAACACGAAAAAATACATTATGAAACTGACCACAATTACTCAGCGTTACGAGTACATTCATATCCTAAAGGGTGTACGTGACTGAAATAACATTTGAGTGTGGGCCACACCACGCGATATTTTCAAATCCGTATTTAAAATTCACATTAATATATACCTATGTTTGTACGTATTGTGTGCTTTTAGAAAATATTCGACAAATCGTTGAACAATTGTGGTTTCGTCATTAATTATTCCATTTGTGTTTTGAATAATAGCGTACGCCAATCTTACTTTGATGGAAGTTGCAATTTAGGTAATCCCCTATTTATTACAAAGTGAGATTTCTATTTTATATAATATTGTGGCTTTTTAATTCGTTTTTATGGTATAGTCTTAGTAGATTTCAAAGTCTTGGACAGATGTAAAAAAATCATTTGGGATGAAAAGTAAGCATAGAATTGTGTATCAGTATATTATATGGTAATGAAAAATATTTCAATTGGTTAGGTAAGGAGCATTTTTCGTACTAAACAACACTATTCATATAAACAATAGAATTGACCAGTAGTATGTAGTAGATTGATTTTAGATCTCAATAAATATTTATTAAGCGATGGTGTATAAATGAATAATCAATGGAATCATAATATTGGGTAATGGTTCCCCAACCGGTTTCGGTTATTGTGACAACTTCTTGGACTCTTTATTATGACATAGCATTATTGTTATAGGTACAACATTACGCACATTAACAGATTCCGTTGTAAGTAGTAAGTTCTTCCAAACAAACAAATCCCTTTTATCAAAAACTACCTGACCCGGCGAACTCCGTTCCGCCTAAGAGGCAAAAAAAAATAAGCAGATTTTATAATATCGATACTCGTCATTTTTTATCCCTAACCCACCCCTTTTCATCCCCCTGCTAATAAAAAGTATCCTATCATTTATCTTAGTGAGATACTATACTACCTTTTTATTTGAAAAATTATAATCCAAATCCTGTCATCAGTTTTTAATTTCCCATACAAACATTCAAGCCCCCTTTTCACCCCTTTAGAGGGTGGTTTACAGAATAAAAAGTATCTTATGTCCTTCTTTTGGTTCTGAGCAACCTCCCCACCAATTTTCAGCCAAATCAGATCAGCCATTCTTGAGTTATAGATAGTGTAACTAACACGACTTTCTTTTATATATATAGATTGTTTGCCCCGGTACGTGGATCGAATTTCTTCGGATTAAAGTCCTGGTTGTAAAATAATCACATTGATTGATTCACGTGAAAACCTTTATTTCCTGTAAAGAGATTATGACGTACTATTTTACACAGATCCCCTTAATAATAATGCAACAATACATCACGTGAAACAAAGGATTATATACGTGATGCTTGATTCGTTGTGTAAATATGAATACCATTATTTAAATATACCTACTTCCTAAATATTGCAATACTAGCAGCGCCCTGCGGTAAGGACTTCGGTTTTGTCAAAGAACCTCGTACTTGAGGTGGAGCTTTTCCCCAGTCTTGGGGTTCATAACCTCACTAATATTATAAATACGAAAGTAACTCTGCTTCCCTATCTCTCACGCATTCACGAGCTACGTAACCGATAGCGATAAAATTAGAACCGCTTCAAATTTGAACCCGAGTAGAAAACACAGACACACTTTCAACCCGAACGACAAATAGATCCTACAGGATACACAGTTGAGTTTTTGCAATAGACTAAATTTCAAGATAAGCAGTCTCCATAATGTTTGTAACACTATCATGAATACATCTTCACGGAACAAGTTCCCGTTACTCATATATATGAGAAACTCGCTCAACGTACATCCCTCGCATTTTTATACAAAGGTGTGACTATTCTCAAAACGTAACAGGAACAATGTTCGGATACGGAATTCCGAGTGCATAGAAACGGCATACGTAACGCCCAATACATATTTGTATGCAAGCGCTCGCCGGCATGTATCACCGGTTAGTACTAGTCCGCACTAGATACGTCACAATATGTTTACTGATCGTATAACATCTACAACTTTGTTATTTAACTCGTTTTGGTGCTCGTCAAACTTTGCAATATCGAATAATATACGCTCCATTTTGTTCTAATTTCAGGGTCTGCTATTTAAAAGTAGGTTCAAAACTTTAAAACAGAGGATTTTATGACATACTAGCTGTGCCAGCGGTGTCTCCCGCGTTTATGGTTAATATTATAAAGACTATTTCCGTCATACATGATTTCTATGTAACTTTAACCATTAAGGCTGCACACGCGACGGAAGCTTAAAAAATGGAGTAACTGCTCCCGTTTTCCCAACATTTCCCTTTACTACTCTGCTCCTATTGATTGTAGCGTGATGAAAAGTATACTATAACCTGCCCAGGAGTATGAAGAATAATTGTACCAAGTTTCGTTAAAATCCGTCGAGTAGTTTTTGTTTCTATAAGGAACATACAGACAGACAGACAAACAAAAATTTTACTGATTAATAAATAATAATAAATATCCGACGACATCACATACATTGATCTGACTCCGAGGTAAGTAGCTTAAGCACTTGTGTTACGGATATCAGAATCAACAGTGGTATAACAAATATATACTTAAATATTGGATATTACACCCAGACACAGAACAAACACAAGTATTCATCATACGAATATTTGTCCTGGGTGGGGATCGAACCCACAACTCTTGGCGCATGGGGCAGGGTCACTACCGAATGCGCCATCGAGCTTGTCAACTGATTGCATTTTTGGCATCAGTATCGATCACTAATCACCCTCTGATAGTTATTTTGAAAATATATTTCATGTACAGAATTGACCTCTCTACAGATTTATTATAAGTCTAGATATGGATCGATAATATCGGAAGACTAGCAAGTTTATGCGTTAATAAATAGGCATTCAGTCTTGCATAAACGTATTTGGGCATAACCGATGTCGGATGAAAATGCAACATTATTATGGACAGTTATCTGCAAATGGAGTGCGGCATACATTATTGAATACCACAATACGAGTAAGCATTGATAGTCGATAATATCAAATGCAAGTTGGATATCACAAGCCCCAACAATGTGTATGTTGGCATCTAAACGTGCATTTCTCACTCGGCTAGTATTCAAGTTTTGGTTCAAGCAAGTCAATACACACCAGAAACTATTTGGATATCATTTAGGTTTGTATGGACGGCCCGTATCGAGTTTCGTTGGTTTCAGGAGTATTTGTTCGCGTGGAATCATAATCGCGTTCGCATTTTGCTGCTACAATTAGGAACTTGTCTACTATTGCGATGATGTATGACATGCAACGTGTATACTTCAGGAAACAACAGTGAAGTTGCAATATTTTTCATTTACTCCAAAACTAGATGTTCACGAAACTCATTGGGACCTGTAATTTTTATTTAAGTCAAAAAAAATCAGTTCACTTATCGGGAATGTTTACTGAAATAAACCGAAATGGATACTTTATTATATACCACCATTAATTTCGGGATTAAATACCCCCTTTATATGCCTAAAACTACATACTTAAATATAGGTACAAAATAAATACTATTTCCCCGCTATGTCCGCCTCACATTACTTCAATATCCTAACAACGACCAGCTGCAATGAATAACATAGCTACAGTTATTGCACTAATTAAGAAATAGATATGACTTGCGGTGTTTGATTTCACTGCGGCGATGCTCCATCATATACAATCACATGCTCATCGCGCCGTTTCTAATCTATTTTGCAGACTTATCGACCAGTGTATTCGCTCGGAACCATCATCTCATTCAACTCTGTTACCAACGTTGGAGCTTGTTGGTACTTTAGGGACGGTACCAAGTTTTGACACTTCCAGAAATGTCAGATTTAGTTGTTATTACTTATAATCGAACTTTGACGTACACGCTATCAAAAACTTCAGGTTTCAAGCCCATAGAATTTGTGACTGATATTATGATTGAAGTTCGTAGTTTTATTAATCAATCATAGGCTAACTAGGCATACAAATGTATCCTTTTTTGCACGGAGTAATTTAAATATTTTTCGTGCTCAATATGTACCCAAATTTATATTTGCAATAAATGTTTCATTTCATTTCTGTTTTCTTTTTTTTACCTGCAATAAAATCTTTATATTTAATTTTATTCGCTTGAACGTGAATCTCATAAAGTTTAAATGGAATTAAAAAATAATCGACAGACCATTTATGAAAGAGCGCCTTGGAATATAATAAGTCTACCTGGATGAAGTCGGAGACAGCCAGTACATTATTCAATTACGGACCTATTTCGATTAATTATATTATTTATGAGAATAAAACGCTTACATAACTTACAGACTGAAATCTGAATAACAACATTAAAGTATCTTGCTACCCAGCACATATTAATATTAATGAGGGCAAGAAAAAATGTATATTGATTGTAATTGTTAACGACCTTTACATTGACGATATAACGTAGTTCTATTTTAATTTTATAATCAGGACTATTAAAATTAAGTACAGACTTAGGACGAACGAAGCCATTCCACTGAAGTTTAATGATTCAAAAGGCGTACAGCGAGGATTCACTAATTTATTTAGGTTAATGAGCCTTTTCTTGTCTCGTCTCAAGTACATCTATTATTATGCTAATTACTTATTTGGCTTGTAATTAGAAGTGAATAATGTATGATTGCCCATTGCAGCAGTTTTTGAATTTATGTTTAAAATCAAAAGCAAATTATGGTGTTTTAGTATATATATAATATAACCTAAAAGCACAGTACATCGTACAACCATACGACAAGAGGAGCGTCCGAAAGCTAGTTAAATATATTGGTGATAAAATTACCTTTTTTTGAGAGTGATACTAGGCGCTCTGCGAAATATAACCAAATAGTATCATGGAGTGAAATATTGTTCAATTGTCCGGTTCATCCACAGCACATACGCATTGCTTGCCACATATCAAACAGTGAAACTGAATGCATGACATCAAAAAGCGAACTTTAGCCGTTTGCTCACGCGGCGCACTTCTCCCGGTGGTATTTCGTATTCCCTTTTAGGGGTCCGTAGTTAAATGGCTGAACTACCGCAGGTAGGCGTTCCTGTAACCTGTCACAACTTCGCAGTTACTAAATGTACATGGAACTTTGCATATAAGTTGCTCTTTTTATTAACCCACTTTACATAACGTTGAAATTTGGACCACACTATTGCTGCATATTTACCCAATGTCATTTAACACGTTGGATTAGTTACAAAAATAATTCGCTCCTATCATTCAACCAATGTTGTTTAAGAAAACCGATGACTAACATCACTTGCTTCTTCGTCTGAAAAACTGTAACATTTTAAGTAGGTACGCCCAAAAGTAAACGTTCTTAACATTGGATCTACACGCCGTGAGTCTCCTGAGGGCCTTTATAAGTTTACACGTGGCAAATAAACTGCGTATTTCCCTGGTCTTTTCACTTTATGTAAAACGTGTCGGAGTTACGAAATAAATAACTAAAAAAAGTCAGAGAAAAGAAAAATTACTTCGGTAAAACTTTAAAGCATTTTTGTACCAAGATAATATTGCGGCATAATGTTGTAGTTGTTTTGTTCAAATGTAATATACATTAAAACGGAATAGGTACAAGAAAAAATATTTCGCTAATAGTCCGATCTAACTGAACTAACCACATACTTAAGCAATCCCTAAATATGCATTTTCGTTTAAGTAGGTACTTCATTAGGTGACTTGGTGTGAATAAGGAGTTACGAAATATTCTTGGCAAGGAAGATATTTTGAAGTCGAAACTGGAAACATACTTTGTACCATAATGCAGATTCTTAGCATAAAGGAATATTTTGACGTTGGAGACTTTGTATTTACGAACTTATTAAGCATCGTTTCACATTCCTACCTTTACACAACATGGATAAAACCAGCTTAAACCGTTTCTACACATACCGCTTTGTGATTTACAGCAAGCAATTCGACCGTTTTATAGTTGAGGTATCAAAGTTTATGATATAGCATCAAAACAGTTCCTACTTTCTCGTTGCCGAATAAATTCAAGAAGTACTTTTGTCGTATTGTGCGGTGGCATGAAAAGGCACTCACAGCACCAATAACAATTGAAAACCAATAAAAATATTGACAAACCCTGACTTCAAGTGTTTGGGGAAAAACGACGGCATTAAAACCAAAGTTCCACTTACAGCGGAGCTGTATTTCATTATATCCTGTACTACTTGGGAAAAATAAGACGAAAATTATGGGACAAAGAGTTATTGTACATGTGAACATAATGTGCTGAAAAATAAACATTTGATAGTGATATAATTTGATAACGAAAATAGAGAAATGAAAAAACGTGCCGAGATGAGATACGGCTAACCAAAAGGCTGTTGATTAAGAAATCTCAGTAGCTATTCACTGCCAGAGAAAAACGAAAGTCACAAAATGTTATTTGAAGGACAAACTTATCTTTTTTATTCCGGACCGTGCCCCGAGACAATCACAGAAGGAACTTATCGCGAAATTATTTCTAAATAACAAAGGGCATCAAGGTGTGTTTACAATGCGGGAAAGCCGTATTCTCTTTGCTTTTACGGCGACTACTTTTGCTCAAATTGCGGTAAACGAGCGCACGTACTGTGGCCGCCTCGTACAATGCATTCCTGTAATTATGAGGGGACGCGCTGCCGAAACCCGGACACAGAGATGTGTTCTTCAGAATGTGACGAGAATTTGGGTATTGGAATATACGGCATACATACCACGGTACGATATGCATATAAATAAGTTTTTTTTTAAGAAAATTCGTAGATGTATCTCTAAACATTTTCACTATTGATGGTATTAAAAAACCAATGCCATTTGTAACTGAGACAGATACAAGTTGCAGAAACAAACATATATCGTTGTCGCATATTGCGGTTGGGAATGAAATCATTTTTCCACCTTCCGCAATATCCTGATGTACGGCAGCCATCGAGAGCGTCACATCTAAGATATATGCGTATTTCAAAGCTATGCAGTTTACAATCAACTAAAATAACGCATTTACAAAGCAACTCACAGTGATTGTAAAGTTTTTGGAACAAAAAACTCTATACATCTGTTTTACGGAACACGATATTCGTTTTGCTGAAACTACAATTAAACATTCTATTAAGCTTAAAGAATCATTTTCATCAATTTACAAATTTATTTTATTGTTTTTGAGAGATCCATCCATCTCTAAATTAAATCAACTATAAATCCCAATCATCACTTTTAAAGATCCCAAGTGCTTGTAAAAACTACAATTAAAATACAGAATACCCTATTAACGCGCAAATACCGTGAAAACTGATTTTTGTCCAAGAAGCTTGATTCCACTTACCCTTTCTTTATTACATTCCAGATTTAATTGCTTTTTTGAGTCGTGACGTCAGCCGACATATATAACTCATGTTTCCTTTTTAACATAATTGCACGGATAGTTACAACAATCCACACATATTTTAGTGTTGTGGCTTAGAGGTTTTTGGGGTTCAACAAATTGAGCGAGTAAAAGACGAATTTAAGAAGATCTGAAATTGCTTCTTAATAATTTAGCTCATTTAAAGTTTGCAACTGGGTCGTTGCTGTCAGGGCTTCTGTAATATGTCAAACTGAAAGAACTAATAACTATTGTCGAAGCTAAAAGTCTGTATACTAATTGATAACTTATTTGATAGTTTTTGTCAATCATTTGCCGAAATAAAAGGAGTAAGTATGTTTAAATCCCATTTCTATCAAAATCTGAATATGATTGTACCATAATCACAAAGTTCACATTTATATGGTATTGGTTGGTAGCTATAATTTTACAACTATTATAAATACTTTCACAAAAGTATCGTACAATTATTGACATAGTTTTGCTTTATAGCAAGATTATTGCTATTGCTTTGTATCCGATATACAGCAACATGCGAAGGTTGCATTTTATTTCCCGAACTATTTTCCATTTCTTCAGCGTACACGCGAACCAAATACTAGAGTGGGATAGTATTCTAGTGAATACGAGCATTTATGTTCATAAATGGGAACGCGAATGGTCATATCGTGCCGAATGAAAAAAAATAATTATTCGAGCCACAATTCTCGCAAAAGCCGACACAGTTTCAACTGGCACTTTATCGCCACAAATGCAACAAACTTGTTAAAAACCGCGGGCCAGGCCTCTGTCGTGTTCACTGTACCTTTCTGTGCGTTCGTATGACGCATTCAATTCCAAAACTGCCCGCTTTGGTCCGGACAACCGTCAATCAAGCAGAATGGTTGTTATTAAAACGGGACTAAATTGTAGACGTTACGTTAAAGGGTAGAGTGCCAAGTCAATTGATATACATTTTAATAGACAGGCAGTAATTTGTGAGATCGTATTCGTTATTTAGTACAGAATTAACGGCAATAATTAGGTATTATAGGCAGAATTAACTGAAGACAAAATATGCATTGATATGCAATCTCCGTAGGGTTTTGACTCTTTTCACGGATACTCATCGCTTAGGATATTATTGGAAATAATCATGATCGTGACGCTGCGTAATGCATTCCTTACGTAAAAAAGGTTCAAGTCCTGCCACATATGAAATTGATCCAGCAATATCAATAACAAGATATTTTCAAAAAGTTTCTCTCCCGATAACAATTTCGTAATAAAATTATCAATAAAGATATCGGCCTCTATACTCACTTCATCAACAACATTCCCGCGCAATATTACACGTCGTAACTTCGCCATAAAAATAGTCGTACCGTCGTTATCGGCCCTACACACTTACTGTTACTTTGTTTACAAATCGCCTTTATCAATTTGCCTAAAGGATTTATTTGAACCTAGCTATTTCCAACGCCTCAGTTTGCGTGGTATTTGGTATAAATATTACGGAGACGTATTTATAGTATACCAAATACACAATCGTACGTTTTGCGGGATCTATCAATTTTGTTTTTAATAAAAACATGCAATATCATATACATGTATTTATTTGCTAACAATTATATTTTCTATTTATAATCTTGTACGTCACAACAAAATGTAAGGCAGTGTCCTGAATTAATCGTACCTCTTTTATAAGAAAATGTCAGTTACTATAGATAAACGGAATGAACAAACTAAACTTCACGCCACTTCCCTAGCGGGGTAGGCAGAGAGAACCGAACGCCATATGGCACGATCCTTACACACCTCACTCGCCTCTTCAACATTCATAATCCTTTTCATACAAGCTCTACGATTTTTATGACTCCTAACATCACCTTCTTTTAATACACGACCAATCTGGTCGTGGTAGGTGAGCCTGGGCCTTCCGCGGCTCCTACATCCTTCCACATTCGCATTGTATATCTGTTTAGTCAATCTTTCGTCATCCATTCTTTCCACATGTCCGAATGTTCCACGGAATGAACACCTAAATATAATGCCTCATTAGGTACATTTTATATTTCCCCAATGTTGATCTGGGACTTAAAAACAATGTGCCGACTGTGTTTCTTGCCTAGCATGTCGTAAAAGGTATGAGATTGTGTAGACGACAAACTACCCACATGTCACTACTTTTTCACAATTTTCCATCTAACCCAGCCCAGTTTTATTTTTGGGTGTATGTGGTTAAAGGGGCTTGCTGCCCTTTTGACTCTGTCTAACCCTTCGGGGATTATGTGCGTGATGTTATGTATGCATGTATGTATACATATCGAATAGCGAAAAGAGTTATTAACGACAATTGAATGCCGACACTGGCCGATCTTAGGAAGCTACGAGTAAAAGGCTCTAGTTAGTATTTTTGTCTAGGAACTAGTCCGGTGGATAAAAACTGTTGATAAATTCAAGTTTGATCAAACGCGCCGCACACCGGTCTTAATAATAAACAGATAGGGTAATTGAATATCGGGATTCGGGTTAAGAGACAGCTTAGTCTATTTACTTGAAGAACCAGATTTTCCAAGAAAGGGAATTACACTGAGCAATTCGAAGCTTCCTTTGAAATAATACAGTACGACTTCTCGTGTAGACGTGTTTTTAACTACATTTATTTCATAAAATATCATGTCTGATAGGATGAAAAGTCATATAGCCATTTTGGTTTCAATGCTTCTATTAAAATATCAATGTTAATACCAACATTTTTTAGGTAATAATATATGTCTGACGCATCCCATAACTTTTCTTAACTAACTGCCTGCCTATTTAATTTTACTTTTGTATGAACTTTTAATACAAATTAGCAAAGCTACGTTATTTACGTTCTCTGTAGTCCATTGGCTGAAGTCCCTTGATAAAGTTTTGTATTGGTAGGAAAATTATACACAAATAATATCATTGACAAAACTAACCTAAGCAAGCAAAACATTGAACGTTGTCATTTATGAATTTCTGATATACTATAAATACATAAATACTCGTGAAATGCAGTGTTATAGTAATTATAAAGGCAGTTAGATTCCGTAGAAGTAAAATATTATGTTTTGTCACGTTTAATTTTTTCAAGTAAGTAGCAATTAGTCATATTAAAGTTATCTGTAACCGTTTGATTGGATTTAATTTAGAATCTATTTCTCATATAAATTTAATTATATTATGTATTCTTACGAATGATTTGAATTTGATACAGAACACAAAACATTACCTTACTCCTTTATAATAAATTAATTTTATTCTTCTTTAATTCTTCAGTCGCGTAACACCATTCGATTGGAGTTCATATAAAATCCATTAAATCTGATGAGTGAGTAAGAATCTCAGCGAATTGTGTCCGCAAAAACACTATAACTAACTAGCAAAATGCAAAACAAATTTAAGGTTAAGGAAAATAAATAAAACTACGATGTCGATGTGATCCGGAACAATAAAACTTGGATGGCGGAAAAAGGAGCGGGAGTGCTCCCATCCTTGACGGTCTTATCGTTACTATGAAATAGACATAAATGTTCCATTTTTGTCTGAATTTATGATCAATAGTTGAAAATCGGAAAAAAAATTTCAACTACGAATCCAACGATTTATTATCGGGTGCTCAGTTAACTTTTCGAATCCGACCAGAATTATATTTTACTGTATTTTTCATTTTTTTTTTAAATTATACTTTTTTGGGATTACAGGCGTGATGTTATGTTATGTTATAATTCTTTTCATATTAATAGTTTGCTTTTAAATAGTAATAGTGATATAAGTACGCTGAACGATTGATTTAATATTTTAATTAATCAAGATTTAGTCATTGTAAGATTCAGTTATTAATTTTAAGGGTTGTTTTGTACTATAAATTCTATAATTGTCCAGATAATGCGGTGTTTTTAAAAGCGTTATTCTAGTTAAAACTGTTATAATTCTATACATACACAAAAGCAATTAGTAGAATGTAACAGTTGAGTATTCCTGCTATTCTATCTTAATAGTGGATATAAACAGCTTTGTTTCATTTCTGCGAAGTACAAATGTGATTCGAGAGGCATGAATTAAACTTAGAATAATCAGGATTGTGTCAAAATGTATTTCATTTTATATGCGTGTTTGTCTTTCCAAATAAGCATTTGTGACGTGCCCATTGAGATGTTCGCTCCGATGCACGTTCGGGCCGCACGATCGCACAATTTTGTTTAATTCGAACGGGTCCCGTGGGACGTAAACTGATACAAAGCTCTAGCTTAGAGTGTTCCTGGTTTATTATATATGTGCTGAATATAAAGCGACCCTTACTTTGCACGTGGCGTACATAGCATATTACAAATCAATTTCCACATTAATGTATGAAGACTTGGCCTAACTCTGTATATAAATCCAAAAAAAATATCACACCTTAAATTAAGAACTCCATAATGTCGAATGACATAAATTGTAAATAATTTTCAATTAAAAATTTATTCTTCTTCATTTACAGTAATTCTTCCATAATCCTTCGTTAGAAGGATTGTCACCGTATTTTGATAAAATAGATCGAACCAAGCTAAACTGTACCTAAACATAGCTTCGACGTTATATGGATTTACACAATATTTGACGAAATGTACATAAGCTCGGCTAGACCGATTTACCAAAGAAAAGTGTGAATGACATCTTTGAAATAAGATTTTCGCTCAGAGGATCCTCTATTTGTGTACTCCGGACGTCTGCTAATCCCTCCCTGCTCTAAACCTGGAGGTATTTACGTATTTAGGTTAGTTTTTCTACTAGTCCCAGCGTTTTAATCTCCGCTATGTTAAATACATACTTATCTACATAAACGTTTATTTGCGCATTGTAAAAAATTTAAGTGCCTCGCTGTATCTGCCTGTCTATCGGTCTATTTATACTTATCTCATAGACTTCTACAAGTTAGTAAAGTACTAATTGTCAATTCATTCAAAGATAACAAATTCTGAAGTAACAGTTCAGTAGTACCCTAGTCTATACATATCAAGCAGTTTATTTTTTCTGTGGTTACTGTAATTATGAAGTCCAATCAATTTCCAATAATTGCCAAGCATTAAATCATTTTTACAAAAACAGGACGTAAACAGTGTTAATAATTGAATAAAGGCTGCTGCAAGCTTCTAATTTTTAATTTGTGGAAGCTTGCGCCACAAAATTGGATTTTAACACAACACTTAAATGGCCGGTTAAGTAACGAGGTGGCCTTTTCACTGGATTGCCTATTTATCTCGTAAAGCCGTCGAGTTGTTTTATTGCTCCTGAAAGGGATAATAAATATAAAAAGTTTAAAAGATAATTACAGGAGTACAATAGCATGCCGACACGATCGAGTTCTACGGACGACATGTGAATGGCGACTACGCGGAAATGGTCGCAGCATCCGGCCACAACAATCGGCCGTCGAACACTCCGTACCACCGTTACACGAAACCCGCCCTTAACACAAACACTACACAGTCCAAATTACGGAAACGAGGGTAGACGTCACCTCAAAAAGCGACGCGATTTACCTTTGTGACGATTCCGATATGAATTGGTACGGAAAGCGAATCATAGCATCGATACATTCTGATTGAAATCACCAGGTGACAATATTATCGGGTCGTAATCAAAGACTCTTGATTTATCAATCGTACGCTGTTACATAAAAACATGAAGTAGATTATTTTACATAAATTTTGATCACGGTGATATAATACAGACATTTTGATTGCCTACTTATAAAGAGATTATATCAAAATATTCTCTTATAGTATAACGGCTAATAATATAACTGTTAGAAGAACACGGTTAAAGCAAAGCCTACCCCAAGTACGCTAAGAAGACTTCAAAGTAAACGTCGCGTCAAAATTTAGCAAGTATCATAACTATTATCAAATTAGAAATGTAAGAACAGCTGGACGATCCAACTTAAATAAAACTTTAGTAATACGGAGCTTTGTAACGGACCATATATATATCAAACTAAGCCAGGTGTCTCCAGATAATTTTCGCCGCACCACCATCCCGCAAGTATAGGTAAGTTGAACGGTTACGCAAAATACGCGTTTGTTTACGTGACCCACTTAGTAAACAACGGCGACAGGTATCCGAGAGCCAAGATATATGGTTCATGCTCGAATGTATTTTCGCATCGATACGTCATTCGATATTTTTCGCTTCGGCAAAAAACACTGGCGCTCACAGGAAGAATGTTGGTGTGGTATTGGCAAAGAGCTAGCTGGATCATCTTTTAAAATTTATCACTTGTTTTAATGTGAAAAAGCCCAAATTTCGAGAGGGGCGTAAATGGATGAGGAATTATACAGTGCATTATACCTACAATTCATCGTGGCGCACATTTTGAATTATCATCTGTCTATTAGGTCAAAATCTGTTGGCTTTAATTATAATCATCGATAAATATAACTGCCCGAATGACGGTTAGCTTTAATTATTGTTGAATACGAGAATAGCCCACGTGATTTTAATCCGTAAAGCTTATGTATTGTTCAATATTGCACCGAGTTCAAAATACGGGGATGAATGTCGAATCCCCATTAGTCATTAATTAGAGAATTCCAAAAATCTATACCTATAAATAAAAAAATATGTTTAGATACAATATTGTCACATAATAAAACTTCGTACCTCTACGTGCTGTTGGAACTACCAACAGCACTAATAGGATTCTCCGAGTACCAAACAAAACACGAAAAGAACTGATAAACACGAACCTTTTACCAGGTATATACGGAAACCCTTTCGCAAACAGCCTGTTCCCGATAATACCTTACACCATACGGAACATCCCGACTTAACAATTTGTTCCATTAACTTAATCGGGAACTATATCGAGGTATTTACTGCAAATTAACTCTGTTCCGTACAATGGGGATTTGCATAACAATAACCCCTGCCAGTTCACTGATTGTTGCGTATAATGAACGGTAAGTACAAGTTAATACAGCTGTTTTTGTCGCGAGGGTCTGACGCATAAGTAGAATTTTATGGTTGATGAATAAATTTGTAGGATATTATTATACTCTTTCCCGTAGGAATTACAAGTATGCATGAGATTTATTATGTAATATGCTTCAATCTCGTTTAAAGAAGCATCGGTTGTATTGTTTTATTCGTAGCAGGTTCTACGATTCTACGAATCATGAGCTACGACCTACGGCATAGCTATCGTTATCCGACAATTTTTCGAACCCTAAATATTCAATGCATTTATTGTCCAAGATAAAAAATTTTGGAATCTTACATATTTAAAAAAGCAATCAGACCACCGACATATATATTCAATTCAGATTTAATTACAATGCAGTACTAACAAATAAGCACTCGCTAGTTAAATATACATGTACGTGCCTGATACGTAAGTACCTAAGAGCGCTTTACATTGTGTAATGAGAGAAGGAAGCAGTTTCCCGAGAAACACGCCACAAACTCACCGAGGTAAAACTAATTTTACACAGACGTAACTGCAGGCAAATATTTTCATACCATGCCCGATAAACCACTTTGTATCTATCGAAGGAAAACAGTGACGCCACGCTCAAGTTTTCCGAACCTTCACCAAATATTCCTTATCCGCAATATTCGCGTAACTTCCCCGTTACATTTAACTTGAGGTCAATATAGGATAAAAGTTTATCAACGGCAAGCGTACCACGGTCTACGCCGTGAGCAAACAATGCGCCCGTGGGACCCACGGTTATCGCTCACGGCCGCGCAGGATTACCTACGTAATAATATAAAACCCGAACACTGCTTTTTCAAACAAGGCATGAGGTTCCGTAGCCAAATTTCGGAATTAATAATCGGCTTTTCGGTAAAATGTAATCAGAGGAACTCTTTATATGAATTTTCATTTATTTTTAGATATTTCTGTAAATAAGGGAAATACAGGGACCTCATTGCAAATGAAATTTATCCATCGTTTGAACAGTTTTATTTTGTAATAAGTGGTAATCTATTTCTGACCAGCAATTACGTGTCTATTTTTCTAGTGATTCAGAAATATACCTACCTATTTATTCAGAATTATTTTAAAAGCGAGGTTGTTAGATTCTAAGCATTAAAGAGCCGGCTGTTTTGTGAAACTCGCCGTAAGAGTATTAAAAAGTTGTAATTCCAAGCCATGATACGAGACGGTCACAAGTCATTATGTAAATCAAAAGACTTTTTGATAACAAATTTAAATGTTTTCCCAAGTAGGTACTTGACAACGAGTAGATGTCTTGTGATTAATAATACTCTTTAGATTTAGGTCATCAATATTTTTTTTCGGCCGAATGTGTTTTAGGGAGCAGGATCGCAGGCGTCCTTATGTTATGTATATTTAAGTAAAATTTGTTAGTATAGTATAACTATTTGGCTACAGAACCTTAACAAAGACATTGTAGGTACTTACTTTACAAAAGATACACGTAGTATCCCTTCTCTATCAATGTGATGCGCACGTAGAAAGTCCCCTTACCTGAAACAAAGAACAAATTGATCAGTCGGTTATTTAGATAACGATTAATTTAAATGTAGATTAGCTGCATCTGATCTTGTGACAAAATAACAATGAACTAAATTCATTTACGCTTTTATTAACTCCGACAAACGAGCCGAGAGTAACTTAATGCATAATAATGTGATTACACGTACATACCTATTTGCTAATTCAAATTCAAAAATAGATAGGTAATTCAAATTGCAGTTACATAATTATGGTAAACGAAAATATCGTCAGGAGGCCTGTACGACCTGATTACATTGAATTTGTATAATTCCTTTATTTAATAACTTTGATATAGTCGCTTTATTGTCTAAATTTACCGATCGATATGTCAAAATTTAATGATAAGATAGAGCGTAATGATAAAAGAAAAACTACCTTTGATATTCTAACATATTTTTTAATGATATCTAATCCTGTTAGGTCTGGATGTCAGTATTGAAAAGGCGTGATTAAAAATTAAACGTTCTTATTAAGTTGATTTATAGTAAAAACAACATTTTAATAATTTTAATTTTTAATAATCTAATCTTGCCATCACAAAATACTTCATAAAATTCTCATAATGCACCCTAGCGAAAACATGTTGTAATATCTTCCCAAATTTATCCTGCCATCTAGGAAAAGCGATGGAAACTTATATGGCTTGTTACAGGAACGGAGGGCGCATTGTGTTTCTAGCACGGGATTCATAAGCAACACATTGGCTGCTAGCGCCATCTAACGGGGGGTAGTGGTAACTTGATATTGGCAGCTACGACTGCCAGATCGGAGAGATGGCGCTAATGTAATACAGAATGTTTTTCATAGATGGCGCTATTGACCGCTAAAAAGGTAACGAATATTATAATAAAATAACATAAAAATAAAGAATTAAAAATAATACAAAGGTTCGCGCGCGTTATATTAATAAAGCGATTAAAGCGATCTCAGTCTTAAAATATACTTCAATTATTTGTTTATTTGTTTATTTATTTATTTAAAAGCTTATACTACCATTACAGGTGCCTTAACCTAATGCGATAGCAACATTTATTAATCATCAATTAGGTCGAATCATTTTGGGTAAGTTATATTTTTGCTTCAACAAACATTAAGGAGTCTCCTACAATTACAAGATACTCAGCTAAAATAGAAGCAGATTAAAAAAAGGGTGTACTAAATTGGAGTTTAAAATAACCTGGTATCCAAGGCCAACGTCAAATCAGTGTTGAGAACGCGAATTCGTAAACAATACAATTAACGGATGATGAAATTTTAACACTTCCTTATCGTGTAATGTGTGAAATCCATAAAAGTATCTTGATATACAGTTACTTGATATTCGCAAATTTTGCAAAAAACCTTTGCTTCTTAATATTTCGTATAGTTTTCATTGTTTCATAATTTATATCGGTAGCAGTTTATTTCAGAGTGGTCTAATATTAGAATATACATATATCATACATCAAGCAAGATATGGTATACGTCATATTCCTGTGATTTATCGTGTTTCAATTTACTGAGAATACAATAACATATTGTAATTGTCTAAAGTCTGGATAGCTGTTTTATAAGATTGCTAACGGCCAAATCCTTGGTAGGTATAATAATGCAGGTTTATGCTTTAGTTCCAGGTAACCTAATAGACTAGATTACGATATTATAATAGCGTTACAGAGTTATAGAACTATTCGAACGGAACAAATCCAAGGCAAGTGATATTTGATCGTCGTTTAGAATTCAAAATTATAGAAGCGCTCAAATTTTATTTAAATAGTAAATGTTGGTGTAGGATTTTTTTATAATTAGTCATCATCTTCCTAGCGTTATGTCCCGTGCTTAGACGGGGTCCGCTTAGACCATGATCCAGAATTTAGCAAGTCTGGTAATTACATTAAAACGACTGCCGATCTGACCTTTGTAACCCTAAGATAGGGGAACCAGATAATTTTTGGATCATGGTTTCAAATTCAAAGTTGTTTGAATTTGCAGGTTTCATAACGCTGTTTTCCCTCTTCGTCGAGCTAGTGGTATAAATACGTACATTGATTCGAAAAATCCAGAGGTACGTGCCCTGGATTGAATCCGCACTCCTCGGTTAAGAGGCGCGTATCCTTACCATTGAGCTCCCACCACTCTCCGCATTTTTTTTAATAATTAGTATCAGATAATAATACTTACTTTTGTAATGTTGTCAATTTATATCTTTATAACGACATAAAGCCTTAAGGTTAGTTTTAAGATCTTACAGTCAGTATATACAGACGAAATACAAATAGAAAGAAAAGCTGATTAAGTGAAATGAAATTAGGGTGAATCAACTGGAATGTGTATCATCTCAGAAACATAGGTTGAATCGTTATTGTGTCGCAGGTCTCTACGATAATTCCGTTCGATCGAACCATGTAGGAAGTACGTTTCCTGAGTAATTTACAAGCTATTTCATGCTTGATTAACATCCATTTAAAATGGAAATAGACGAGACAATCGTACATGAACATATCCTTTCTTATCTTCTTTATAAAAAATACAGATTAGAATAAAGCGTGTTTGTTTCCAAATTAACAGGAAGTAATAAACAAAAAAAATAAATATCAATAAATATCCCACAACATCACATTCATTGATCTGACTTCGAGCTAAGTAGCTTAAGCACTTGGGTTACGGATATCAGATTCAACAGTGGTATTACAAATATATACATAAATATTAGATATTAACACCCAGACACAGAACAGACACAAGTATTCATCACACAAATGTTTGTCCTGGGTGGGGATCGAACCCACAACTCTTGGCGCATAGGGCAGGGTCACTACCGAATGCGCCATCGAGCCGGCCAAGATAAGAGAAAATTCAACAGAAGAATAGCATATTTTAGAAAAAATATCATATTTGTGGCGTTGATTTATCGTAGGGTTGTGGACGGTGGTGAATGGTAAGGTATACTATGGAATGATATACTTCTGTGTGAGGGATATTGGTTTGAACCCGGCTAGGTTCTGGGTTTTTCAAATCTAAGGTATGGTATGTAACTATTACATTCGCAATTTACGAAGGAGTAAGTAAGGTCAAGGAGCAGCAAGTTCCTTTGACCAATTTTAGTCAAATATAAAACAGGGTTGTATTAGATGGAAAATTATGAAAAGGCAGTGACATGTTCGATTTCGATATATTAAGTTCCAAACATAACATCACGCTCATAATTCCCAAAGGGGTAGGCAGAGTCAAAGGGGCGGGGCAGCAGGCCCCTTTAACCCAAACCAACAAAACCATTCATTAAATCGTGGTCCCATTAAGAACGGGACATAACCGAACCAGTAACGCGTTTGTTAAATAATTATCTTCTTTATATGTTTACTAGTGACCCCCCCCCCCCCCCCCGGGTTCCCTTGGACTATGAAAAGATCTTAGCGAACAGACAGAAGCGGCGACTTTATTTTACACTATGTAAAGATATTATTTTGATATAAATTGAGTATAGATAAACAACAATGTTTACGTTCCACGGTCTTTGCTAGTGATGGAAGGGTTTTTATTTATTGTGTCAGCCGGCTTTATTATCGGAAAAATAAACCTAGTGGACGGGATAATAAAACTAGGAGTCAATTGTTCGTCAAATAATATCCCATGCGGGTATAACATGTAATAAATGTATATGAAAGCAACAATATTTCATGTTTCTGCTATCCCTGGTTATTTTTTCATTATTATTATAATCATACTATATTTTATTAGTCCAGTCATTAGGTAGTTTTACTGGAATGTTTTTCGAGAGTTTTCGAATATCAACTTTGTCACCTCGTATCTTTGCCGCTCGCGCCATCATAGCGTCAATTTTTTATATTAAAGTTTACATCGACACTCCAGTTTTAACAAGTAGGTAAGTCACAATATATAACTTGTCTGGATATCTGTATACTAAATATGGTATTCTGTATACAACATACTAAATATAGTATGTTGTTTATAGAACCCATTACTATGGATATATGAAAATCTACATTATGACCATGTAAAATATGAAATATTACGTACGTTTTCAGAATCTTTTTAGATATGATGCAATATACTCACGTATTCATTTTATAAGATTGGTATTCATTTATTATTATAATTTTATCATTTTCATAACACATTTTCAGTCACTAGGTTATAAATAATTATCGTTACACATTCGCTCACAATAAATATTTTCAAATAATTTGTTACATAGTCCTATAAAAATAAGCATTTTTACATCATCTCGTAATGCGTCTCTATTCAAAGCTGTGGGTTGATTATAAAGTCGCGTGTTGGGAAAAAAGACCTTTAAAATCTTTTGGGGTTTTCTGTCCGTAAGGAGCGTTTTGACCCACGCATAGAATGATTTTATAATGACACTTATCCTGAAATCGTATAATGACTTATTTACCTTGAGCCGGTGAGCTTAATGTATTGTAAAATATGCATATACTTTTATTCAGTTCATGAATGTATACTCGTAAATTATTCAAGGAATCTTTTATGCTTGAAGTGCTAGGTCCCTTTTTATATTTAACACGTGTAACTGAACATTTTAGAATCAGCTAACTAAAATAACTCCAATTTATTTCTATGGCGTAGTAAAACATGAAATTATACTCCCAAATGTAAAATGTTACGACCATAATTAGCGACTTTTATATTTGAAAATCGAACAGTATAGAACGACCCCCGGGTGTTTTAAATTATCATTAGTAAATATTTTATTTGCTGTCGAGATTCATTAACGTAACAGGATCGCGTGTAATTAATTGTCCGTGAAATTTCCACCGAGCTCTGATTGGTTGAGGTCAAAGTAACGATTTTCGTATTGCAGAGCATCATAAATGGTGCGTACAAATCGCACTAGTATTTTGGAACAAAATAAAAAACAAAGGAATATCAAAACATTTGGGAACTAAAAAAGTTAGATATGTTTGTGAAACTTTAACAAAATATACTTTCTCGTTTTTAAAATAAACCTTAACTATAGCATTTTGTTTATAAAATTGTACAACATCGCACTCTTTGAAATATTTCCAAAGTATGTGACATGTATATTAAAATCGTTGAAAGTACTAACATTTAGGTATATTGGTATGAACATTTAAATATATATTTGAAAAGAAAAATCTAGAAGTATTTGTTCGGAGAAATGGCTGTATTCTTCTGCAATGAAGCGAAATTCAAATACTTATTCACATTTTACAATACGCTCGTTTGGAAATTATATGAATACAGATGTTACTAATTTACCAACTCACAAAACGTTAGTTTAGTTCCATTAAAACATATTAATCCTTAATCCTTTTTAAAATGAGCAGCCACCGTGTTGAGCATATTGACAATTGAAGTTAATCCTAGAATCGGGTTAAGGCGAACACGTGTACCTACATTAGTTTAAATATATTAAATTAATTCATTCATTATTTAGATAAAATTAGTTTCATTGAGATTATGTTGATGACATAATGTTATACCGACTATCCATTGACCATATAAGCCACACAAAAATATGTAGGCCTCCAAATTATCCCTTGGGAGTATAACATTGCTGAGCAAGTAAAGAGCGTTCCATTGTTGTATTTGCTAAAGATGGGCTCAAAGCGATAAATTATGAATTGGGTTAAATATAATTAGGCAGCTTAGTACCGACAGTGAGTAGGTGATCATTATAACTCATTCTGTTACTGTGCTGGTTTACGTTTCCGTTTGTGGCCGAATTGTAATAAAGACGTTACCTAGTAGCGGATTATCCCGAGATCCCTGGATCGAGTGAGGTATCTGGGGTTACAAACGAGCCCCGGAATTGATATCTACAGATATCCCTAACGTTGGTATCGACGTCCATTTGCAAGCAAATTGCTGAAATTCGTTTTAACGTGTAATTGGCGTCTTCAAGAAAAGCAAGAAGAGCTCTGTCTTATCGTGAACATTTTTTTAATTAACTGGAAACAGAACGTTTCGTATAAACAAATATTTTTTCTAGTTACTCTTCAATTTCACAACCAATAATATCACTATGAAGCACCCAACCCAAAAAAATCAGCTCAACAGCGGTACGCATGCAGATACGTTGTTCAAATTAGCATTGTTGGATTACCGTAGGAAGTGGCTTGAAAACATTACGCCCCACATTCCCGTTAACGAGCATTCAAACGGCCAATATAACAGGCTGCTTAACATTACGCCCGCTAAATAAATGCTACCGCTAGAGTAGCGTATTCTGCGGAAGGCCAATTAGGCTCGCTTTTTGTATCAGGCACAGACGGATGGTAAGCGGATTACGACGGCACGATAGCTGCCCAGGACAGGTAGAACCGCAGTGCAACGGCGCGGCTGCGGTCGCTGCTCGCGTCCAAATTTGCTAATTAATTCGCTTATTCGGTGTAAGCACACTTGAACAACGTAATGTTCTATAAGCCGACGCGTTTGCACAACCTATCTCGGAGGAACAACATGTGCGTAATGCCCTAATTTGTTGTTCTGTACATGTCTTGAACATTGCCATAAATAAGAGCGCGAAGACTTGTACTCCCATCATTTAGCTATGATCCATTACTTTAATATTTCCTTGCATGAATATTTATCCACTCCATGTACTCACATAATCACTAATACCTATTATGATTGTGTTAAATAAAACGATGAGGAAAACGTATATCGATATTTCTTGTCGGAAATACAGAAAAAAAAGCTGTAGATTTCTAGTTTCCGTACAGACATGTAAATCACAAGCAATTTATAATCTAAGATATCCAGGTGATAATGCATAAATAAAGCAATATCTATGTACGTTGACTATCAGGTTCGCTATCTCGGGAAGAAACAAATAAATCTGAGGGATAAGTTATGCGGACAATACTTTATGGGTGAGTCATCTCGGAGAATGAAGTTTGAGTGTAATACAAAGGAGCGCATCAACATTCCGCATGCGAGCAGAGAGGGGCAGGGGGGGGGGGATCACTTATTAAATCCCATATTATGTAGGCACGCGGCACACGGATCCATCATGTTTGGACACTATGACGATTGCCGAACACAGGACACTCCGTTCCACAAAGGGTTCAAATTACATCTACACGCCGGACCCTTTGTGTTCAACGATTGTTCTAGACTAGCTTTGTTCCAATTCACGTACTACAACGGCTATAGCTAATCTGTATTTGCGAACAGGTAACAGTGCGTGATTGGGCCATACACACGAACACAAAAATTTGATTGAATTCATAGCGAAATTAGACAAACAAGGCAATCAGTATAAGCAAATTAATAAGCGAAATTGCCTCCCTAGCTTTCATTTCACGAGGTCTAAACACTGTGCACGATTCGGAAATGAAGATTACACATCAATTGATTAGCTGTAAATGAAACGTACATGCATTATAGACAAGGATTTCCGATGCAATGTTTATGGGTTTTAGCTTATGAACACATTTCATTAAATTCTAACATCGACGAGTGTTCAGTATAAAGTAAATAACATTATTATGAATGTATTCTATCAACTTGATTGCATTATGATTCGTTCATTTACCAAAACAACTAAACCGAACATAAACAATATAATAAAGTCTATGTCAAGTGTATAGTTATTCATATTTTGCTAGTTGGTTATTTAAAGTCGAATTCATGGAAGTAAAATAAGTGTCAATAAAATTTTATACATTTGCACGACTATCATCTTCCTAGCGTTATGTCCCGTGCTTAGACGGGGTCCGCTTAGACCATGATACAGGATTTAGCGAGCCTGGTAATTACATTGAAGCGACTGCCGAACCAGACAATTTTTGGGTCATGGTTACAAAACCAAAGTTGTTTGAATTTGCAGGTTTCATCACGATGTTCCTTCACCGTCGAGCTAGTGGTATAAATACGTACATAGACTTGAAAAATCCAGAGGTACGTGCCCGGGTTTGAACCCGCACTCCTCCGTTAAGAGGCGCATGTCCTTACCATTGGGCTACCACCGCTTCGCATGACTATATCCCAATGAATCTCATTTTATACGGGGTTATATATAGCAACTAGATTCCTTTGACAAGTATATCATACAAATAGATGCTAAAACGAAAATCCTGGCTCGTGTAAGATTATAACCGCTCCATGCGCGGGTTTTATTAAACGTTTGAAAACTTTGCTCGGGGATTTCCATCGAGCGTATATTTGCACGAATTCATTCAGTAAACGTTTAAAATGGCGCGTGGAGTCTTGCGGCAGTGTTCGTAGCTTAATGAAAGCCACTGTAGGGTTTCGAAAAAGTTTAAAAGCCAGGCTCAGGTGGCGCGGGTCGAGAGCCCGTCATAGCCTCTTGACCCGGCGACGTCACGCGACGTTGCCGCGACATCGCGACCCCACACTACTGTAAATTGACGACTTTAGCGTCTTGTACAGAATGCAAGATAGCGCTGCATCTGCTACGCTCATATTAACACACATCTGTTTGCCACATTGTTCTTTTAGAGCGCACCACGTTTGTCCCCAAATGCATTTCGCAGAGTGCCTCCGAAGCTGAATACATTTGGGATTCTACGAGATTTACACAGAGGAGCATGTGTCGAGATCATTACCACTTTGTCTTGTATCGGTTTCAGACAAAGTTGACCTACATAGTTGTTTGTAAATACGAATACGAATTAAAATGTTCTAGTTCCCGTATATAAACGTATAGTTTATGCAAACAATGAAAGGAACTAAAAAGATGAACGTATTTGTTTTGTTCGGGTCTATCTGGACAGGGGATAACGGAAGAATTATGTACAGAGCGTTGACCGTATTTATCTTACTGGCAACTGGATACATTTTATATTAAACGTAGTTTATCATTATTGTATGCGGGCCTTGAACAATATTTGTTTTATCATGTTTACTTTTCACAATTTTGGTAAGCATACCTTTTATATGTAGACAACCTAATATTCCAGAGACATGTTTGTTTTCAAGAGACACATTTGATGTTCTATCATCATATTGTGTACTTTACGACTGAAGGGATATTATATATTGAGTTTCTAGCCCCGTCTGGTATAGATGCTATTGATTTTCAACTTAGAATAATCTTAGTACCTACTAATACTCTTCGTTTATTTGGTGAATTATACTTATTTTCTTATTCGCCTTGGCCTATTTTTAGACTTAATAGTAACAGTATATACTTTAAAGAGCGCACAATAATTTCTTATGAGCTTATTAGCTATGAATAAAGAGATTAAATGTTGAAACAGTTTTCAAGAATCTATTTTAACACGGCCATATTACGTTTACTCGATGAATGTAAAATGATCTTTCTGACAAAGTTGAATCTTTTAAAATTTAAAACCTTTTCCCAGAACTAAACTCGCTCGACTGTAAGCTGCATAGCTTCCACGGAGACACATACCGTACGTACCTATTTTTGATATAGGTACAAACACACACTGCTATTTTTATATGTATCACAGATGTTATGTTATGAATTATTTATTTAAAACAATAAGGTAAAATATAAGACTATTTTTCAATATTAAAGTTCATTTGGGAAGAAATACGCATTGAATGATTTGACAAAACCGGCTTGAAGGAATTAACTTGGCCGACCGATAACTCCTAACTCTTCAAGGTTTCAATAGAAATATGTTAAGGAACGTAGAAGTAGTGGCAAAGTGCAAAACCTTACCTGTGGCTGTCACTGCCAACAGCACAGATATTAATTATCTTCTGAAGTTAATAATTAACTTTAAAGTTCCTCGTGTGCTGAGTTTGGCACTCCATTCGGCGCTATACGAAGTAAATTCACGCTTGCAATTAGGTGCCTAGAATGAGGCTATGAAACTTGTATTAAAGTAATGCCTATTAATACGCTTCAACCAAACATTCATAACCTAAACTCAACCTAATAACAAGTTCCAACAAAAGCTTCTCAACACATTTACATGGATACTACAAAAGTTATTTCTACTATGTAAATACTCCAAATAACACGACAGTGTGCCAGTTATATCTATACATATCAATAAAATGTCTACAAACAAGAAAAGAGCCCGCCGTGACATTTCTAAACAAAGGCGCTAGACCAAAGAAAATACTTGACATGAAATTGCGCGCCACAATATGAGGCAAAACAGTTGTTCTTGTCACCTAGATGCGGGATAACAATTGCAGTGCCGCGGTATTAGTAACAACGGCAGGAATTGTAAAACCACACAATAACAGACTAAAAGTAAAAAGGTATAAAATAAAATACCAGGGCAAGCAAGCGAGTAAAGCAGCAAAACAATTTAGTCGTGATGGAACAGCTTGTGGCTCGCTCATTTTGCGACCAACTTTACTGTAACGTTGGAGAGTTGTGAAGAATAGTTTAAATTGTCATCTAGAATGCGCGAGAAAATGCAAAATATTATTCAGCCAGTCTTAAGTTAATCGTCCGTTTAAGATAAAAAGTGTTTTGTTGGACATTCTTCTTTTGCTGCTAAAGTTATTATGCTGTATTTATGATTAAAGAACTTCAGGCCTGGAGCAGTATCAAAACAATTTAGCTGCATAGTGCAATAAGAAAGCGGCTCGTATTCATCTTCCTTAAACGGTACTCGAATTGGCTTTTGGTCTTAAGTTTTTCTGCTGTGATAAATTATACCACTTTTCTTTACTTTCTCGTACGTAACTGAAGTGATCTGTCTCCACTGCAGATTGTCTTGGCACGAAAGATCGCGACGCTATTTCAAAAAATTTACACATACATAAAGGTAATAAGTAATGTACGTCTATATGAGTCTTCTTCATTAAGAAAAAAGCCTTAGGTAGGCGTAGGTTTAGCCCTATTGGTTTGATACGTTTCAAATTACATTTTCATAATATTTTTTTTCGATAAAAATATGATGAGAATGCCATCGCTCGACTTTGACTCGAAAGCATTAACAAAAACCGTTTCGATATTCTTGCAAATTTTATTATTACAGCCAGTATCCAATTATGTGTTCCATCATTCGACACTCCTTTTTTACAAAGATTGTAAAAATGAGGTGATACCTTTTCGCCGACAAATTAAAAATAGCTGAGTTCCGGTTAGCATAAGCGGGTGCGACCATTTGTAAAGTGTACAGTACAGTAACACCAGACGACGCATTAGGGAGATTAAAACTTGTAAAAGCAAAGAACCGTAGAGCCTCACAGACAACATGTGCTTTACCCACTGCATATTGTACCTAAGAGTAACGGTTGAGATTACCAAACGTACTGTTCTCTAAGGAATATCTTGGTAACTTTAATTTGTGTTTATAGTTAAGGATGCTGTGCTCTATGCCCGTAATATTAACTAAATCTAATGAGCTCTTAACTCGCTGGAGTGAAAATTAAATTAAGTCACGAATGAGATAATAATCAGAGTGTGTACCTTCCATTATAGGGTTAAGGCCTTGTTTTAACTTAAAATATACTCAAAACTTCGTAAATGACGAGATTAGCTTCTTGATTAAAATAGGTCAGGTACTTACTACATCCCGAAAACTTGGGTTTCCATAAAATTAACTAAACCGCAATTTTGAAAAGTTATCACCTATGTTTTAATAATTGTAAAGGACTGACATCCTTTTAAAACCATTTCAAACGATCATCGATTCGCTTATATGACAATTTAAAGATAAATCCATACTAAACTAATCTATAATCAGACGGACACTCTGAATATAGGTTTCACCACAATAACTTTTATGAATGAAAAACCATTTTCGTTTCAACAAACGCAAAATGGTCGGTTGCGGCTCCAAATAATATTTTTTTCTTTCCGAACCCCTAACTTTCCTAGCCACTAATCCCAAGCTTTACTTCTTTTTCGACTACAAATTAGTGGTTTGTTAGATGGATTACGAAAGTATATAGAGAGCTTATTTTCCATCATCTGAACATACTTATACTTTTGTTTAGTTTAGTTTCTCCTTTATGGGTTAAATATATTATAACTAGTGTCACAGACATATATTTTCAATAAATATAGTCGTAGAGGTTACAAAAAGAAGGTTTATCTACATGAAGGTTAAAGGTATTATCAATATTTAACTTTGTAATTGATTGGAATAGAGTATCTATAAAAAATATTTTATGACTTTTAAATTGAAACAGAATAAAATGCGTACCATTAATAACATTGAATATTCATCTCATTACAAAATCATTAAACGGTTGTTTCAAATATGTATGAAATATAGGGTATATCCGTCATATAATTTATCAAAGAGGAACTCTACCCTGCAAAAGGCCGGACGTGGCTTTAAATGATAATACCAGTTTATTGCTCATTCACACTTGTTTAAAAAATATTTTACATTTTACTGAACATTCGTTATAACAAACGGGTTATGTCATACTCCATCCATTCGCTTCGTGATAAGTGACCACGAGTCTAGATGGAGCGCTCGCCTAGAAATTGCCCATTCGGTCTTGTTTTGCCGAGACTCGGATTATATATGTACTAGTCTATACAGACAGCCTGCGAATTTCACCCCTGCTTGTATGAATGATAAAGTGAACGGTTTAGTTCGTACAAATGAAATGCCAACGATATAGAGATGAAACGTCGCTCCACGTCTTGCATGGGTAATTTTCCAAATGAGTATGTAGATTCTTGTTCATGTAGTCGTGGATTATAAATTGACTGAACTTCGACATCTTAAGTGGATCGACAAAATAAATACCACCAAAACCTTACATAAACCGTTGCGATAACGTTGAAACCTTTTACTTATTTGAAAGTATGAATCATTTAACAAATAAGGTTGAAATGAAAACTTGACTGTTACGACTCTATTTTAAATGCCATTTTTTAAGGTGAAGTAGGGTTACAGTTTACTTTCATTTCACCGAAAACCTTTATAGTGAATATTTTTAAATCAATTGCAATCTGCAGCATAAATATCTTGCCCGTTTATAAGTTACTGCTCGACATATAAACGATAACATTGATGTAAGTATACATCTTCACTGAAGATACATTGAAGTCATTGGAACGATGACATTCTCTTGTCTCAAATTGATTTAAGTACCAATATGTAACATTACGTATCCGAGAAATATCATAAAATTAAATTTGCTAAGTCACAGTAGAATCTCCAAAGGTGTAAAAGGATTTACGATATCGAAAGCTTTTTATTTGCTCGGGAGAGCTAAAAAAAGTACAGCTGGCTTGCCACGCGGGGCTTGCCTATGCGTGAATATGGATGACAATCGTTTGTTTTCAGGAAAGCCCGCGAGTCTCTTCAGTAAGATTGAGTACAAAGATTTGCATTTGTAAAAATATGAACTTATCCTCTGCAAAGTCAACGTATTTAACATTTAAACGACATAATATCTACGTAAATAGATATCATTACGCCCATAATCCCTGAAAAAATGGGCTGAGTCAAAGGGGCAGCCAGTCCTCTTAATCACATTTAGCCAAAAAAGAAAAAAACTGTGAAAATGTAATGACAAGTAGCTAGCTCGTCGCCTACAAATATAATTTAAACGCTGCAATAACAATAAAATCAGATAGATCTTTAATCTTCCTGTTTTATGATGCTTTCTTTTGTCTTGCAAATTCTGTATAGGCATCACCTCGCTCGATTGTATAAGGAACTGAACTTGAACGTAGAGAAGAAAACTAGTTACCCGGATCTTTTCGTGTCAGAGGCTAAAATCCACTTAGAATCGCTGATCCAACGTAACATAGTAAGTGGAGATTTCCAGCAGTGTCTTAAAGGCATATCCTTAGAATGCGGTTGTAAAATAAGGAAATAAGCGGTCTCCAGAAGATTTCTGACATTATTGGACTTTATAACGGCAAACAATAAAAGCCGATAGCCAAACAACACATGTATCACCCTCAGGGAAATTGCGTGCGATAAATTTTGATCACATTTTAGGGTCCCGTGTTCTGAGAATGCTAATGGAACTCTATTACTAAGCCTTGACTATCCATCCGTCTACAGATTTTATCTCATATAATAGATAACTACTTGGAATTTCACCTTTACACAGAAACATAAAACAAACAACTAATGTGATTTAATTGGTAGGAATCAACAAATTGATCGAGTAATCCAGTTGATTGCTCGATCAAGTTTGAGCCAGTTCTTATTACTGATTCGGGGGACAGGTCACCCGCTCACCCGGGTAAACGCAGATATATAAAATTCCACCCATTCGAACGGCCGTGTCGCAATATTTTGTTCTCATCAATCTTCTCGATAATTCGCGTGTAAAATTCAGATTTCAAAACGCATGATTCACACACCGTCCGCTTTCGCTGTAAAATGTTCACTGTATCAAATATGAAATATCTGCCAGCAAAAATATCTCGGTTTGATACATATTATAACGGTATTTAAACGGTAACGATATAAAATCTTAACTGCTCGATATAATGCAGATGTCAAAGTATCGTTTTGAATATCAAATATAGGCACAGATTTTTCCATTTATCGGAGCTTAAATTTCAAGCTGCTACTGCGCTCTCTGACGTAGCTAACTCTAACTCGTGCAATCTAGTAAAAGCATCGACTCAGCGAAAAAAAATATTTTAAGCCTTTTGGATCGGGCGTGTGGCAAGATTTGCTTGATTTTTATTTTTCAAACAACAATGTAATACAAATTAATAAATATATAGCAAATTCTATCTGGCACAGTTGAATTCAGTCTGGCACAGTTGTGTCTATTACGAATATTTTGAGGCACGTTACTTTACCAATGGTAAGGTAATGTGCCTTTTAATGTCGGGGGAAAAGTATGGATGAGTAATCATGATCCAAT
This sequence comes from Glyphodes perspectalis, assembly GCA_951394215.1. NCBI lineage: Eukaryota > Metazoa > Arthropoda > Insecta > Lepidoptera > Crambidae > Glyphodes > Glyphodes perspectalis. The sequence continues at coordinate 10,591,347 of OX596202.1, read as the reverse complement.
TTGTCCAGTTCCTCTACTATCAAGGGTTACGAGAATGAGATGAAAGTCACTAAATCTAGGAAGGTCATCATGGTCATGGTCCAAGCAGACCTGACTAAGAACGATATAAGGCTAGAAAGATAATAACTGAATATATTTTGTATTTGCTTAGTAAGTTAACTTCGACGGAGGTGCGGTAATGTTAGATTACATTAAAAGATATATTTTGCGATCTGAACGTATCGTGTGGACTGTATCTACCTCACAAATATTGAAATGAAATGAAAAAAAATTAAAAATAATTATTTTCCACAAGATTTTAACAATGTTTCACTTACATTTAACAAATATTTGGATGGACTGGAGCCTAAGCTAGGGTATTCCTGTATTACAGGACTACAGGTCCCTCGACGCGGTAAGTAAGGTAAAGGTATGTTCATTTTGGTCTCAGTACTTTCGGCGATATTACGTCTTTACCAACGACCGACTAGTTATTTCAAGTACCACAACATGTCAAATCGCTTCCATTAAGGCACCGGATTTCGTCTAAGTCGACTTTCACGGTAATTGAACACGACCTTTTAGCATTTATTTTTACCATTGAACAAATACACTAGGTATGTACTGGACATAATATTTTCGGTAAGCTCTTGTAGCAATATACTAGACGACTTAACGTAAATAAGATTGTAATTTAGTTCATTCCATGATACTCGCACATCAATAGTGACATTTACTTTCAAAAGAAACAATTTTGTGCGTGAGTGATATTTCAAAATTATATTAGTAAAATATCTTTTGAAATATTTATTAAAATAAAATACTTAATAGCTAATCATTTCTTAAGTATATTATTACTAGCTGTGCCCGCGGTTTCACCCGCGTTTATGATTATTGTTATATAACCTTCCTCGATAAATGGGCTATCTAGCACTTAAATAATCTTTCAAATGGGCCCAGTAGTTCCTGAGATTAGCACGTTCAAGCAACAAACAAATTCTTCAGCTTTATAATATTAAGTATTATAATAATATATATATTTATAATAATAAGATTATTTAAACAATAACCTAAAAATAATAAGCGCTGTTCAATGGCATAGTTCGGAAATTAAGTCGCAATCATGCAAATTACACTCATATTGTCTATTAGATGAAAGTAATCTGAACCTTAAAGTTTGATATTCTCGTATTAAAGGGGAAGTTGTGGTTAAATAAATCCGACCAGTGCTTGTTCATTGTCTGATGACTGAAGCTTTGCAATCCTAATAAAATGAGATAGGAAAGACGGGGTGTAACGTAAACAGTTACAAAAAGTAAGCCATTATAGACACCGTTCTGAACTTTCATAGCGGAAGCTTTTTTACAAAAGGGTATTATTGTGTATTTTTTAATGGACAGTGGATAAGAATTGTCGGTTTGCGGTGCTTTATCCAATAGATACCTACGTTGGACACATTTCGTCAACATTTTCGATTTAAAACTACAATTTTTAAAAAGCAAAAATTACTACTGTATGATTGCGTGTGTTTTAATCGTTCATTTACTATGATATTCAGATGAAACAAAATTAAAACAAATTCATGTCAAATGTTGAACAAAATATTTTCTACTAAAAAGATATATTTGAAAAGTTCAATAAAAAACAAAGCGACTAATTCCCTATACATCCATCATGTATGTATCTAATAAACTCACCTATAATGAGCCGAAGGAGGCTGGCGGCTAGCAGGCCCAGGTCCGGAGAATTAGCCATGGGTCACACACGCGCGCACATTGTCCATACCACCAGAAGCCATCACTTCAGCCCACCGACCGCGCCGCACCCCAGGTCTCTCACGCATGTGTACAAACCCCCTATAATTAATCTCATCGCAACCACTCCCGACTGTGCAGAAAGTTGTATAAGTCAATAAATCATTATACGATAACAGATAAATATTGAAGAAAGGAAACTCCTAGTCTTAATTGGTGGCGTACTGTTGTTGATGAATGTGGTAAGAGGTGGAGTGAAATTAATGAGAAAACTCATTTCAGTTGTAAATCTGACGCGATCTACTGAGCCAAATAAAATAGTCGCTACAACGGAGGCTTAAATATTTAAAACGTTGCTTTTAGAAACACATTACAGTCAGAACATATTTCGATGCATTTTTTATGAAATTCGGCTTATTTTGAGCTAACAAAAATTTTTTTCAGAAAAGAATGAAGTTTTAAGAGAACGGGTGAATAATAATTTTCGAAGAAAAACTAATATACTGTTTTATACCATCGTTAGTTAGGAATGCTTAGTTAACAGGATACAGAGTTGGTAATAATAGGTGTTGAAAAAGCATGTGGTACCACGCCAATGTTTGAAGCGTTCTACTAACAGAGCGTAATATTGCATAATAACTCATTCAAAATTGGGGAAACTTTTTTAATTTTAGACTCGGAATAAATGCAAGCTTTCCAGTGATTTATTTGGGCCAACGTGTCGCGAAAGGAGGGTACTATATCTGTGAAAACATAATCACTTTGGCATTTATCCTAATTACAAAAGCATTTAGCGTTTATCGCAAACTTTACGATAAGTAAACAGTTATTATGAGGAAACTCTTTGGTACTTAGAACGCAGTAGTCTAGAGTTGGTTTTTGTTAGTTTTAAGCAGATGGAAACTAAAGCAGTACGTAAGATGTAATATTATATCTCTTTAATTAAATTTTAATATTAGTAAGAAAACAGAGCATTGGATATATTTACTTTTATCTCTTTCACCCTCTCACCTATGTTGTTTGCTTATGTCGTCCATTTTGACTAATCGGTTTAACCCATGCAAGATTTATTACGGAAATTTTAACGTATGCCATGTATTACGATAATTTGGCCTTTCATTTTATTATATATTTATATAAAAAATCCAAAAAAAGCACTTAAGCTTTCAAGAGCAAAAGAAAGAAAGCACGACATTCCATTCGAATTCTATCTAAATAAATTGAGTAATCACTGCTGTAAATTACATCACGCTGACAGCAGATAAGAGAATACGAAAGTACATAAAATAGTATAAAGTAGATGAAAAAGAAAAAAAAGTTTTATCTCGTTGTCATGGCGAAAGATAATAGTATTTCTTTATCTGCAAGCCGGCGCTGAAAAAGAAAATTACGTTGTCTCCAACGGGTCCAAAGGAAATTAGAGGGCGCGAGGTCGAGCTGGTCCAGTTATCAGTTAGTTAAAATGCAAATTGTTGTCTTTTGTTTGGCCAAGCCGATCGTCAGTCGGCCACGGCGCAGGCAAAACATAGCAAAAATGCTAAACATTCATTTACAAGCGCGCCGTCCGACGCCTCCCTTACAATGTATTGAAGCTGGAGTTTGCTTTACGACTTTATAACTACATGATGACAGTCCCCGCAACTTCAACAATGTGCTAGTTGAATGTGACTTTAAAATACATATTTGTCTGGCATCTGCAGAACTGTGGCTAATTTGAATGTAATTCAGGATGCTAAACTCGGAAGCAATAACGTTGACACAATTAATAAGATAAATAAGGTACATATATTGTACAGGTCACCGAGGCTATAAACTACGTTCCCGTCGTATTCCATTATAGAATATGATCGTCGATTTTACAAAGTTTTTTAGCCTTCATTTATTTTACTTTGAAAGGCTTTATCACAAAAAGATGCTTAATTGCATTTCTGAAAATATTCTCTTACTGCGAGTTACTGAACATCATTGTTCAAAAACAACTTCAATTGGAATTCTTTTGGATTCGAACAAATATAACTTTCGAGGTTTTATTATCACGTTTTCCTTGTATTCAGGTAAACAATGGACATCGAAATATACTCTCGAGTTCACAATTTCAATAAATAGAGGCATTTGCTGTCACGCCGGAGGACCTTAACATAATCCGACAATAGGTAACGTTCGTGGTTCCGCACAGGGACACGACGGCGGGCGGTAAAGAATTTTATCCTTTTAGAGCCTATTGAATGGGGCATCTAAATCAGTTCCTTCCACATCTGAGCGTGGCCCAGCAGAATAATGTATTCGGGAAGTTCGTGAACAAAATACAAACAGCCGTGGGTCGTCTGGAGTGGCGCTGCCAGGACGTGAAAGGCCCTCGAACAAAGCGCAGGTCGCGTGACGCTAACATTACGAGCACTTCTGATTTCATTCCGACCATTATGCAGATCAGGTGCGGGTTTTGTCCCTCATAATTGCAATGAGCGGAAACACGTTTGATCGTTGTGTGTTAAAATACAATTACCCGTTTTCATTTTAAGACAAACCTTTGTTGTAGCTTATTAAAACGTGAAGTTTTAGGTAACATTTCATATATATTTTTTCCTAATTCAGTGTTTGTGTTTAAAATTTATCTAATAAAACAATGCCTTTATCACATCTTTTTTGTACTGTTTTATCCCTGTGTATTTCTGTCTATATCTTGATTAGTTTTTTGCTTATCAACTAGTCATAATACTTTACCATTATATATAAAGACTGGAGCCTTGTAAAATAGGACATTCGGCGGGAATATATGAATCAAAGTATTTTATGTATTAGACATCCATTCCCCCACATTATAAAATGTTTCTCTGTAAATTTATCCGTTAATCTTTTATCGAGAGCCACTTACGCGGAGCGATTTATGTGATGGGGTAAAATTCATAGGTATATGTATGTTCAGGCCAAGCTTATGTCAATATTTCCCACACATAAATCAATGTGCGAACACTGCTCGTTTATGTAAAACAAACCAACATTATGAAACTAATTTTTATGTACACATGAAAACAGAAAAAGCTCCATAAATCCACGCTGAAACAAAACAAGAAGCTATAATAACGTGATAGTTTCCACGTGAAACCCACCATCAGCGTTAATCTTAAAATTATTATAAATTGCATCATTCCGCTAAGAGTCTACTAAATAACCGAGATGAAATATGGACGGTGCGGAGTAACATCGATTATAAAATTTAATCTCTCATCTTACGCAGTGGGACATCTGAAATTCTTCGGATTACTTAAGCGCGGCTGCAGGAAACTTTTAGAATAATTCACAGGGGGATTAGAAGTGTGGATAATGCCGCGGCAAAATAAATCACGGCTTAAAAAGTGTTTAAAGGGGTGCGTTGCGGTGATTTGTGTGGGGCTGCGGCGGGGTGGCCGGCCGCCACGCGTTGCCCGAGGAGCCGGGGGTTTCTTTTAATCTCACATTTATCAACACACATTTCACTGGTTTACTGTACACAAGTAATTAGTACACATCCGAGTGATGGAAGCTCAGAGGATGGGGCCGTGAATTAAAGAATTAGGACCATTATGCAGTTGTTCTATATCTGTTTATTGTATTTTCTCTATTAGGACATTTAATTTAATTAAAAAAAAAAAACATTAATGCAGTACAAAAATGAAAGCACACACGTGACTGCACGCAAGTTAATATTGTAAACATGCTACTGAAATGGTCACTACATTAACACTTAGCTTATGCCATCTTACAATAATAAATATTTAGTCAACCACACCACATTAGGTACTAAGCCACATTAAGTAATGGTATATTTTATATATCCCTTGTTGGTCTGGGACTTAAAAATAATGTGCCAACTTTAATTCTTGCTTCGTATGTCGTCAAAGGCGACTAATGGTATATCGTGTTTTGGGTATGTGATTGTGTAGGCGACAAGCTAGCCACTTGCCACTACTTTTTTACAATTTTCCATCTAACCCAGCTCAGTTTTATTTTCGGCTGAATGTCGGGCCTGCTGCCCCTTTGACTCTGCCTACCCTTTCGGGTATTATGGGTGTGATGTTATGTAATGTTTATATTTTATTTTTGACTCAATGTGGTTTAATGTGTCTACTTTTGCTATGAATTGATCAAAAATTCAATGACAATGATATTATTTAAACTATTAGTAAGTACACGCGATTCGAGTTCTTATAGACATATTGGAAGTAAAATTTTAAAAGCTGTTATTAAACTGTACTCTATTACATTATTGAATTTAAAACAATGGATAAATGAGCAGATTAAGTGTGATGACTAAATGTTTACTTGAGCAACATAAACTCTTTGAGAACTCCTTGATCATACCAACGAAATTGACTATAAAATTCCCTTTTTATAGAAAATCGATGGTCGATAAAAAGGAACTAGAATGACAAACGCCTTTAAGGGCAAACCAATTTCGGACACTCAGAAGGAGGAATAAAAAGTTTTGATTATAGGTACTCAGATTTTATATTTAATAGCTATCCAAAGCTTAACGACTTAAGACTTAAGAATGAAGTAAATTTTAAGTTTATTTGAACATTTTTAAGCAAACTCCAAGAATTTATAGTGGAATTAAAAATGTACAGAATACTAATTAACCGTACCCCATCTCGGCCGACACTGATGAGGCGCCCAAGACAACGGATCCTACTTACAAAGAGTCTGTCGAGCTAAGATAAAAATCCGCACCCTCCGTGTACAGTACGTTTACCAAAACAATGACACTTAAATCTACACTCAACCTCCTTTGTACCAGATTAGTCGTGGTTTCATAATCCAGGGAATTTTAGTTTAATTTGGCCGGCTTAAACGTGTGTGTCCGGTCACGCTCTAAAAGGATTAGGACTACCTAAATACTTATGCAAAATTGTAAATGTCATCCGGGCCTAGGACCTCTCCCGCTCAAATTAAAACATTGAGTGCACTCAGCGGCCGCCAAATACCGATCCTTCGACGTTTTCCGAATGTTTTAAATTGAAAATCCCTAAATCAAAGTAAACAAACGATTGCCGCGATTTGTTTGGGAAGCCTCGTCCGACTAATCTCTTTAGAACCTTCCAAATACATTTCAGATTTTTTCTAATTTCCCCGGAAACAGGTCAACTTGGGGAAATACGAGCGCCCTGGAGCATTAAAAAAACGTGATTTTGAGTATAATATTTAACGAAATGTTTACTGGCGGCCTTAGCACACAGGAACTTTTTTTATTTCGTCTGGCAGAGAGAAACCAAATATAACAAGTAAATAATATAACGAAGGGTCGTGGAAGAGGAAAGTTGATTTTAACAAATAATTTTGTTTGAAATATACAAAAGATTAAACCATAGTACTAAAAAGAAAAACCATCCAATATTTTCGAACTGTAAACAAAGCGGAAAATTTTGCGATTGTATAACTAACCAACTAAACTTCACGCCACTTCCCTAGCGGGGTAGGCAGAGAACCGAAAGCCATATGGCACGATCCTTACACACCTCACTCGCCTCTTCAACATTCATAGCGATTGTATATTATCCGTTAAATTCAATTTAAATTTTTACTAGCTACAATTTGCGAACAAAAATAATCCTACAGGCAAACAAAGCGCGCCAAAAGCGGAAACTATTCTCATAGATACAATTTTTAGATATTAGGAGGACTGCATAGTTGGTAAAGTTGTAAATTAAATTACACAACAGCATTTTAAAGGCTGACCCACTTCAGAAATTTTAACTATTTGGACCACGTCGTGTTATGAACAACCGCTTGGAACAGTTATTTTCTACAAGCGGAGACGAATACACTTGCATATAAAAATACTTTTTAAATCTAAATACACTTTTATTTTAACGAAACTTAAGCAGAATTGGGGTCAAAAGGTACATACTATCTACATCCACCATTACATACCATAGAGGATAAGCGGTTGTTTGTTCTTTAGATGACAACCCTTATAATAGCCGCATTATATATAAACTATATCTATCTACTATGCAGTGAAGTCTAACAGCAACTAGATTTTACAAAATCATTTAGAAATCGTATGACGTCTGTTATAATAATACAGTGAACGTGAGTAAGCCGTCGAGATTTCTTGTGTAAGCTTAGATGTACCTGTGTGTACGAACGGTGCAACGGGCACGAGGGTGCAAATAGTGCAGAGGTAGATGTGTTTACCTACAACTGTATCTGCTACGGTCTGCATATTATATTCGTTGGCTGACTTAACAGACACGGATTCACAGATCTCACGATAGAGCACACGGAAAGCTATATCAATGTTAAGAAGAAGATGCTGATTAATATTTTTTTTTAGTTAAAATAACTTTACAAGACTTGACTGGCTCGATGGCGCATTCGGTAGTAATCCTGCCCCATGCGCCAATAGTTTTGAGTTTGATCCCTACCCAGGACAAAAATTCGTGTGATGAATAGGTACTTGTGTTTGTTCTGTGTCTGGGTGTTAATAATCCAATATTAAAGTATATATTTGTAATACCACTGTTGATTCTGATATCCGTCACACAAGTGCTTAAGCTACTTAGCTCGGAGTCAGATCAATGTATGTGATGCCGTCGCATATTTATTATTTATTTATCTGAGATATTAGTAAATCTGATATTATTTTTGGCTGAATGTGGTTGACGGGGCATGCTGCCCCTTTGGCTCTGCCTACCCCTTCGGGGATTATGGGCGTGGTGTTATGTATGTATTGGTAAATCTGTAGAAACCTTTCCAAGCACTTTTTGCCGTTATTATTAAGAAGCAGAAATCAAAGACTCATGTATTTCATGAAGGTGTTAAAAACGTCAGAAATACTCTTCGAATAAGCTGTTTGATTCAACAAAGAGTAGGCAGCAAGAAAACTTATATGCCCAACTAGATCCTCCCATCCGTATAGGTATCTAAAGTCAATTCAAAAATTTTCTTTGGTTAAAATAAACGTTGTATTTACTTTATAAAACGCTTCTATTCGCTCCGGTGGTCCTTGTTAGAATCGCTTTGTGTGGCCGGGATATAAGGGATGACTCCCTTGGCTGCTTTACAAAGCGGCTCCAAGTTATCAACGGACACAGACGTACAAGTACGTTGCTTTCCACAAACATAAAGAAAAAAGTTACTTATTACGAGCCCCAAACATGCCTAAGCCTCTTTCGCTCATAACCACGCTAAGCTGCTGAAGTTATTTAGTTAACTAAGTGCATAGATATGCGGAACACAGCGGTAGGTATCGTGTCAGGCTTGTTACAAGGCAATTTGGGCGCAGGCGACTCCCGCTGACACACAATACGCGAGGAGGTGAAATTCTATTGTTTTTACCCGACTAGCGCGACACAAAAGAACAATTTTGGATATTTTTACACGTGAAGCTTCGTAACGTGGTCTGTATATGAACCGCCCGTTAAATGAAAGTGTCAAATAAGGATTACGACCAAATATCACGCTTTTATATATATCACGTTTAAATGAAACACGAAAAATGGACATCTGTCGCAAAAACATTTACGAATTCTAATGAAATTTAGTAAACAATTTAGACTATTTTGGGATAAGATCAATTTAACCCAGAATAATGAACAGTTCTTAATCGAGGACATGCAAAAAAAATATTTAAACCACGTAGAAGATCTACATATTCAACAAATGCATGGATGACATGAATTTTCTTCCAGTACTTAATGTACATAACATCACGCACATAATCCCCGAAGGGGTAGGCAGAGACGAAGGGGCAGCAAGCCCCTTCAACCACACTCAGCCAAAAATAAAGCCGGGCTGGGTTAGATGGAAAATTGTGAAAAAGCAGTGACAAGCGGCTAACGTGTCGCCTACACAACCACATACCCAAAACCCGATATACCATTAGTCGCCTTTTGCGACATGCTAGGCAAGAACCACAGTTGGCACATTCTTTTTAAGTCGCAGACCAACACGGGACAGTGGGCTGAGTTGGATAGAAAGCTGTGAAAAAGGAGTGATAAGTGGCTAGCTCGTCGCCTACTCAGTCACATAGCCAAAAGCCCGTAAACCATTAGTCGCCTCTTACGACATGCTAGGCAAGAACTACAGTTGGCACATTCCTTTTAAGTCCCAGACCAACACGGGACTAATGTACTAATCAAATTTCACCCAGCCTGCGATTTGTAATGTAAACGTAACAGCATCATGTGGGCAAACGTAATCCACAGGTCAGACCGTTTGCACGTTTAGCCTAGTATTACCAGACATTGCAATATTAGGTAAGGGACGATGTTGCCCGATTTTGCATATTAAACACACAAATCATGCTGGATAGTCCAATCACAGCCCCAGGTTTATACACAAAATTTGGGAATATGTTTGTGCTCTGCCTTATTTATTATAAAGAGTAAGGTTAAATATTTTAGGCTAAGATGAAATATTAAGATTTATATACAGAATCTAATTACTGCTTCGAAATTCCTGTAGTGTACTTAACGTAAATCTATTTGAGGATGAACCAATTAATAACTTCATATTCCGCGGTTACTTTGAATATACCTACAAAATAATATTATATCTATTTACATGAACACATTTAATTGTATGATTGAAGATGTTCCAAAATTGTAGTCTAAAATAATTTACTAACTAGGTACTTATTGTAGTAGAGACGATTATTGTGCCATCCTCTCATAAGCCGCTTAGCTTGGCTTGTAACACATATACCTAACATGTTTAGATGTTAGTGTCTTTCAGCCTTACAATTTGTATACACGAAATAAGAAAATGTTAGTTTTAAGAACTAATTTTATGAAGAGTACATTTAATATATATATAAATATGAAGAACATACGAAATATGAAGTTATTAATTGGTTCATCCTCAAATAAATTTACGTTAAGTACACTACAGGAATTTCGAAGCAGTGAATAGATTCTATATATAAATCTAAATATTTCATCTTATAATTTGTATGCTTAAACGTCTCCAGGCATATGAACTAATCTAGTTATATTCATTAATATCTAAGATCTTTTAGATTGTAAGTAATTGATAAGTTATATAAATTGAATAAGTAGAAAATAGGGCCTCGTTCATTAAAATTCAGCATTGGAATCATTAAGTCCCTTGACAATGCCAATACTTTGTGGTTCCTAAATTTTAAGAAATTCCTTTTTGACATGACATTTATTTCCTCGTTCAGTTAACAATTGAAGCACGGTTTGTATTACAAGCCACGCGGGATTTTATCGATGTCTGAATAATTTTGGCAATATCAGCAATAATTTTTACCTGTATAATGAATACCGACATTTTCTAGGAAAAACTTATATACCGCTTTGTAGTTTCCCATCCCAAATAAGCTGTATATTATTAAGTGGGCCAACCTGTTAACAAAAATTTCTTTTCGTATTGAACCTCATATTCTATACATTTCTTACATAATATATTTTATAAATTCTAATAAGACTGTCAGTATTATGTAGAACATTGGTCCCATTTCGCTTTAATTTATAATATTAAAATAGTAAGTATTGGGAATGTATCTGCTGTTGATAAGTTATCTATACACTATTCATATATCATGTATATAAACCTAGAGAGCCGAGACCCGTAATAGCCGTACATTAATTCATATACTTCTATTTTGTGAAAAACACTGACACGTAATATTTATAACCATATCGAGATATCACAAATGACATAATGGGCAATATGATGTTCCCTAATATGGATTCATGAAGAGACGTCGAAATCATCGTACGATGCCGCGGGGACCTATTCGGTGCTCAACCGCTCTGATCGCTCGATTCCCGCAGATTTGTATAAAAAATATATTTAGGCCAGGATCAACGCCGGGTGAGGTATGCGCATAGCTTAAAGATTTGCCTCAGCGTATTAAGGGTATGGCCTGAGGCAGATTTTCTGGTATATCAAGCATATACGGATTACGGATACTAGGATGATTTACTGAATACTGAATCTAATCCTGCCTAATGTATTTATGTATGTGGTAATAGTTATGTTTAAGCTTTTAATAATTTCGTGTAAGTTGCCTGTAAACTTTCTCCACAGCTCGTTTATCCGAGTGATATTCTGGACAAATGTAAAATCTCATAAAAATTACCCGAGTTCCATTACTTTTAGCTGAATTATGTTCGAATTGAACGGCGGACCAGCGAAGCCAGGTAATACGTATAAATTAAAAACATAACACGGTCGAAACTACAGCCTGCGCAACAGATCTCACAGCATGCTCGGAGTTGAGCGTAATGTATGGACTTGCAACAACTAACGCGTGCAGAAGCAGCGGGGCCGACCGCGGCAGTTTGCAAACTCAGACCGAACTCGGTTTCAGAATCTAAAGCCAGAGACGAAACATTTGGAAAAAAATCCAGCGAACATCTCTGTTATTGCGAGTGTTACACTTTATACTCTGGAACAGACGATAATATTGGACACCACTTGCTAAAATGCAACAAGACAAAAAACATTATTTACTTATATAAGATGATATTGAATTGCTTTCAAAAAAATCATTATAAGTAAGTCAACCTCAAATATATAAGGAAATGCACATGACTGATGACGTCAGAGATAAATAAGCATTTCCATACAAATGCTACAGCGAAAAAGCCTTATATCTTTTATGAAAAGCATTTCAGTGACTGATAGTCATATATCATACAGTTGGTCGATCGAGAAGTACATCTTCAACCAAGCGTAAGCGGCCCCTATATCATATATGAGATTATATGAGAGAATCTTACCACTTCATTTTTTATCTTCTTAAGTCAATCATACTCGACCTTTTGTTCACACTTGGTAGAAGAAATGAATCTACCACATTAATTTAATTAAGTTCGTATCTATTACTCATTTTTATGTCTACAAAGAGACAACATTGGCAGGATTCCATGGACAGTCAGCTTTAAATGAATAAACAGAAATAATGTAAATAAGCTAGAAAGCTTATTTAATATGCATTGAGAGTGCTTGGGTATCATTGTGGATTTTTGTGCAATGGTTATTATGTTGTTAATATCCTACTTCAAAAAACCTACAATCATATCCTTGTATCTTACTGATTATATAATCGGCATTGATTGTTTAATATATGTGACAATATCGAACTTTTTGTAGGTTTAACTCTATTTTTCCATTAGTTCCTCTGAAAGCATAAAAAGACAATTTTATTGTGCACCATGAAAATTATATTTTCAATATAATCACCTACATAAAAAGGTGTACAACGCACATTATAAACGATTGAAGCAGTCTTTTCACAACACATGTTATAGGCAACGTGCAACATTTTAGGCTATTCATCCTGTTGAAAGGAGGTAAGGCGGTGCAATTTACATAGGAATATTTATTTATCGCGGAACAGTGATGCTCGTAGAGAATTCTGCAGGAATTCCACCGCTTAGCTGGGAAATAACAACATTATGTGCATAGTTGCATACTTCATCAATTATTAAAAAAGGACAATAACATACACATTGTGTTGCATCACTATTTGCAATGCGTGGTATTTTGTATGCAGATTTATTTTTTCTTCGAAACTCGGTTCTTTTGCAGCTGTTTGAACTCCTAGTGAGTTATTCATACTTCGCTATACCATATAGAGCGGAGTTAATGCGTAAACCTAACTTTACTAGACAAATTAAAATATAAATAGGTTTTCTGAAAGAATTTCATACATACATACATACATACATAACATCACGCCCACAATCCCCGAAAAAAATAAGTCCATTAAACACTTGTGTTTTCAAAATAATATTTGGCACTAACATTCCTATTTTTGTTGAGCACTATTGTAACTTAAGTGTAACACAATACTTAAATGTAGTTTTACACATTCGAAATAGCTTTAAGCTATCCAGAAGTCTACGGAAAAATCTTTGCCCCTGTCTGCTTTAAAAACTTTTTGTTTTAAAACACATGCCGGTTTTAATTTGTCACAGCTATGCGGCGCAAAGGCCAAGAGCCAGATTAATTACCGGCGGAGAACGCCCGCATCGCCCCACTTATCCTGGCTCCAGAGAAATGACAATCGATCCCACCCCGTCAAAAACAATCCACCTACTTACCGACATCAATTTTGTACCTTTATTACTAGCTGTTAGCTGCGGGCCCGAATAGACTAGATACTAAAATATCACCGGTTCCTGTTTTCGGAACGCGATTAAATATGTGCCCGATTAAGTCCAATTACTAAGAGGTATCATCATATCTACAACACTTTTTTTCCATATAAGCGTTTTTATGATCACCCGTATTCCCCGAAGGAGTAGTCAGAGTTTTTATGATAGTATAACAAACATGGAAACAAAGAGACGGAAAAAAAAATACAAACATTTATGGGATGGGATTAGGAATTTCATAATATTCATATTTTCATAAACACATGCTTTTTATTTATGTAGATCATTAGTTGAATCAATGAGGGTTTTCAAAAATACAAAAACCGCCAGACGGCACGAGAGAGTCTCGTGGTCTTATCACTGTCACTATTGGCTCCTTGATGACAGCATGTCAGTTTGGTCTGACAACTAGACAATGAGGAGGGTGACAAGACCGCAAGGCACAGTTACGCCATCTTTTGGATGTTTTAATTCAAAAAACCCTCATTATTGTAGACTAACACTAAACTGTGCTTAGAATTATCAGTATTACAATATATGCCGTAATCCGTCATACACGCACACTGCAAAATAATGTTTCTTCGTTCAGTCCACCCGAATTAAATGCATTGGATGATAATTCTTCTTTAATCCATATTAGCAAAATACAAATTCCACAATTTATTTGCTATATGCATATACGTACATAGACAATTACACTATGTAGGTATTTAGGGTCACTTCTTTATTTTTCCGAATTTCCCCGTTAAATTAGGGACTCTTTCGGTAATTCCTTTCAATATCAAGCCTCGGGCAGGTTTTTTAATGAACCTTTTCTCTTTGCCGATAAATATTTTTATCATAACAATTTCTCATACAGAATTTTTAAAATTCCTTAAAAAAACACATTTTGTAATAAAGGATTGATTTAGCTTTTTAGATAATAAAACAGAGGCAAAGTTGGGGGATTCAAACACATTGCAAGTGGGTAAGAAATTAAATCTATTTGAACACGAACGTAGCCTGTTTGGGTGCAAAATAATGTAGTAAGTTTCATAATCATATGATTGCTGCAACGTTAATGCGCATGAATTAAATATAGGCAGAATTAAATAATTTTTAAATAAAAAAATAATTAATCAATGTAAAATAAGACGGGAAAATATTTTGGTGAATTGCTTTTTCATGTAACCGTGACAGAGTTATAGCAAGAGCGAATATTTCTGCCAAAAATATATGACCGCTGTCAACGACGTTGTTAAAATAAATAAATATGTAGGTACCGCGTCAGCGTGTTTTGCGCGAAAAAATATTTTACAATTTAAACCAAAAAATAACGGTTCGCAATGGTGAAAATAACGGCTATTGTGACTACCTCACGTAAAATTTGTGTGGTCGACACAATTACTTAATTGTGTCAAAATAAAACAGTATCCAATTAAAGAATAATCTCACATGTTAACTGTAAACGTATATGTCAGATTTAAATCTGAGTTGCAAAACCAAGTCAAGTTATTTCATTTTAATCAACGTATGTAACGTTGGTTCAAAACATAACATCGACATGAGAATCCTAAGGTTGAGGGATTTAAATAGTAAAAACCAAAACACAAATTGAGGAGTAGCACTGACAAATTGTAATACAACATTTAATTTTGATAAACTTCGCCAAGACTATCTTCTGATTGCTAGACTATAAATAACAGTATCATCAAATACATTTAGTAGCTCTCAAAGACACGAGTACATCGATAACTAATGTACGGCAATTATCTACGTGGAAATGTGGAATCTTTTATGTCAGTACTCCAACATTACCGACATTATTGAAAAACCTTGAACAGATAATTTAGAATATTACTTCTACTTAATATCAAAAGACGTAGAAGCCTAAGGGACTAACATATAATTATAATTACAAGTAGGTACTACTTACGTCAAAAGTATAAAAAACCATAATTTTCGTAATAAATAAGTAAACAACACCTCTTCAGATTTCAATAATAATATTGAGTTATATGTTTCAATTTAAGGAAGATTTCAAATTCATTCCTAATTTCCATCCGAAGGAGGGATTATATAATTGCAAATGTCTACGAAATTGGTCTTCTAACGTAAAATAATGTAACGACCCGTTACATGATTCAACGTTATTTTGGGTTTGTTGCCAAATTATATCACGGGTAACTGAAATTCACAGGGTCTGTTCACACATCAATGGTTATTCCGAAATTAGTAAGTGAGTAGTTAGTTACTCTGATTCACGTTATTATTATTTCACTTGTAAAATTATAATGACGCGATTAATCACAATAGTTTTATGCAATATACAACAACAAATGTATCAAGTACGGTTACACAATTGTCTCACTAAACATAATTTATGTAAATATAAGATATACCAATTTGTTCAAACAAGTCATTTAGTACAACAAAGGACAGATATAGTTAATTTCGTTTTTGAAAATCAATTCCATTACATCACAAAATTCTACTTCTTAACTTTAATTGTATTAAACTTCTAATTATCATACTGTACTTGTATCATTCTACGCAGTCATACATATTTGAAGTGATGTAATAGTTTTATTTTAAACAATCTGTCCTTATAGAAATATTGTAACAGCCAAAATATAATCTAATGGAAAAAATGTATTAAGGATATTGGTTCATCTCTTTGTACGTAGATAAGAGAGAGTCTTATTTTATAAGTGACCGTCCAACACAACAGGACACCAGGGAATAAACAACAATATAAAGGTTTAGGAAAGAGATTTAAAAAGCATTATTTGATTGGGCCGCCCGGCCTGCGTCGCTTTATGACCCGACGGCCTACAAGTTTTCCTTTAGTAGTAAATACGAACGAAGTAGAATAAACACGCCGGGATGGGACGTTACCTACTAAACACGACCTGAATTTCAATATTAACAGTTTGAGTTAACTATTATTTGATGATATCCTATGCTTTTCGTTGAATAAAAACAGGACCTTCTATAATGTATCAGTTATTAATTATATATGTATTTAATTAACAATTGAATTTACCATAATATCGGTTATTTTAGTTCTAACAAACACAAAATGTTGCCCCATTAAAATATTTAAATAAATCCATGTTTCCATTTTAGTTAAACGTGCATGTACAAAGTAATATTTACTAAACTTAAAATCCAAATCCATTGTAGTAACTATTTTATAAAAATTAAAAATGCGTTACCTAGTTTGAATTTTGAAATGTATTGAAATATCTATTCATTAATCCAATATCAGGAAAACATACTAGCTTTGTAATACAAATATCTAGTACTTATACATGACATTCGAAAATTGACGATACTTGAAAATGTGAATAGATATCCATGATTTTAGTGTTACAATATGATATTCTAGAATAAGGTATTCGCAATGTGTACCATTAGTTGAAAATTAATCAAAAACTGTTATTAAAACGAAAACGGTAAGAAGAGAAAAGTTTAGCAGGAACTACTAGACTTCTCAACCAGCGGCTACTCAGATATGTACTCAATAAAATATGGATCAAAAATATAAACATATAAATATATACATTACACGAACCATCAATCATGAGTGATGTGGTGAAGAGCGCCAGTGGCAGTCGCTTGCGCTGTATAATCAAGTGTCCATGGGAATGACAAATTAGCCTCTTGTGGACGCCGCCCATCGACATGTCACGCCCACATGATTAGGATAATGTCCTATTTGTGTACTGCGGTCAATTTGTAATCATTTAACTCGAGCACCTAAGCCTGCGTGTTACGTTACAAACGATGACCAATTAAAACTTGGCTCTATAATATAAAGACTTTCAGAAGTGTATTCACAATTTTCCATCTAACCCAGCCTATTGTCCCATGTCGGTTTGGGACTTAAAAATAATGTGCCAACTGTGTCTCTTGCCTAGCATGTCGTAAATGGCAAACTAATGGTATATGGGGTTTTGGGTATGTGATTGTGTAGGCGACGAGCTAGCCACTTGTCACTACTTTTTCACAATTTTCCATGTAACCCAGTCCAGTTTTGATTTTGGCTGAATGTGGTTAAAGGTGCCTTTGACTCTGCCTACCCCTTCGGGGATTATGGGCGTGATTTGTTTGTTTGTTTGTTCAGAAGTGTACATTGCGTTAATCGTCAGTCGCTTTTTTATTTTTTTATTCTTTTATGAATTTAATCTGTAAATGTTTTGAAAAACAGTTGCGGTAACTGTTGACGGCTAGTATTAAAAAAACTGAACATGAAATTTAAGGAAGCTAAGGATTCTGAGAATAAACATTCTTGCACAATAAATCTCTTTTTATTTTACAAATTTTAATAAACATTTCTAAGGCGTATATTTGGTTTGCTAGATATTATTCAATTATAGCTGACCATATTTTATTAGTAAAAGTAATTTTGTTTTCTATATAATAAATATTTACAGAACACAAGAAAGACAAAATTGTAACAAAATAATAAGTAACAGGTTTCGTTAATAGGTCATCAGCCGCCGTTTTTGTTCAAGTAAGTCTTGCTTCTCAGCCGTTCCAAGAGATTTATTGAGGAAAATATTTACGATTTACTTTATATAAAAATAGGCGTATCGACGTGAATATCCTCTCGGAAATCTCCGCCCTGTCAAGTGAAAGTTCATCGGTTCGGGTGGAAAATGATAGATGGAATCCCGCTGCTCACAAAAGTAACGAGCGACCGCGGCAAATACGAGAAATGTGTGAGGTCAACCGGCTGACGTCGGTCACATGTTGCCCGGATCGCGCCGACAGATTACGGTCGCCGCTTACAACTTTATTCAACCTGCGCCCGAACATTCTACAGATCAATAAAAAAAACTCTCTTTGATTCCCAACCCCCGTAAGACGATTGCGGGCCAGGTAACACAAGCTCTTTGTAGCGAACTTTCTTTAATCTCCACCCCCACCTACCTAAAAACTGTATTTCTGTCGGTGTTTCAATTAAAAGTTTCATCAAATTTTTGGTGTCAAACTGCTAAGTACGAAAATGCCGAGGCCAACAAGTTGTTGCCGCAAGTTCGCAACTTTGTTGATAATATACACAAGTATATATACCTCGCCCAGACTAACACCCATCCTCGTATTAGCGTTACTCCGGTACAGTAAACGACCTTTACTCTTGTAGAAGCACTTGATCCTAGTGTGAATATCAGAATTTCGAGTAGGTAAGCGTGTAATTTATGAGTAAACGCTCGTTTACGAAGACACGAAATATGCGATTAACAATAGAAAAGATAGGAGATTCTTCATTTACCACGGAAAATTCACGCGGATGCAAAAACACAACGTCCCTCTCTGAGCCAAGCTGAGTCAGAATACCCAATGCTCCTTAAAATAATAAAGGGAACAAACGAGGGTTAAATGGTGATATCTAGCCCGTTAATGTAAAAGGTGAGAAATAGAATGAGAAAATTACCATCTCCAGTCGAGTGCGCACCGAGCATTTAGGCTCTCTGATATAATCGGCCATATTTAAATTCAGCAGAGCCGGTAATAAATTTCCCATTGACGACGAGACGAAGAATTGAACAAAAACGGCTCTTGTTGAATTCGGGGGCCAACAATAGATAATTTATCGTGGTTGGCTCAAGAACGCTATCGGTATCTGCTTAGTGCAGCCGGCATGTAGACATCAGAAAGACTTACCCTTAAACGCTTTGTTTAGTATTAAGAGGCTCGGATAAGATTGATGTTGCCTTACTGTATTAGCCTATAAAAAGTCCCAAAACCGACAAAATCTACCATGATACCAATATACGCAAATAATTGTACTATTTCACTTCCCTATTTGACAGATTGAGTAAATCGTTACGTAATTTCCCAGCGGAATTGATAAGTCGGACAGGTTTCACAAACTTTAGCAAATTAAAGCCTCGATTAATTGGGCTATTAGCAATTGCCACGTACAAATGTCACTTGAAATAGCAGCTGTAATATAAGACTAATTACACAGCGCATGGCTCTAATTAACAAATACAAATTGAGCAACTAACAATAACAATTACGCATTTTGCATTGATATGTGTAACTTTCCTTTGACGAAAATTTGTATGGAAATATCATTGTAGCAGACGGTATATTCAGCCGAAATTTGCAACTTTATTAGCGTTTACTTCTTTATGAAAAAACTCGACCTCTTTCCCTCGAACCGATTCCATTTATTTAATTTTTGATGGTAGGTATATAAATACAAATAACTGAATGAATCTGTTAAGATCGAGTAATATTCAGTTCGCCGTTCGTTTATATTTGAACGTCGACCTTTTATTTCGATCTGGATACAATTTTAAAGGGTAAAATCGCGTTTAATCATTTTAAATCAATTAATTTTATTGGATAAATAAACAGTATTTTGTATGTGTAGTTTAAAATAAATGAAATGCATTTAGGTAAGTGTGCGTATCATTACGCGTTCGTAGATTTAATTTTATACAAATGTAATCCGAAGATATTCCACCTAATGAAAATAATAATTCCCTCTTCATCTGCGAAGAGAAGTAGTATCATAACTGTTATATATATTTTAGCATATATTCCTTGTTACAGTTAGGATCAAGCACTACTGCTGACATTTTAAGAGCTAGCTACAATAGAATCCGGCGACCGCATTTGGTTATCCAGCGCAGTACTGGGCCATACAAGCGTCGATAATTACTGCCTTAGCGGTTAAATGGCATACTGATTCGCCTTTATCACCACCGATTGTTGTGCCGAGCCGGCCCATTCAGATCCAACCGCGTTCGGAATCCCTGATAACTTTTGACCCGAATTTAGTTTTTCTATGGTCAAAGGTGAATAGAATTTCAGTCACGTCCCGACTATATCATAGCTATTATTGAAGAAGTAAGTAGTTAGACGTAGTTCTGCTTTATATGACAGCACGTTGCGTCTAAGAGTGAATTGTAGTAGAATAATAACATCACATAACGCGCTATGGGAGATATAAATGGAAACACATATTCACGTATTCCGATAAAGCGGAATTTCGAAAACCGAATTATGGGAAAAATACAGCCACAAAACCCTAAAATTATATTACAAGCGAATAATACAATTAAATTATGTCAAATAGTCATTAAAAGGCAACAAATAAAATATCGTTTTTATTAACATTAACGCAGCTATTAACATTAAAAAGCCGATGTGATTGTCGAAAAGAAAATTTATTATTCTCGAAAACAATGGGATTTTGTGAAAAACAAATACATTATCTGGTGTGTTGTCAGTCGCGGCCCGTGGGCCAAGTGCTGTGGAGAGATATTTTCCGGCTCGCATTTTCACCGGGAGTCGGTTTTTCAATTTATTTCCCCGTTTTAGCCGAGTGACGCCGTAATTACAAAACGCGCGGCACGCCGCATAATCGCCAACCTATCTTTTTCCCAAAATTTGACTTTACTACCCACGATAGCGGGCAAACATGTTAACGTGTGTGAACATTTATTAAAATTCACTAGATGCTATGTGGGATATTTTATGTTTTTTCATGTTGTCATGCTCTGTTGGGCTGGAATTTCACGCTCGGATTACTGAGCCGCGAATTAATTAAAATCGATGGAACTACTCCGATCGGTCCCCTGTTATAAGAGAAAGAGCTGAGAAAAAGAGCTGCCACTTACACCTGATCTGTCCGTCAAGTAATCTCCACGTTTACTCTATGGCCCACGGATCTAGTACTGCAAACGAAGCTTGATTAAATTTGCGCAAAGTGGATAAGAATTAGTGAAGCGAGCTTTGACCCCATGCGGAAAAACGCTAAGAAGGGGAAATGTTTACATGAAAAGTAGATAAAGAGGCGGCATTAAGTTAATTCGATTTAGGATCGCATTTTTCCAGGACAAAAATTTCCTTGGCGCCATCAACATTTATTTCTCAACAACGATAATGAGCTACAGTTTATAGCGAGAATGATACGTTATAAAAAACGCAGTGCAAGTTTAACATAATTTTATGGAAGAGCGGGTCTCGCGCTCGAACCGGCGGGATACGAAGGCGTTCAATTCTGCCCGCTATAATGCTACGATAAAAGAGATTGAACTTACTTCGTCCGTAATAAGCACGCCCTGTTCTGGCGTGAAATTCGGGCAAGTCCCGTTTCATTCGGAAACTTGCTAAGTTCGATTCAACAAAGAGAAACAACAAGATTTAGATCAAATAGTCACGGTGTCAAATGAGCAAACTAAGTCCATTACGACATACGAGAATATGAAGGCATCATATGATCAAATCACATAATTCCGAAAGAAAGCCCATTTACACCCTCCAAAGCTATTACGGATTTTATCTAGGACCCTTGGACTTTGGATTCGTGGCAAACATGCATGTGAATATAAGGGCTTTATTATTTTGGATTCATTTTATATGATATATGTAAAAAATATATATTTTTGCCATATTGTCATTCCTTTTAATGTAACTACTATATATATATATATATACGTAGGTATATACTAGAGTATTGTATAAAAGTTCCAATACAAATTTAAGCTTTCCTTAAAATGTATATAAGCACATCTTCATTTTCAAATAAATTCTGAATTACATAAAATAAATATTATATTTAACATCATATTTATATCGAAAGCCTGCGAATGAGATTCACAGTCATCCTTACGCGGCGGAATAATTTAGAAGCGAGAATTAATAACAATTAATTTATCATCGTCAAATGATATTATATCAATTTTAATACAAAACTTGCCGGTCTTCTCCAAATCCTATTTATCATTAATTTCGTCCATTTATAAATTAAACATTATAATGCCTAATCTAATACGCGCCTACTTCAATATTAATTCTTAATGGGGGCATAATTGCCCCCGGGATTTAGCGCGGAAACAATTTTATGAGGCCATATTTTCCCCGTAGCATAGAAAACTTCTATTATCCCAAAATGATTCATGTCCCGACAGATACTACGACGTGATACATAGCTTACGGATGATCGTTGGACAAAAACAATAGCGTCTCGAGTACACTATAGTCCATTAGGGAAAATGTGTTTATGACAAGATCGGTGAATAGGACACGCAGCTGGGTTTGCCTTTCGGGTGGAGAGGTCGCCTGATTCGGCAGGGTTGATACAGGCACACAGTTATTAATAGTCGGATCGTGGCCGGGACTAAATGCCGGCAGAATTATGGGTACTAAACATGGTCGGTACCCACGTCCGACGCAGACAAGTACGCACGCTTACCGAGCTTAATAACTATTTGGTTTTATGCGAGGAATTCAAATTCAAAGATTGATGTACTTCAAGCAAAGTTGGGTAGGTCAAACGCAATATAAAAGTTAAGGGTTTGGGGAGGATGAGAAAGCCTTGCGACCCGACCGAGGTTTCGAGTGACAAGTGATGAATATCCCCAAACAAAACGTGATATTTAAGGCTGTATTCATCGTTTGAACTGACTTTACGTTGTATTTAACAACCAATATATAAATTAGTAGATTCGTTGTAGCCACAACTGCGTTTCAGTTCTAAAGCATAGTCCTTAAAAATAAATGGCTAACTGAAAGCTTAACAATCATAAACAAAGTCGAAAAAAATCATTAAACTAATTAATTAACTACCACTAACAGTTTCTTTATGATTTACTAGTTTCTGCCCGCGGCTTGGCTCGCGTGGTACATCGATGAAACATAACCTATATGTTATTCGGGTATATGAGCTATATTATTCTAAAGTTTCATTAAAATCCATTCAGTAGTTTTTTTGTGAAAGAGTAGCAAATATCCCTCCATACATACAAACTTCCGCATTTATAATATTAGAAGGATGATAAACACCAATACTTCTATTTAATAATTTCCTGTCGCAAGTAAGGTATACAATATTAAACTCCACAGCCATTCACTTTGTGGCTTTACAACTTTACAGTTATATTGATATGTAATTTCCAAAAACCACAAATAACAAGACCGTTACGACAGATATTGGAGGAAACCAACCGATTTAATTCCGTTTCATTTCCTGTTTCACAGTTTGTGTTACACGTCACTTCCTATCGGATGTATAAAAAATTATATAGGCCGAGACCGAGAACAAACGCAGCAATATATCACCGCGTCTCTCTCTACTATAAAATCATCAACTCAAGCGAAACATAAATTATGAATAATCGTTCGCACAATAATTTATTGCGAAAATAAAATGCCATATTACTTCCTTAAATTATTACACAACTTTTACCTTATAAAAATAAATGGGAAAGCTGAACTGACATCAACACTTAACGTAAGAAGGTCCCCTAATACGGGCGCGGTTTATAACGCTGCGCAAATATTTGACGGGTTCCGTACATTACTGCGGCACGAACGAAGTCGCGGCTCCTTGCGGATTGACTTTCTGCAAACACTGCGGGCTCCAACCGAGGCCAGTAAATCAAACCCATCAAAGAAAATCCAATTCGGTAAAAGACTATCTCAAATTAGTCGTAAACTGGCCGACACTTCACACTTCTTATTGTCAGCGCCGTAGAATAGACATTTTAGCGCCAAAGTCAAATGCATAAAACCGCCCTAATCGAATCTACACTGACTATTTTCAAGTGAAATGCTGGCGCATTTTTACCGGCGAATTCACGTCGTTTGGAACAGACAGTTTCAATCATGAGCACTTAAGGCCGTTAGTTTTTACCATTCTCTACTGTATCGATTCAGTTATATAGCAATTCGAGATTCAATCGAATTCATCGCAACTTTAGTACTGGTATTCCCATTTTGAAACATTGTATTGCGCGGGGAGAGTGCAGCTGCCCTAAATCTAATTTGAAGCTACGCGGAAGAGTGCCATCGTACTAGATTCAAAAATCCGTTCGGGGGGTCGACTAAAGGATAAGGGGTCAGAAAGGAATTTAATTTGCGGAGTACGATGTAAGTTCACCTGTGGAGAATCGTTATCGGCGGCACTTAACGGTGCGCTGAAACTTTTGCACATTTATGTGGCTGTCGGCTTCTCGACCTTAACTCGTCGTCAACTGTGCCAACTATCTAAACCACGTAGCCGGATGAGCGCGATGGCAGAACTAGGCGGAACTTTTCTTCATGCCTATATAATATCATGAATGACATAGAAGTCGCGATTCACTGTCTAACAACTGCTTATTATTTCCCACCAGCTAGCATCTACATAACATGTGACATGTAGTACCTACTCTCTTTCATTTCGGCATTGGATATAACCAAGAGGTATATCCTTAAGCCTCACACAAACTTCGTAGAAAGTTTGGTTTTTACTGCCTCTTTCCCCTTTTCCGGATACAATGTCAATTGATGGGATGTGGGTTTTATCTCATCTACTTGCGGGTCGTATAACACAACACATGCCAAAAAATATCCCTATCTCAGTAAGGTATACTTGAAATCGTATTCTTGATTTGAAGGTTTATTGAAATTTCATGAAGGTAAGGTTTAGGTTAGATTCTTGCATAGTAAGAAGATAAGGCTCCGAATATACTTATTATTAGGCGACATGATGTGCTATTTGATATTACGTATATGCCTTTTGAATGAAAAACAGCAGAGTAAGCAAGGAGATGGAAAATACCGGATGTTGTACGGTACCGTAGCTGCCCATTAAACCGGCTCGCCGGGACGGGAATTCCAGCTAAAAAGAGAAAATCTACTAAGCGGACTTGAAAGATACAGCCTCGCTGCGTAAATTGCCGCTGCTGACAACTACTTGAAAGCGGATTAGTATAGTTAGATTACGCGTTGCGAACAAATAGAACGCTTCTACAAGATATTAATCCTCGCTAAGTTTTCGAGATAGCACTTTGTTATCCCACGTTTTATTGCACGCATTCGCGGTTTAAACTTTTAGATAAAGGTAACTTTTACGGTTTCATTAAAGATTTTTGCTTGTTTTAGATAAAATATCGTACTTTATTTCTTTTAATTTTAGTTTCGTTTACAGCAGTATTTGGTTTTAATGGTATAAAATTATTTCTTATTGATATAAAACTAGTGTAAAGAGGTGATAATGAACTCTTTCCAATGTAGAAATAAATACAAAGTATCAAAATGGAATAGACAAATCGACAGATTTGAATTAATAAAGTAGAGTAAGTCAATAACTCCGATGCAAAAGATTAAATTATATTAAGCTTCACGCACACAGCTAGAGAGCACACCGGGCAAAATATAAAGTTTCCGATTCACGCTCCAATAAATCGCGACGCTGATGCAATCATCGTGTTGGATAAACCAATTTCGGACAATATAAATCAATGAATACGAGATTTACAAACACGAATATCATAAATCTCATGCTTTGATAGTAATTGAGTTCCTCTTTAAGTAGCTCGTATAAGACCCGTAGCCGCTTAAAGCCATATGTCACGCAAAGTCGAACCTTTAGAGGTACTTTTGGAAGTAATGCCTCTTGAAATACGCATTAGTACAAAATCTTATAGAACTTTCCACAAGCTTGAATTACGTGAGATGCAACGGCGAAGAGTGACTACACTTATGCACGTCGGCACTCCAAGCATTTATTTTATAACTTCGAAGAATAATTTCATTCCGAGATGTTAAATGTGATTTAACTTCATATCTAGAGCTTCTACGATTATTAAGTGAATCTGTGCTTCCTTGATTTATTTAAATAAAAATCGCACGTCGTGTTTACTTAAGTTAAAACTTGAAACGTGCACAAACATTGCTTCGGAAATCGTTCACAGCCCGTTTAAAGTCAAACACTGGCAATCGATTTCAGGAGTGGTGAAAGATACGAATCGAAAATAGTCCGGCGAAAACATGGAAACGAAGTTACCCGCACACTCGAGTAAATCTAAACAGTGCAGTGGCGGTATCAACGTGTCCATTTGTTTTCAAAAGTGTCGCATAGGTTTTGTTATATAAATTGGACGTTTTTCGAAAAGGATTGAAAGTGAACAATTGAGTATCAATCACTGAATAGATTCTGTTCGTTTGCTCAACCCTGGATGAGGCAGATATTGAGGCGAAGGTTTTGATAAAGAGTGCCTATAGTGGTTCGATTCCCGGTTCAACCATGTAATTATTAAAAATCTATGATTGCAGTTTAAATTAAAATAATGTCTTCTTTTAGTAAAATGTTCCATCTACAATATTAAAGGTATTTCCCCTCCATGTGGCATAGCCGTGGGACGCCCTGTATAAGTTTGATCTCGAGACTGGAATTGAATTGGCTACGGTGAAATCAGGAAGCCTCTTAGGCATGCTACAAAATATAATCATTTGGATATTGTATCTCCAGTGTATTATTTAACATTTTGCACTTAGCTTTCGCATAACTTACAATAATAAAACTAACTTCACCCCTTGTAGGCAGACAACCATGCGCCATATGACTCGTCCTTACACACCTCACTCGTTTCTTTGGTTTAATTTTTTTTTTATACATACTCTACGGTTATTATGACTCCTAACTTCACCTTCTAATAACTCTAATAATAAATTCTCATTCATTAACTTAAAGTTCATACAATAATCAAAATCAAAACTGCGACATAACACAAAGGATAAAGGTTAAGGGTATATCAAACGCGTAATTTGTAACAATACTTATAACTTGGTTTCTTTGACCCATAACAATGTCAATTGGATTACGCATTACTCACAGAAAAAGGGCCAAGGAAAAATGGTAACCGTATCATGGGGTTCGCCGTTGATAAAGCGCGCACATATCGGAAGTGTTGGCCGGGGAAAACATCCGCTGTCGGAGCCCGGTGACGTCGTGAGGGGCATTAGGGACGTCGAGGCAAGTGCAGTTGCGAACTTGGTATTAGTTGTCTAACAGTCACAGCAGTGTCTATTGAATTTAATAGTCGGAATGATTAAAGTGCTAAAAAAGTAGAGGTGGTCCTTCGGGAATTTCATATTTCGGAAGATATTCTTTCCATCACCTTATTGATAAAACAATGGACTATATATAACATTTTGGGAAGATATAAAAACAGATAAAATTCAATGTACATATAATACGATTTGTATCTGTTTGATAAACACCGGCTCTTCGAAGATCAATCAAATTTATACCACGACGGTGGCAAAGGCACCCTGGTGTTAATTGTAAAAACAATTAGTACCTAACAATAATTCTAAAATTGTGATCACGCAATAGACATCACGCAATAGAAACAATAAGTGTTTATTATTACATTACGAAGATTAAGCTTTTTGCGGGTCATAAGGAACGTTGACTTCTCTAAGATTGTTTTAATCTAAATAGGTCACGTCACCGACTGTAATGTTACTCAGAAAATAATAGCACCAGGTTAATTTCCGTTTACTACACAATGATGTCATAAAACAAAAGACGAAACCCACAACAGTGAGACAAAAGAAATCGGCGAACTCCTTAAAATACTGCGATAAGGACAAGTGAGCATCGTAATCCGCTGTCATCGGGTTGTTTACCCCGTAACATCGGACGGTTTCCTTTGACTAATTCGCAATACGGCTTTGAGTCCACGAAGTAATTACAACAGTTATATTATCCTTTGAAGTTATGCATACACTCATGAGTTATACCAACCGCCATTTGTCACTAAACACGTATCCGTAGTAACGCTCGTGTTTTAGTAACGAGTTCTATGGCTGAAAATGTTCTTTATTCAAATCTGAATATATAATATAGTCAGCGGAACTTCTGTTATTATCCATTTAATGTCATACCTACGTACAAGAGATGTGACTTGGTAAGTAACTTATGCTATACTTCACTGTCTTATGATGTGACAAGTGCTGTTCGTAGGGAGGCATGTCAACAGCACGGGTCCGGAGTACACAACTCCCTCTCGATGTTGTGTTTCAAAGTGATAAGGAGCGTGTCACGACGATGGCAGTTTTCTTAACGCGCGTAATACGTATAAATTTACCTGACAGTAGAACACTAACTTTTATCTGTAGGTATCAATGTAGATATGGCCAAAGTAGTAAGATGGTGGCATCAATTTTTGAAAATTCAAAGGGTAAAACTAAACTTGGAGGAGCGGTGGTAGCTCAATGGTAAGGATACGCGCCTCTTAACCGAGGAGTGCGTGTTCAAACCCGGGCACGTATCTCTGGATTTTTCAAATCTAAGTACGTATTTATACCACTAGCTCGACGGTGAGGGAAAACATCGTGATGAAACCTGCAAATTCAAATAACTTTGGATTTGTAACCATGATCCAAAAATTGTCTGGTTCCCCTATCTTAGGGTTACGAAGGTCAGATCGGCAGTCGCTTCAATGTAATTACCAGACTCGCTGCAACCTGGATCATGGTCTAAGCGGACCCCGTCTAAGCATGGGACATAACGCTAGGAAGATGATGAAACGGTGAAACTAAAAATGGAGTTCTATGACAGTTAATGCGTTAATCACAAGTGTTTTGAATACTAATAGAAAAAAAAGTTCGTTCTTAAACCATGCTATCGTGTATGGCCACATTCTCATTGTTTTTATGGCATCTACAATCACATGAACTAATTTACTTTAATAAAAAACAGTATATGTCAACAGAATAGAAGAGTTAAGGTTTATAAAATATTACCCGAGATAATGCATTGAGATTGCGTCAACCAAAATTCATCACACGCCAAGCGTGAACCGAGTTAAAAATTTAACCCCCAACGCTGTCACGCCGACGCTCCTGTTGGCATATCTCGTTTCAGCGTAGCGTGCCGTTTTGTTTTTTCTTAAAAAAAAAACAAAGATTGACGTAAGCCTCGCGTCACGTTGACATATCGACGTGATAAGCACCAAGTCAGGCAAAAATTGTGCCGCAAGCGTGTCCATAAAAACAAATTCTCTTGAGTACGACGATACATTCGCTATTGCCGGTTAAAGCTTCATTTTTTGCGATTCTCAAGAAAATGGATAACATGTTAAGTAGTAAAAAGCATACGAAGATTATAAAGACCGTATACCTACACACATTAAAAAACTCCGATAGCATAGATTTTTTAATAACCCAGGTCAGCTTTATCAAAATCAATATACATAGTATCTACAAAAATGTAGACCGCCTTTCACTCATAAATGTATATAAAATTGTCATAATATAAAAGAAAAATGTTATTTATTACAAGACGACATTAACTGCAACCCTAAATTGACGTCCAATGAGGAAATAAAAACAAAGCGTGACGTCATCTACGCGTCACTCAGTCATATATCACGAGATGGCCCATTCATATAGCGCTCGTCGGAAACGCGAGTCGAGGAAAACATCCGCTCCCACTGCGATGCGTTTCACCCATCACGCTTTCATTAGGGCAGCCGTTCATTCAGATACGTGGGGTCCCGGTTAACGGCCGCCCTTGTTGTTTCCAAGTAGGTTACACAAAATCCTATAATTACACAAGTTCGGACCCATAAATACGTCACGTCACTTTTGTAAAGTACGGTACGAGTATCAAGATAAACGCTGGCTCGGCGGCCCGGAGTGGATCGTGGCCTCGGACATCAAAGTGCAGCACTCGTTCTTGTTCTGTGCCAAGTTTGTCCACTCGCTTCAAACTTTAAGATAAGGAGTGTATAAGAAATCCGTTTTTAAAATTATTAAGCACTACCGGGGATCGTGATGGCCTCGGCGGGCACGCGTGCCGGTAGACTCGCTATTTTGTTTTTTGAAGTTTGGTATGGCTGAGCAAGGTTTAAACGGACTTTGAGCTGTCAGTCAAATATGAGGTAATTTGAAGTTAGCTTACAAAATACATATTTTGTATAGCTATTTCAACTTAATATCTCTATTATAATATAAGAGGTATATTTGGTATGTTAACTGACTAGATACCCTTATTTGTTTAATAGATTATAAATAACATATTGAAGAATAGACGGAGTCCATTTTTACGGGTTTTATATGAACATTACTGACAATTTATGTATGTAGGCTTCCTATTTAGCCAAGAAAAAATCAAGAGTAATAAACCGTAAGAAGTGAAATTAAATATTCACTATTTTAATAAATGTTTATATACATATTTAAGGTGGTCTTCCATTCAAAAAACATTAACAATGGTTATCGTTTCCAAATTGCACAATTGGGGGAGAGCACTAGACAATTTAAGCCGGCCATGTCCCGATACGACGTCCCGTAAATACTATCAAAGAGAGTCCTAGTTAGGGCTGCCACCTTTTTAGGGACAAGATAACTCTTCTTTACTTGAGTAGAACAAAAATAAGAACGAAAGTAATACGTTCAAAATGTTTTACTGTTTGAAACATTTAAACATACAAATGTTATTCTTAAAGATGGTTTCAAAGTGTGTCTTTCTACCTTGGATACCATTCTCTCGTAAGTACATACAGAGTTGTATAAATACTATATATGACGCTAAAATATGTTTAAGCTTGCTTCATTGACATTGCAAATTATGTAGTGCACCAACATGAAAAATATGAGATTTTTAAGCAAGGGTACGGGTGGCAACCCAGTCCCGAGCGTCCGGGGCGCGCTCGCGAGATTCCCGGGCGCGCCCGCTATATTAACGGCATTGCTATTGAAATATACCATGGCGCGGTAAGTAATGTGGCTCACTAGCATCTTGCATTAATTTTGCCAGCAAATATAAAGTATTCATTTGCTTAGGACTCAGCGTACTCCTTCGACTTTTAAGTGGATATTTTGAAAGTTAATTTGTCCCTGTGCTAGAGTATAACTTCTTTATCATTGGATTTTAATAAAAAAAATTGTGCAGGTTTTTTTAATAATCTATACTAATAGGTATAACAAATTACTATTGTTTAAACATGCTTATCATAGTAACTATTATTGGAGATGTTTTTAAAAATATTTTTCGTATTAAAAAGTGTTTAACGTGCAATGATTTAAGCAGCGGAAATCTTAGAAATTTCTGAACGAGTATGAAAGAAACAAACTTTATTAAATACTACTACTATTTAATGTATCTAATAAGTCTGCTGGTCGCTTATAGTATGAGTAAAGCTATTATGAAGTATAATTTTATAATAATTAATATGCTGATTAAGTATGTACTGCATATAAATCGAAGAATAGAAATAAGTTGAATATAATATTATCTATTCTAGCATGATTAAAATTGTGCATATAGCACAGTTCCTATGTAGCAAATGTTATAAATGTTATTTTAATAGTTAATTAATAATAGATTCAAAAGTAAAAATGAACGATCTATAATTATTTTCTTATTTCACGATGAAGAAAGGAACAAATTAATGCTCAATTCGTCTAAGCGATCAAAAGAAAGTTATTTTTATTTTCACAAAAGACTTGACTCTTCTCTGAAAGGTAGAATCGCGTTTTTTATAGCGTCATTCAATTCACTTACGTTGTTTTGTATATATAATAGGGAAAACTGGGTTTGGGAGGCTATTCTTCAAAATGGGTCAGCTATGTGCAAATATGATTTGAGTAAAAGATTCTGCACTAGACGTTGCTGTAACTTATCGATATACCTAGCTAAGTAGCCTTGGTAGTTGATTTAAGACGGTTATAAGTTAAATTTAGGTATTAATGATATTTACAGCACTCATAACACACTAACACCCCACTTATTACATGACTTTTATCTTTATGGCTGTTATGTTCTTCATCGAGTCTGCTTAGATCACGATATACAATGTTTTTTCACAAAAAGAAAGATTCTCATTTCAGACGTCGATCATACTCGGAAAATGTTAATATTATTTTATGGATGTTATACTTTTTCTTTACATTTCTCTTGAAACAACCAGTGAAATTATTATTTCCTTACACACGCGATAGAAAATGATAAACGCAATTTATTTTAAGCAAGACAATCTTTTGAATCTTTCCTCCGGATCGCTCGTACCAAGTGATAGGAATCTGCATTTTGTATCGTGAAGGGTGTAGCGCTATCTGTCGACAAAGATCATCAAGCGTCTCATTCCGATACAATCTAGAAAGCACGCTGAAATCGAAATATATATGCTAAAACGTATCCTAAAGTAAGCAAACAAACTCTTTAAGCCAGGCTTTTGAATAAAACATAGGTACATATGTACAGTTTCGGATTAATATCGGCTAGCTATTATAGACTGACCTCATTAGAATTGATTTGGAATCGTTCGACGTAAGTTCTAAATAAACCTTAAGTAAGATTTAGGTCCCGACCGACTTTGCGTTATTTAAATAGAAGATACATTTATCTGAAATGTCAATATGAGAAAAATTTTATAAGGTGAGAAGATTTTTCAATCTTAAATATATAGATTTAAAATGATCGTATGAATGAAGGCTATATGTATAGAATAAATAAATCTACAATACGTTTTTTTAACAATCCGTTTATTATTATAGGAAATCCAATGTTTTTTGATTGTTACTCTTGTTGATTATGATTAAATCTAACCAACTATTTAGATAACCCGAGCGACCGGCAAGCATGTTATCCAAAAGTTTTAAACCTTGAACCAACTACATTCAAACTTTCCTCTTCCAGAAATTTGTTACGATAAACTCAATAGAATAATATTAGGAGATATATTCTTTCCGCAAGAAAAATACTTCCCTCTTGGTTCACGTTCAGTTCACAAATCATTTAAAAACAAAATGAAATATCAAATTGTACAAACGCGCGCCGAACAAGGGGATTCTTCCAAAAGTCACCGCGAAAGCAAAATCCATACCTCCTTAATACAAAACATGTCTCTCGCGTTAACAATGGTTGAGATAAGTTAGCAGACATTGAACAAGGCTCGACAAAAGTTCGATTTGTACGCACACAACAATAAACGTTAGAGGTGAAGCGCACCAAACACGGCCATACCCGGCTCCAACCGAGTTGAACAAATTCCTGTCATTTGTTTCCTGAACACGAGCGAGTTACAGCTTAATACAGGCCGACGCGGCTGAATTATAAAGGTTTACGTGCCGTGGAGAGGCCATAAACGGTTACTCGATAATAATTAGCTTGAGCTTATAAATAATTACGTACGCACGAGCCGGGCCCGTCCCCAGTTTACAACGGAATATCACAAAGCGTACATCTCAGATGAACAAATACAGAAGTCATTATCTCTTTTAACATACGTGGCGTCTCTGCCGGAATATTTATTAATAAGATGTGTTATATTAAATCAAGACAATGTTCCCCGGGAGCCACAATTCGGTTTAGCGTCGAGGCTTTATTAAATTTGATTATTAAGTGCCTAGATGAAAAATGAGAGGGGGTGATGAATGGTAAAGAAATTACGAACTCATATATTAAAATTCATCTTAAAAGTATTCGCCGAAAATATGTAATTGTAAAAAGCATTGGCGGCACTCCACACAATAGAATATACGAGTATTAACAAAACAATTTAATTAAATACGCTTGCATAAAGTACTGTTAAATAAAATACTTATAATAATTTTAACAACACGTAGGTATATATATCGACTGTATCCTAATAATACAAAGTTTGTATTTATTCAATCGCTCGTTCGTTTAACTTATAAGATACGAGTACAATAACTATGGATGCCTTGCTTTTTAAATGCTATTCATAATCTGCCAGGGGATGAGTTGCTTTTGTCAATATCAATTAATTATCGCTACTGATAGAATTCATCAAACCGGGAAAATTGATCACGTTGATTATATAGATAGATATTGCAAAATATTAATTATTATGAACCACGAATCCTCGGAAAATCGGCACTAATGAATACTGGGATATAATATATCCATGATTCCAATACTTTTGGAATTGTAAACAGCAAAATTATTTACTATTTAATTTATCGTTACGAACCAATAGATTAGAGAAACATGTACCTACATGTAGGTTTAGTCAATAACTTTTGCTACGTTTATGTAGGGTTAAGTCGTAGTTAGTTTATAAAGATATTTATATAGGACTAGTTTGTAAGTTTATAAAGGACTATCCATAAAGAAAAGGAACAAATATTTTGTTCAAGATTGTTTTATGTTGTTTTATGTTATTTATTTTGGGATCATCTTCAAGAAAATTCAGTTGCGATTATTTAGTATATTACCTACATTTACTAAATAATCTCCACAACTCCAATTCTTTTAGGTTAAATGGAAAGGTAGATCGGTAATTCTTTTATCTCGAACGCACCTCATTCACATTCATCAATTCAGGTCGAAAGATATATGATAAATTTCCTCGCACCCGGGCTGTTAAAATAATAAGATAAGACAACGTACCACAGCGTTTTCAATGGTATTATTAATAAATATTCCCGCATTTGGCCAATAGCCCACATTCCTATTGCACAGTATTGTGTTGAGCTATTTTGCCATATACAAAAGTCATGGAATGCAATTGGCAGTCCATATAATAAACACCCATTAGACAGGGACCTGCGGTATATCTACCCACCAATATTACCAAGTACCTCATTGAGCTTATCATCTGACGCTCTTCAGGGTAATAGCAGAAATCATTATAGGGATTTCAACAGAGTTATCTATAATTTAAAAATGAATCTCTAAATGTGTTGCTAAGCGCAAATTTCGATAACAGCTGAACCGATTTCGCAATTTTTTTTTAGTTGTGTTTGTTATTGTCAAGTGAAGGTTCTTATAAAAGAAAAAAATAAAAAGTTGCGCGGTAAATAAAAAAAATGGGTATAGAAAATCCGAGAACGGGGCGTTACGAAGTGCGCCGTGTCAACTAGTTACTAATATTAATAGTAACAATGTGTTTTGACATTCGCCAGATTGTCTAACTTTAAATAAACATTTAAAGTATGTATAATTGCTGCTTGTCCAATTTTTTGCCAAGTTATCGCCGGAGTCAAACTTATAAAAACTACTGGGCCTATATCTATATTATTTATATCTTTATTTAGGACCCTATTTTTGATTCTTTTGTATTTGGGCTTCTCTAGGATTGGACGTTAACAGTAAAATAATGTATCAAGACGAAATTAACAATTAATATAATAAGCACCTATGGTATCATTCCTTAAGGTATCATTAATTTAAGTAAGATTAATAAATTAACGCGTCATAATAACTTGGCTTGATGACGTTAATTAATGATGGGTTAATCTATATAAAATGTCGAATAATACCTACTATATCATATGGTATAATCTGTGTTTATATTAAAGCTTTTCTAATATAATATAACTAAGAATACTAAATACATTTTTTACTATTAAATACGGCCATTCAACCAACCATTAATTTAATTCGTTTTTAAGAACAATGTCATTAAGAATAGAGTGCTACTTGTCCAAGTAGATATTGGATAAGATTCAATCATCTACAGTTTTAAAGCTAATAAATCCTCAGCAGAGGCCACTTACTATTCGTAGCAAATAATAGGTAGCTTACTGTGGAAAAAGATGTTTTCGCAGATAATGTTAGCGATCAAAATGAAATACTTTTTTTGTGGCAGCAATTTAATTTCGACGTCGATCCGTGATTTTTTATAAGAACGTTTAGAGATAAGATACCTATCCACCACAACAGCGCAGCAATTCCAGCCTATTGTGTATACAACAAAAAGATTTCGCCTTTACGATTCGCTATGATTATTCCATAAGTCACGCGGCGTATTAAGTAGGCACTCCACGGAAAGGCTTTTCCGGAATTTGAAGAATGGACCAAGTGCTCGATTTCTATCCCCGGGGGTTTAGTTAGGTGTGTATGTCATAAGGAAAAGTTTCCTAATCTCGTCGGTGATGTTGGTCGTTCTCATAAGCCGCAAGTTTCGATCGCCATCTCTACAGTTGCCTCCTAATTAGATTGGGTGGAACGGGCTCCGGCATTGTGGCACATATGCACACGCGCGCTGTACCCAAGTAACTGTTCTACTCGACTGAAATAGCGGACGGGGCTGAGGAAGTGTGTCAACTTGAATAAACCCTCTCGAGTTAGAATACTTAATACGAGTTGGAGAATGCTGTATTTTTGTAACACGTGTATTAAAGCAAAACCAAGAAGCTGGCATTTTTATACTACGAGCCTCTATGGATTATAAAAGATATGTATAGTTTGTTGAAGAGATCATAAGAATTACTTAATTTGTTTTTTTAGTTTCCTTTGGAGTTTCTGGACACAAAGAAACCCTTTATGATTTCCTATGCCCCTTAGGGCGGCACGCTTTGCTTGTTTAAAATAATTACTACTTTACTATTCTAAACGGTTACATAAATAATACCTAAATAAATAAATATCAAACTACATCACATACATTTAACTGACTCCGAGGTAAGTAGCTTAAGCAGTTGTGCTACGGATATCAGAATCAACAGTGGCATCTCAAATATATACTTAAATATTAGATATTAATACCCAGACACAGAACAAACACGTATTCACCATACGAATATTTGTCCTGGGTGGAGATCGAACCCACAACTCTTGACGCATGGGGCAGGGACACTACCGAATGCGCCATCGAGCTTGTCAAATAACATAACCTGATTTAGACATCAGTTAGTCTAGGTGGAACAGTTGATGGTGGAACTTTTTAAATAGTTCTGTTATTAAGTCATTACCCGACATGAAAACCGCTTATTCTGCAGGTAACAATCCTGGCACTATACCAAAATCTTTGTAAGTTCAAAGATCGATGTTCCAAGAGCCGCGGCGGCGGTCGCCCTGACGTCATTACGGAGCGCCGCCTTATTCCTTTTACCACGGAAACTTCTATACTAATTAAGCAGCTGTCTTCCCTCGTTCAGGTTAGTATATCACCATACCTACTACGCCATGTCGCTATTTGAAAACGCAAATTTCACCATGTTTCAAAACTCCGACAACTTGCCTACGCAAAATAAAACAATTCAAAAATTCCGCAGTCGCTTATTAAGCGCTTAAATATGCACGGACACAATTCTCAGGCTGTTAAAAATGTCGCGAGGATGGGCCGCGATAAAAAATACACAAACACAAAATGTGTGACGTGCTCAAATGCGATTTACCCAAATTTGCCCAGTGAACCGCGTCACGCCGGCAAACACTAAGCATTGATGTATACTGAATGTTAGCTTTTAAATGAAATATACTAACCAGCCTTTATTATTTACCAATTCTAAACCCACTGGTTTAGAATTGTATAAACACATTTTGTACAACAATAAACACATTTTCCATGGTATTAATATAAGAACAGTTAAAAACCTAAGTCTTAGATTCAAGTATCTTGTAAATAAGAAAACATATACATTAAGTTTCCGCTCCGACACTCATTTCATCTAATTTCAAGGCTTAAATCAGACTAACTTTTAAATATGCTACATTTCGGCGGCGAGTTTGTCTATTCTACATTTTGTTAAACTAACATATAACAATAAATTTTGAAAAACGTAGATTAAATTAACTTCTATGGGATATCAAAAGTGTATGTGTATTATTTTGTACACTCTTTAGTCGGTAACAAACAATAGCATTTTAACGACATGGAACAGCTAGAAAAACACATTTTTCTTTTTAAGTAACAAAATCTATAAAGGAAATGTGAAAATATACACCTGTGCTAATTATTGGACCGGCAAGCAACAATGTTTGCAGTACTCTGTTAGGTTGGAACTAGACTGTTCCATCGATAAAACAAGCATGTGAGTCTATACAATTCTGTCGTCAGCAAACTAGAATGCAACACCATTTACTACTTCAGACTAAGCAAGCTCCATACTTGTTTGTATTAAAAGCTCACAAATTGCGTACCGAATTATTTTATTAATATATTAAGTGGATAAAATAAATAAATAAATTCTCCAGACTAACACATCAATTCTCTAGCTGAAAACATAGCTTAAAAGCTTGTGCTATGGGTACTAGGTGAACGGATACATTTATAAATCCATGATTCGACTACAAATGTCCATATTTCGAAGCATTTGCCCATAACAACCTGCGACCTGCGATTTCGAACTTGCGACCCTTGGTTTCAGAGCCAGGGCCTCTAACCAGTCCACCAACGGGCCTGTCAACGGTGTATATTCCATCGTAATCATTTATATTGAATTTAAAAGTCGGCAAAAATGTTTTAATCCGTTCAAGATTGTATAATAAGACTACTGAGTTAAACAAGAGTATCTTTGAAATACATTTCTGAAACCTTACAAAAACAAAGAAGAATATTCTTAAAATTTAATACCTATATTTTAAAAATCATGAAAAATTTATGAAGATTTCACGTTACCCGTCATTTAGAATTGTTTTGTCAGAGCTTTACAAATTCTTACCTTATTATTGTGTTTATGTCATTAATGGATGTAAGCAATCAATTTAATTGACGTATAATTTCCAAAGTATCAATTATTACCCCATTTCCAATTCTAGCGCATAATTTATAGGGTATCAAGCACAGTGAATAACATAGCATTTACATGTAATTAATTAGCTTTAATGGATGTCTCCGAGTGGTTGAACTGATGAAAACCTAAATACCGCAGTATTAGGAAGGTGGTTGTGCATTTCCCGGTGGTCGTTACCAACGTACATTTTGATAAGTCCTAGTTACCGTAAGTGTTACGTTACATTTAGAACATGCCATTAGAAACTAAACAAAAACGTATTATAGTTATTTATTACATATTAGTTAAATAAATATTTCCGTTTCCCTTCGGACGACGTGACCGTGCATAAAGCATTGCCCGCGTGAAAAAAAGGTAAATAAATATTTATACTCATTTTTTGTTTAATTGAAGGCGCTTTATTTGAAATATCCATCCATATCAATCATCATAGTGTACATCGATATTTTTTCACTTACGATTGAGAGTTGACAAACGAACATTTCTACACTGATCTTTTCCGCTTTTATTTCAGTTTACAAGGTGTACCATATTTTGAAGTTTCCATAGAAATGATTTACTCACAGTACCTATGGCGATAATTTTCTGTTTGCCATTGCGATTCTCATACGAATGATCTATTCCGTTCTACCCTTTCGATTCCGTTTCCAATGTAACATGTTTATCCTTCCTGTTTAGTCAATAGACCTATAATAATTTACAGCTTTATCTGAAACGCTTCGAAATATCTATCCCGGCTGAGCAGTATTTTCCGCCCGATTCGACTGAAGTGTGTATTTGTTGTCACTAGTGTAAGGGTGGAACAACAATGCCCTTACCATACTGTCTCCGAAGACGGTGTCCT
Organism: Glyphodes perspectalis; assembly: GCA_951394215.1. Classification (NCBI taxonomy): domain Eukaryota; kingdom Metazoa; phylum Arthropoda; class Insecta; order Lepidoptera; family Crambidae; genus Glyphodes; species Glyphodes perspectalis. Next base: position 10,551,454 of record OX596202.1, on the reverse strand, counting down.
GCCTATGCCAATATTAGTGTAAGTATGACACGTGTAATGGTCGGCTGAGGGCCCGTCCCGTGTTATGATAATATCCATAACTTGGTAGATTTTACGCAGGTACCAGCAGATATTGGATTAGCCCCGTGAGTTTAATATTCTACAACATCCTCAAGATAATCTGATATAAAGGTGACGCTAAACTAAATAACCTAATAGTTCAACATTCTTAACGGAAGGCTTCCAATTCAAAAGTCGTAGTTTTTTTTTTAAATGCAATCAGATAAGCTTTACAAATGCTGTTATCTATTATAGTATATACATCCTTGGTCAGAGGGAATAAATTATATTATTTCTTGCCTGCATTCATAAAGTAAATTAAAAAAATATCCTGATCATTACAATTACAAAAACTAATCAATATGGATACGGTAATCAGTATCTTTCAGAAAAAAGGGGTACGTAAGTAGCACGGTAACTGACTTCGAATACAATTAAACTGCCAGAACTTTTTCGAATATAAATAAATCTTGTCTTTTTCTTTTTTTTTTCAAGTAAAAGCGGCCACTTGGTGACTTTCTCCGCGGGAAGTGTCGGCTGGTGTAAGGGCACACAATGGACTATTATAAAGAGGCACTTATTTAATACAATATAAACGACAATAACGCTTTGTCAGGCTACTTGTCTGTGAAACGACCCTTCTCAAGATAGCTTCCATAACATACGCAGGGATGTTTTCGTTCATTCATTGGACGTAGTGCCAGCTATTTCTCTCTCATTGTTCCGACGGTTCTCCAGTATTTTCCTTATCCATGGCCCTCTTGAATATCCCATTCGACTTTCGGTTCGAGTAGGTATCATTACACCCTATGCAGCTGTTACACTTTACGGCCGAACTTATATTATGTTCCTAGCATCATTGTAAACTTCGCCAACGATCTGCAATTACGCCCCTAAGCACGTTCATGGCTTGAATTTTACCGCACCTAAATTATACGTCTGTCTCATTTTTTTCGTAGCGAAAAAGTATTCTTTTTTTTAAATCACTCTTATTTCGGTTCGCCGAAGAAGTGGGCAAAGAATTTAAAGTTTAAAATACGCCGGAACGAAACGTGCCTTATTTTTCCAATTTTCTTTGGATCAAACGTAAAACCCCACTTTGCCTTTATTCTCTTGCCTTATAGTGCGAATCCTAGAGCGACAAGATAAAAAGTTGGACCTATTTCTTTCGGAGATACGATTTTTCATGTAACCATCAATCCAGGAAATATCAATCTTTTTTTACCCGATAAATCAAAGAAAAATAACTGAAGTGCCATTGAATATTAACTTATAGTAAATTAAGCTTTCTTTATACGAGTGAAGAGTTTGAGCTGAGCGCCAATATAAATTGTTCTACAAAACAAGATAGGCACTTGGTATTACAGAAAAAAAAAAAACCTTAAAGCCGAGGAGAAGTAAAAGTATTTTTCTTACAACACTAATAAAAATTCATCGTCGTAGGCCGAACTTAAAATGCTCCAAGTTTAAGCTCACAATCAAAGTTTACTGATTTCAAGTGCCTCAATTTTTTTTGCTATTGATAAACTGATATTTAAATTACCTTGTAAATACTAATAATAACATTATTTTATATAATAACCGTTGGCATCAATATTAAATAAGTTTAATGTTTTGAACACAATTTTAAGAAACTCTGACTTAATTAAAAAAAATATTTTCCTAATAGACAGTTAGGTAACTTACAAGTAAGAAAAGAATTTTAGCCTGAATAATGTACGGTTCCCAAAGGAATCGCCACTGGTGTAACAGGGAATGAAGTAAAAAATGCTAGCTGTTCTTTGTCTTAAAAAGGTTTTAAATAACTGTTGCTCGATATATTTAGTATTTACGCCTGTCACTTTACACATCTCATCTAAAACATTATACGTCCGTTAATAATGTTGTATTTAATTTTTCCGTTTGGTGTATTATCGTAGATCCCAAAAGGAGCTCTTTCATGTCAAAATCCATTATCCTGTGACACGAGTCCACATTTATGTGGATAACAATAGAGCCGCTTTGTTTCATTCGGCTGGTAATTTTGTGTAACAGTGTCGAAAGAGTGGGGATCAACCGCAGTCATAAGGATAGGTCGGATTTATTCGGAGATTTATTGCATAAATAGATACTTCCTTTGATCTTTTACGCGAGGCCAGAATGTAAAATATCAGATTTCCAACATTTCACATTCTGTAGGATTCTACCCCATATCGCATTATTTGAACACAGCTCATGCTGCAAAACTGGATATAATAAAAGTGTAAATGTGAATCTATGTGCCACTTATTTGTTCACGTGAGCTTTATTTAGGTGTGAAAATGTCTTATTACAGTGGCGGATTTACCCTAAGGCCCAGTAGGCCCGGGCCTAGGGCGGCCAGATATTGGAGGCGGCCAATCGTGTTAAAAATTAAGTGATGACGCTTTAGTTCTGAGAATTATGGCCTAGGGCCTGGGGCGGCCAAGAATGTAAATCCGCCACTGGCCTTATATATATTAGTAGTAATATAAAAGTAATTTATTACGCATTTTGAGTGGTCTATTCGAGTTGATTAGAAGCTACGAATACTAAGTATTATAAGTAGGTAGTACAGATTTCTAAGTGATAAAAAAGCAACTAAGTATCTTCAAACTATTACAAGATTGATTGCTTAGCGACTGTTCTCAAAATGGATTTACTGGGTCAGTTACTTTAAATTTAGTTACTATAGACAGTGGAAGCCTTGGGATTTTTTGGGCATTGAATTAGTTATAGGTCCAGGTTTTTTCCGCTTTTTGGAGGTCTTCAAAACTCTCGTCACCCAATTAACCGTGTTTCGTGAAAAAGATTACCTCGCTGAGGCCGTGGAACTACTTTTTATTTTCTGTGCTTTGTTTTGCTTTGTCTACTGTGTTTTGTTTGCTGTACCTACGAAGTTACAGCAATGACATTTAAGGATCCACTTTTAAAAATATCGTTCCACATGGAACTATTTTTACAGGTCGTCGCAATATTTCGAGTCCATTTAGGTTACGTAACTAACGGCTAGCCGGGATTTGTTTGGCCGCAATTTAAACAAGATAGCGTCTGTGTGGGGCGTCTCGTGTCGCTTTTGAGATTTAACGCGGCTGACCACCGCGGCCATACGTATCTGAAACTATGAAATCCGCAGGTTACAAGGTTAAAAATAAAGCGGTACAAAGTAAGAGTTGAAGTGAGCCAGAATCGATTTCAAATGGATACATATGATCTTTACTGCTACACTAATAAAGAAAAACGTGACGTTTAGTAGATATAATAAGGTTTTAATTCATTAATACATTAAAAGGACTATTTTTCGTTAGATAAGACTAATGGTGCAAAATCGCCACAGATTTCTAAGGCGTCCTATTCCATTTTGGTTCTAGTAGTAAAATTCGTTATTTCCATCTTTGTGATTTATTGGAAGATCCTTAATAGGAGAAAGGAGAAATTCCCATTATTATCCATATTATCCCATTATATAACATTTGGATTGCAACCTACGATAATTCATTATATACTACACACATAGTATTGATTATACTGTGTGGGGAACTATGTTATTGATAAAATTCAAGCCCATGAAATGCACTACGAATATTTTGACCAAAAAATAGGGCGAGCATATATACCGCTTTTTTCTGAGATTATTACAGTTTAAATATACGTATTGAATTTCGAATATAAAAACGAATCACCGTTAAAGCTATCGCGTCATAAATAATTCAAATGAAGTACTGTTTAAATGTAATTATCACCACTCGCTCTTCGTTAATTAAAGGACAATGTTACATGGGCAGTTGAAATGACATGTGAAAAAGATTAAATAGCATCCAAATAGTTAGTCTACCTATATACAAGTTATCAATAGCTAAGAAGGCCTTTTAAGAGAAACAAAGAAGCTTATTCTTAAACATAGTCAAGCTAATTGTGTTATAGTATAAAATAATTGATATAAATCACAGTACCTACGTTTGACTTTTTACCGAAATGTTAAAAATTTTAAAGATACTAAAAGTTAAGTTAAACTTTTGTTCGAATATTTGAGGTCTTATACCACGTAGTACCAATTGAATGACTTAGACACTGTACTAAAGGTCCATAGTAAACGTCCTGCTCTCCGGCAGAGCCACCTTAATAGATCTCGGTCATATTTTTTTTAAAACAATGTTTGTCGAACGTTCAAAGTGTACATGCATTGTATATAACTGTACGTATACAGATTAACTGAATAATGGACGTTGGATGTGGCTCTGCTGAGGAGCATACTCTCTGGCAGAGCCACATTCAGGGCTGATATCATAAACCCATTAAAAATATCCTCAATATTACTTGCATACTTAATGTTGTGCGAAACGAAACCTTCAATCGCCATCCTAAAAGTGTTACACCAGAATACCTGCGTCAAACAAAAACAAAACTACCATCTATATAGTTTTCGCATAGCTGCAGCAAAAATGTATGCATGGATGCCATATTGGACTCCGAATCTGTCTAACGTTACGAGCAGCGCCAACACAGGCGGGCTGGGCCTATTGACAGGCATCCAGCCTTTGACATTGGCATTATTAAATTCTTTACCTGGAAAACCTGTTTATTATCATTTCCAGAATCTACTTCATCCGCTATAAATGAATATATAGGTTTAGGTACTTTAAAATACATTTATTACGTTGTCGGCAAAAACGTAATATGATTGAAGTATCTCATAAATATCATTGGAGTAACAGAGGATTAATGTGTTTCTTGACAGGAGAAATGGTTAAATGAACATTAAAATGTGCTCAATCTTACTTATCTAATTACCTAGGTACCTAACATAATACCGAGACTAGATTGCCTGTCAATGTAACGTATGTGCGTCATCATTCGTGCATCACAATCACACTGAATATATGTCCCCTATATATAATTATAAAGAGGATTTATTTTTTCATTATCTTAAGGGGCTATATAAGATATTTTTAAACTACGGAAACAAAGACTAAGGGTGATCATGACGGAATTCTACAAAAGAAGTGCAAAAATACGAGCAAAGTAGAAACTTTAATAACAGTAAAAGCATTCCGAGAACCTTTGACACATTATAAAGGATCAAATGCCAAACGGAGTAAAAAATTAACTTGTTTTCGACGTCATAAAGGATACGAAAGTACCCTCAACATGCAATCAAGTCATAATTCAACTCGTAAATTATCCAATAAAAACTGCCGTAAGCGTACTCGTATCTCAATGGCGAAAAATACGCCGCATAAATTTCACATTTTCACTGATTCAATTTAACTGGACCCTCATTCATCAATTAAGCGCAATGTCAAAATAATGACCCGTCGATACGTATAGTAGTAATCAAGTAATCACATTTCACTCATATGACGGTTGACAAATAGCTATTAATGTCCCCAAGCGAATCCGATTAACTACCGATGAAGGGGCGCTGACTCCCGGGAGTTCTCTCAATAGCTAGTTTATTAGTGAACCAATCAATCAGTTTTCATGTCAAACAAACTACCCATCAACTGAACATCGCCTATTATCAATACATATAATTAGCAGCCATCAGAAGATTTCACCGGCAATTTCCGATATTACACATCAAATTCGATTATGATATCGACGGTATAATGTCACAATCATGTGTTATTTTCGTCTTTAGATAGTTTCGGGGTCATGTCAGAAGTTAGCCTAACAAATTTAATAAAATAAGTCATTAAACTAATAATACTGTCTTAAGTATTTAGAAAGAAAGAGAATCGGTCAGAAAGACGTCGTCGGAGTCAAGGTAAGAAGAAGCATGCTCCAGTGGTTCGGACATGTGGAAAAAATGGATGACGAAAGATTGACTAAACAGATATACGATGCGAAAGTGGAAGGATGTAGAAACGGCGGAAAGCCCAGGCTCACCTACCACGATCAAATTGGTCGTGTGTTAACAGAAGGTGATATAAGGAGCCATAAAAACCGTAGAGCATCATGAATGTTAAAGAAACAAGTGAGGTGTGTAAGGATCGTGCCAAAAGACGTGCAGATCTATTTGCCTTCCCCACTAGGGAAGTGGCGTGAAGTTTAGTTGGTTAAGTATTTAGGATAGTTGAGATACGGCAATTTTTTCTAACCTTTCTTGACCGCAATACCCTTTTTAGAAAAATCTATGTAAAGCTTTTGTTTGGGTCGTTCTCCTACGGTATCAGTTTAAGATACACTCTCGACCCATGTGAGTAGACGGAGGGATTTCTCGCTGCTCATATGATCTTTGATTTTTTAGATTATTCCCGGTCGGAAATCCCTTGTATATAATATCAGAAGCAGAAAACCTGTACATACATACATACATAACATCACGCCCATAAACCCCGAAGGAGTAGGCAGAGTTATGGGGGCAACAAGCCCCTTTGGCCCCCCAGCCAAAAATAACACTGGGCTGGGTTAGATGAAAAATTGTGAAAAAGTAATGACACATGACTAACTTATCGCCTACACAATCACATACCCAAAACCCCATAATTATTTGAAGATTTTCTTATACTGATTGATGAGTGATCGATCGATTGATCAGCTCAATGGTAAAGACAGTAAACCAGTAAAAATGGGAAATATATAAAAAGAATATAAATTAGATATTTTTTCTTTTCTGTTTATACGGACTACTAGCTGACCCGGCGAACTTCTTTCCGCCTAACAGTCACTGAGGAGATGCACAATCGGGCTTTGCTCTTGAAAACTGGTAATTTTTTTATTGAAAAATAACATATTTTAATATTTATTCTCCTATTTCGGACGAAGACGAACCAAAAAACACAAAAATCATAAAATTTGATCCAATCGAGTTGTAAATGGTGTAACTAACATGACTTTGTTTTATATATATAGATTTAAGATTTATAAGTGCTTTTCTGAAGTCTATATAAATAAAGAGATATTGAATTTTGAATTTTAAGGAAACAATTAGGCCTTCTTGATCAAATTTAGAAGGATATTTTAAATTGGGACTTGCTCCAAACAGAACAAGAACAAAATCAACAGTGTAGTAGTAGCCAAGTAGGTCTTTCATTTGGAACCACCAGCTTGTTACATTTGCTTTCAGTGATATAGTGCCACTTAATTTCCTCCGATTTATTATGGGATTTTTTCTATCTCCGATCTTACTGCATGTTCAAATACATAGCATAGTTATTGTACTTTTGAACATGACAATGACTTCTCTTCCTAAGGTGTCCTTGGTGTTACTAAGCTAATCGTAGAAGATTCGAACCTAAGTTACGTTTATCACCAAGCTGATAATAGAATGAAACATATTTTATAATAAATTTAGTATATAAGATAATATATAAAAAAATTGTTGGCTGAAAAAATCCTGGACTGATTATATCACAAACCTTTTACATATACACGTTGCGATATACGTTGAAATTAATTTAAATAACTATTAACTAGCCTACAACGGATTATTCGATGCCCGACAACCTATACACGCCTTGTAAACATCAAAGCGAGTTTTAGGAAGTTCACCGTGATAATCTATCTATAGAATTATTTCAGTGACGGCGAAACCAGCCTTTTAAAATACGTATTTTTCATGAATTCTCTTTGAAATATCAAAAAATGTTAAGCGGAGGTTGCTTTATGTCATGATCACGAAATGCCGAAAGGATATTCGTTGATAAAAAAAATCTAGATTCTTAAATACTTAAAGATAAATAACGAACTTAACCGACAGAATGGAGATTGCTGTTAAGGAGGTTATTTTGTTATGTATTACTTTATCACATACAACGAGGACATTGACATTTATTTTATCAAAACTAATTTTACTTTTTGTTGGTAACTAAATATCGCTTTTAAGCGATTAGTGAACGGTAAATTGGCTCCAGATACTGTAATACAAGTGTAGGTCCAAAATAACGCACTTGGTACATTTCCTAGCATCCAGTAACGATTCGCAGAGCTCTGATAAAAGTTTAATTGAAACATTATGTACATAGGAACTATTTACTTATTCCTATTCGTAGTTCATACAACTGGAATGAACTGTAACATTAACTTACCGCAAATGGATTAAATTCTTCAGCAGTACTCAACAAACAGCGAAATCTACTGAAACTTCTTGGGCAACCAAAGCAACAATGTAACTAACAATTTGTTTCAACTTCATCAAAGTGTAGTTGGATAGGCGCTTGGGTAGACATTTTGTAAAATACACCAACCATCCATTGCTGCAGCGGAACTTCTTACAACAGATCCTACTCTTGCGCCAAGATTTAGTTAAGTGCATTCGCTATTCAATGAAACCAGCACTTGGTATTATTTAGACAATATGTATACCGCAACAGAAATAGCGAGAGGTACGGCTAGGTGAAAATGTTGTTGCACTGTAGTAACCATCATTAGTATCTCTATCAATAGATGCATAAGCCACGCCAGCTGTCCAACTACATGTATAATTTTTAAAGAGACAGGTTGCGAAACTGTCTGTATAGACAGACATAGGTCTTACGTTATTCTGCCTAAACCACTGCTCCGATTTTTATGACAGGAAAGCCTAAGTTCAACCCTAGAATACCAAGACTATTTATTTTGGGAAAATTAATAGATCAAGTGAGACGCCCTTTAATATCTCTGTAACAGACTAAATTCCACGCGGGCAGAGCCAAAAAAACAGATTTAAAGGTTAAACAGACCGTTTTAAAAAGTTATTTTAGTAAAGAAGTTAATTTACAATTTAGTTTGTTATATAACTTTAAAGTTTCCCTTCATTTATGTTCCTTCCTCTCCTTTATTTGAATAATGTAAACGACAAAAAGCTACACTGCTATTTTGCTGACTTGACTGTACTGACTCCCACGAGACAAGTCCAGGCTCGTGTGGGAGTCATAGACCTAAGATTTATATTGGCTAACTATGTTTTTTTTTACAAATAAACTATTCTAATTTTATTTCTGCATTTTGCAAGATAAATAGGCAACGAAATCTTGTTTCATATCACTAAACTGTACCAAAAAAGTCAGATGCGTTTTTCAGTTCTCTTGCACTGACTTATACTATTAAATAAAATAATTTACGAAACCTCCTGTTGATAAGCTCAAACACAGATAATATCTCGCTGGCTGGCTGCTAATTAGTTGACATTAATGGCATATATAATGACATATATTTTATGGAATGTACATTAACTTACACTAAAAAAAACATGTAATTATTTACAATAAACAAAAATGGCCGATGTTTTTCTATGCGGCTTGATTACAAAATCCTTGTAAATCAGGGTGGTACTAACTTTGTAAATGGGAAAGAATAAAGTAAACTAGAATCATAAACGGATACTTCGAAGTTTAGCTGATGTTGAACACACAATACCAATCTCATTACCTAAAAATGCTGTAGTACATTCAGCAAGCCGATCTCGTTTAAAAAAAAATGTTGATATATGTCTAACCGAAACCATCAATCACTAACCAATTGTTAATCAGGCTTGTCTGATAGGACGACCAAAAAAATTTATTTTGGTCTATGTTTTATTTCAGATTCATTTGTTCAATTAGCTTTTGACCATGACCATATAGGATCCCTGTATCTAGGCTTGCCTCATTTTACTTAAACAAAGTGAATCCCACGCAAACACACTGAAAGAATATCTTAATGGATATCCATTGCTTTTTACATAAAGTAAACATTGTAGGCGCGTTTACACCCAACAGCAACTACCACTTTACAAAGCATAAAAACATTACCCTCCTTTCCGCTCCGCCGCAATCAGGCAATAAAATCTCCTTAGGAATATACCTACGTTTATTGCATTATGTTGGCACTTCAAACAATGGGTAGACGAGAGAAGACGCGTTTGTTTTGCTCATTTCACTCAGAACAGTTTTGACGAAAAGCTGTATTTATAAAGTATTATAAATCACGATATTTCATCATTAACCAATTGACCAGATGGTATTCACAAGCCACGTATTTCGGCAATAGAACTTACAGTTCTCCCCTTGACCTAGCTACTTAAGAAATTATTATTATATAGGTAGGTGGTATACAGGATTTTGGTTATGTCACTAATATGCGTCATCGTTAAATTGTGAAGTGATTACTGATTGGTCCGCTTTTACGACGTACATAGTTGATGGCACATGGCATACTGTCAGAAAACCGACCAATTATATTTTGCGAGGTGTTCTATCACGTCCTAGTGTCAATAATGGATGCAGATAACCAGATAATATTTAGTAAACAATTGTTTACAGCTCCAATTAACCTAAAATTGGCTCATAATATTGGAACAATTTAGAAGCGTATGCACATAATAAATAATTACAGCAGCTGGATTTGAACACCACAATTTGGACAATAAGCCTGGACTGTGTAAAGTATAATTGACTTATTGCCGGATATATTAATTCCGCGCGGACTAAATTACTAAACGACCCTTTAAGGAAAGGGGCATACGCTGCAAAATCATTATTTACTTCACATTTTAACTAGGGCAACACGAAATACTGGAATAAGTTAAAATAAAAATTTATTATAGTTGCCAAAAAATGTCAGGTTAACACTCGCGCTCACGCACTGAACAACGTGTGTATGACAGGACATTTATCCAGCTGACTGGTAGCACTTATGAATGCGGATGTAACAAAAAGTAATATCTTCCCTTGTTTTTTTTATAAATAAGAATAACGGTATATTTCTTCACCAACTATTTCAGGAAGGACCGCGCCAGCGTTCCTAGGTATCTTCATATACATTTTTACTAACACATTTTTAGCTTTTGTTGTCTCACGATATGTACACTTAATTATTAAATTGTAATGTTAAATAAACTGTCTACCATAATTTATATTTTCATTAGTATATTTGAAGATCTTGACCATAAAGCTTGTAGAATAATATCACTCACTGCATTAACATAACAACAACGTAATGGTATCCCAAAATATCAGAAACTTTCTTAGAAAGGACAAGTTATTTTCGACATTTTTATTTCAAGCAAATTTGCAGGAAACTTTGCAAAAGCTCTTCTAATGATGTCAAATCAAATATGTATTTCAGGATGTTTCAATTTTCCTTAGGGGAAGAAAAATTGGATAGAATAACAGATTCGAGTTAGGGGTGCAAGTAAAGGCGTCGCCTTATTGAGACATGTAACTTTAACCATAACTAAACCTTCGAATGCTGTCAAATATCAGAATATGCATGTGAAGCTTCGAAGCGTTGGTTAAAGTTAAATTGTGAAAGTTATAATATAGAAGTAAGTTACCGATATTAAACAGTAATATAATTCGGTCGAATATTAATCAACACTAGTTTTATGCAAAACATGGAATTTCTAATGGAAGCGGCGCGGTCATTATGACATAGTCATTCATTCAATAATGAGACTCAGTATTCTAAAGTTCCTGGCCATAAAAGCAATTAAGGTAACCCGACGGAACCTTTTCTGTGCTAGCCATTACACTCACTAATCACAAGCATTAGGTTTAATCCAATAGGTTTGTTATAAACAAACTAAAGAGGTAAAATCCCTAGGCTGAAATGGCATGTAAAATATAAATATTTATGTCTGTCTTTAATTACCTATTCAATATTATGCAATTAATTGATATAATTTATGTAATATAATACATATTCGAGCGTAGTAAAAGTATCTGTTTGTGATTCGCATGAATTTTAATATAAGAAAATTTAGGCCGAATTTCTTAGAATTCAGAGCAATAACGGGTTTTAAATGAAAATAAGATCAATTTCAATGAAATGTTTACTTGAAAATTTATGCTTTTAACCTTTGTAACAAATAATTGAAAAACTGAAATAGGATCAAGGAAATTGAGCTCCTTTTAAATTTAACTTCTTTGTAAATTTAATCTTATTCAGAAAGAAGCATTTTTATTATACATATTTATTCATCTCTGCAAATTCCATAAGTAAATAATATGAATCATTTTAATGCTCCAGAGATACCTAACAGTTAATTCTAAAAAAATGTATAGACTTAAAACAGGTACGTTGTGAAATGTCTTAGACAGGTACTATCGCAAAGCCATAGCTCTGAATTATAAATTCATTTACTGTTCATATGCTCCTGAAAAAGGTTTAAAATTTTAACAAACATACATTGCCCAAGGGATACGCCTCGCTTTGCCGTCAAGCCGTATTGTGTATCATATATCATTGTTTCGCAATAAATCTCAATTACAATATTGCGAAGAACAGTTTGATTGAATAAATTTTATTTATTATCTATGTTCCATGTAGCATCGGACACGGGAATTGTGAATTGAATTGTGCCGACATTTGAAACAGAAAAATATATTTCTTTAAGCAACTTATCTCAGAAACGCCGTACCTATTCTAGCCACTGACACATTTTATTTGTGACTAATCGTTTGTATTTCATATTGCGTGTTTATAAGACTACTCAAATAAATAAATTACCAATGTAGGTTTTCCAATTAAGCTACGATCTTTTGGTAGAAGCTTAAGTGGAGGAATGTTATTTAATTCATACGTCAAAGCACATTTGCCAGAAGCGGGTAAATTGAATTAATGCTTTGCGAGATAGATGTCTCTGAAGATGGCTGTTATTAAAGTAGTTCGCCCAAATAGCGAGTTAGTGATGTGAAAACTTTTTACGCAGAATCTTAAAGCGCAGTTATTTCATCCGCAAATCCACGTCTCTATTGTAAAAGTATTTTCTATACTTTCCGAAATGCAGATTTAATGGCATTATACAACAAAGGACCCCAAAGTTTGGCTTCAACAGTTCTTTGCAGCCATTCTGCGTCTATTTCTCTAAGATTTTATCGCAAATGCTAATTTCTCTTCCTTGGGGTCTCAAGTGGGACTGCTGAAGTCTTTGAAGTGTCCCTTATTTATTTACTTTATAAATATTTTTCTAAAACGCTCCATTTTGGTAGCTTATTACTTTGAATATTGATGGCGAGGGACGTTTCATTGCTAAGTGGGAGTGTTAAAAGTGAATCTAAATCAATGAGGCCTTTTATCACAATATTTAAATAACGCGGCGAGTGTCGAATAAAATAATCGCTATCTGTAAAATAAAATTTGGGAATCTAAAAAGTTGAAGCCATTCAACATTTTAATCCGCCCAAGCTCATTCAAGAATCAGCTGTAATAAAGTGGAAGTTTTGAAAAGTTCCGCTCCTACCGGAACTTTGATTGAAGCCTGTATCACCTACGTTAACACTGAAAAGTTTAAGAGGCGCAATGAGAGATCCACTGAAACTTCACACGAGATTAGCACACTGATCACTGGGTAAATCCAAGTAGGGTCGGTGGTTGCGATCGGCAGGCGGCGCGGTGAGACACGCGCTCTCTCGGCGCGCCGCGGTGGCACTGGCGGCCGCGCCGCCCGCGCCTCTCACGCGGCCCGCGCCACGCGCCACGCGTTAGACCTCTTACACACTGACATACCCAATTACTATCCCAACTGATTTATGCACACTTAATTGAATTAATCCATGCACTTAAAAAGTTCGACAAGCCTCCTAAAATTGTTTCATCAAGGCCGAATACGGCTTTCCTTCCTATTAAACTGAATTAAAAGTTCAGCAACTACACCAAACTGAAACTTGATTTCCGACGGTTTTCAAAATGTTATATTTTAGTGAAGTTTAAAAAATTTATGCCAAAATGTTACGTCTTGCTCTAATACAATTGCAGAGAAAGATTTCATTTCTTCTACCCTTAAGAACAACGTGAAATTAGATAATCTCCTACGGACTTTTCTTAGGTAAAACGAATGAAACAAATATAATGCTGACTTTTTAAGATTACTGTGGAATATCTATTCCAGCCATAAAGGCTGCCTCTATCTATGTAATACAAAATGGTTTTTTGAAATTCGATCGCTAGCTCTTAAGATTTGCGATCAAACTAAAGAAAACTTTAGTTTGATGTTTGAAAAACTCCTTTCGTTTTATTATGATACACAAGCATGATATCCTTAAGAATATCATTACACAGAGAAGTCCTGAAAAACCTGTCCTTGTTTAAAATGCTCGCCCATTTTCATTTACTGAATCATTGTGTTTAGGGTATTCTTTCACACTCCCTTTTCATTACGACTAAGAGTTTATTTGCTCGGAAATTTAATTAAGTTCATTAAACAACCAATTGATAAGTATTATACTTCAAAACGTAACGTAAAAGTAAAAAGTAAACATCGTTATGTTAAGGAAAACAAATCTGCAGTTTGCACACGACAAGGAATAATGCCTAGCGTGATTGAAGAGGGTAGGTGCGATGACAAAGATATATACGGCCGGAAGCTAAATGAAAGAAAATCCGAGACCGAGAGAGATTTAAACAGATCAAATAAGTCATGCATATTCATTGCTAGTGTTCATAGCGTGGTTCGGTTTTATGTCGAAATCTACAAACCCCTATATGGGTTCAGGCGTACCCTGGCAAAGGCAATCTATTGTATCAAATGACGTGTGGTACTGTACCATGTTGATCCAATCTCCAGCGAATTAACATTAGGTAAAATAGCCAAGTGTGTATAATAACGTCCATTTCTCTAGTAACCATTTTTTAGTTATTTCAAGTAACCCATTGTTTATTTTCAGTTCCGACCTTGCATTTAATTTAAGTAGAAATTGTACACCGCATATAACAAAATTTTCCACAGAAGTAATTTCGTCAGTCTTATAAGCTTTTTCGGTAGTCCTATAAGCGCCGAAAGCTCTAGCCATAAGAAAATTGATAGTTTCTGTACTTTACTTACTCAAGTCTTCCTTTTATTTATAACAAACGAACCCCAGCTTTGTACGTTTCGTTTAACGAATTTGCACAAAATTATATCATGTATTTTATTCTATAGGTACATATACATTTCGATTTTCGCAAATTACTGTGCCATTGTTGTAAGTTTTTTACTATTTTATTACTTTTATCAATTCACGGAAATCGGTCATCACAAATGCTTTTTTTTTTTGCTCCGGGATAAATAGTAGCGGAATGTCGTTTTCAGGGTTTAAACTTCTAACAATTGGTTAGGACCAATTGTGATGAATTTATGATTCAAGCTAAAAACATAACATATTTGTAGACAAGAGTTAATTTATAACATTATCAAGGAACGATCACATAGACAATTATTAAGTCGGGCTTGACTTTCTTTTTAAAAATAATAATGTAATCCAAGTCTAAGCATCGGTCGCAATTGACAATTTGATTTCAAATTGCGTCAAAAAGTGCGTCATATTACGTGAAAATTTCGTTAGTAAATATACAATAGCAAATAAACAAACCGAGTTTGTGTGTAGCACGCATCCCCGCATATTGTTCTTGACTGATGGCTTTGATCTCCCCGCTACTCGTATGTACGGATATTGAAAATTGCGAACAAGGTATCTAAGCAAATGCGGCCTTTAATGACTTTTAATGGAAAACATTTATTTATATTTGTTTTTGCGTCTAATGTACGCCTCATTTCCTTTTGGAATTAATTGAATTGCCATACTTAAAACTGGGAGAAATAAAACAACACTGGAAATATAATCAACTTGAGAGTTATTTAATAGAATTTCATAAGAATAAGCCAATAATATAATTTCATAAGAATAAGTATTAAATATTTCCGGGACCTGTTTCTATATTAATTTAATTAGCTGTACGCGTTTTTTCCGATAGTACTATTTAATATTAGATTTATTTTAATAATGTTACGGACAACGTATTCATACTACAGAGTTATTGTATTGATTTTATGAATAGAATCAAATTCATAATTAAAAGCGGTTATGTAAATGCGCTCGACTGTACATTTCTTCCTAACTCTTTATGCATAAATTATTAATGGAGGCACAACACATACTACATGTTATTGAACATTTTGACTTGATTCTTTGATTTTCAGCAGTGTAGGGCACAGCACAACTACATTCTGTTTTCTAGCTTCAGTATCTAAGGTGAAATTGTACCTACCTATGTAGGGTTTTATGAACCAGTGACAAACCTTAAACGGGTCCGCTTCGGTGGTCCGAGCACAATCTTGCAACAACGTGAGGAGCTTAAGCGATCTGCGCTACATCTAACCAACAGACGTAACAATGCTGAAATCCTAAAACAAAATCTATTTCCTTTCAGTGCCCCTTTGTTATCGAGTTAAGCGAAGACAAAATGTAGCAGTTAACGATAGGAATCCAATCGTTTTACTGTGATATATTTCCCAATAAAGTATTCCTTTCAGGTAACCATAAAACAAATACTACTCGCGCTGCCACAGTAGACCTCGCCTGTTTCCATCGTAAAAGCCCTCGGTCAAAGTAAATAGCGGTCCATTAGACCCAGCCATCGCTTGTCAGCGCTAGACGCTCCTCTTCCAACGCGAAAACAATGCGCTTTACGCTTTTTGTAATGCCGGACACTCCTGGTGCGATTCAAAGGTAGAATGGTACGTTCCGTTACGCTGTATCTACGCCTTGGTACTGTTTGCCGCCCGCACACAATGCCCCGTCTGTCCTACGATATCTGAATCTGTTGAACCCGAAACAAAACCGGAACGTTATCAGCAATGGGTTGTATGTGCAAGGATGATAATAACCTTTTCTTCTGAGGTGTTTCTCCCTGCTGCATATATAGATGCAAAAGTAATAACGTTCCTTTCTTTAATGTGGCTTTAATGCTCGAATCTGGAACAACACTTTGGCAGAATCAGTCTCCTTTGCACAAGAACTAGGTACTCTACAAGCTCCAACTTTGGATCGCTTTAATATATATCAATCGGGAACGGATGCAGAGCTAGATTATTTCTTCCGGCGGGAATCCTAGCACGTGCTAGAAAATTTCAAAAGTTCCCAGCATTGACAATATACGGGAAATATGGTTTATACCTGACCATTGCCCGATATTAAATTAAGTTGCACGTGTTTACTCGGATCCTTTGTACCCAACTTGTAATGTCTAGTGTTGCTTGTATTGTTTCGTATCAATACTTATTTTCTGTTAAGACTAGTGTTGACTCGTACAAAGTTAACACGCAAACAACGATACACAGCGCATATACGTAACATTCTTCTGGACCACAAAGAACCCTACAATATGTATAAAACTTTTTACTTGTATGTGTATAATAAAGAAAGATAAATTGGTAACAGTATTTCCTACAACACCGCTTTCACTTTTGGCAGGGTTTATTGAATTTTTATGGTTATTTTCATACATAAATCATTTTTAGGGGTTTATGTGGAGAAGAACAAAGTTCAATGTAATGATGTACTGGATGTCACTCATTATTATATATCAGAGAATGCTTAAAGACATCGCTTCTATAATTGTTAAAACCAATATATAACAATGTTAGCATGGGACTTAAAAAGAATATGCCAACTGTATTTCTTGCCTAGCATATCGTAAAAGGCGACTAATAGAATATCGGGTTTTGGGTGTCTGATTGTGTAACGAGCTAGCCTAGAGCTACCTTCGTTTTTCTTTCGCGTCTAAACTGGTTGATTGTTTTTAAACCACTGTATAAAATCACTACTTTTTCCCAATTGTTCATCTAACCCAGCCCAGTTTTATTTTTTGGCTGAATGTGGTTAAGGGGACTAGCTGCCCATTCAACTCTGCCTACCCCTTCGGGGGTTATGGGCATGATGATATGTATGTATGTATGTAATTTAAAACAAAAGTAAATCAAGATTAAGTCTACCTCAAAACTGCAGTCTTTCAAAATAGGGCTCAGCAGAGAAAAGGATGATTTTATACAGTGATTTAAAAACAATCAGCCAGTTTGGACGCGGAAGAAACACGAAAGGTAGTGGTTTTCATTCATATTGTTATAAAAACTCTTTTAATCATTATTGAAATTTTAATGACCAAAACATACGTTCGACCCGTGTCAAAAATAATTAAAACGTGATCAAAATAAAAAATTTACATATTTAATTTACATGGGGAAAAGACGGCCATGGTCGATTTGTACAGCATAGGAATTGTTGGTCTTTGCTTATATAATTGCGATCTAAATCAAAGTCAATTTGAATGCGAAATTTCTTAAATCCTAGAACTGCAGTAACGTATAACGTTTTTCGCTAGCTTTATATAAATATATTTTCATGTTTGCTATTAAAGTTATTTGGCAAGGTTTAAAGATCCATTTCTTGCATTTAAAGTGTCGCATTTTATCTACATCGATATCATAAACAGAAATTTTGATTTAACTTGTAACATTTTTACATTGTTAAATCACTCAAGTGCTGGAAAGGTTATATATAACGAAATAGTATTCCAAACTACAATTCACCTTGATTGCAAAAACTCCCTTTCGTCTTTAAACTTAATCTTCTTGATTTAAAAGCAAAATCTCTAACTTCCCATTAAAAAATATTTTCGTATCGTTGCTGATAAATAAATCTACCTTTTTTCTGTTACACGTCACTCACCCGAAGTTAGATAAAAATAAATAGCTATTCGCAAAAATTATTTTAAACTCTACGATTTCCTATATTTTACTTCCCTGGTTTATCGCGAGGGCGCATATTTACACAGAAATAAATTACTGTTGTAAAGTTATAGCTTCATTACATCGAACGCAATTTACGATGCAATTTTCTTTCTTAAATAAACCTATATACTCGTTAAAAGTCGAAGGGGCTTTATTAACAAAAAAAAAAATGGTACGAACAAATTCTTGTAAACATCAGTCGAAGTTAAAATAATTCAGCTATCTTGGAGTCTGTCCAAGGAAACCTATTATTTATTAATTTCACTTACCTTCGAGGTTCCCCGTATTCATCACAGAGTAAACACAGCTTCTAATCTCCAAACTCACTTACCTGAAACAAATGTAAAAGGTTTATTAATTATTTTGTACGTTTTAACAACGCTAACTAATGTCCATTACGGCAACTTGCTATAATTATTTGATTAAGTTATTACTAGGAATGATAATTTTCTAGTACTCGATAGTATTTTTTCCTTGATACTCTGCCTACCCCTTCGGGGATTATAGGCGTCATGTTATGTTACATACATAGTATTTTTTACGAAAACTAATTTATCTTAACAATTCCCGTTACTAACTTTCCTTTATATTTCACCAAATATGTGTTTTATGAATCCTTCCTCCATGCTAAGGGTGAACATTATGTGAAATGAAACGCACAACGACTTTCATGGCAGTTTTAATGAAGTGATTTGCCACTAATGACAATTAATTAGTGCGCATGTTTCCTCACAATGTTTGCTCACCGTTGAGCAAAGGATATCTTGGAAAAGACTCAAGTTATTTAGTGTTCTGACATCTGATCAAACTTTAAAAGTACAACTTCTCAACAGAGCTATGCTGGCGCTTTTTATATACTATCGGTGGTCTAACTTAATATTAGATAATAGAAACTACAATTGATTTATGAACAAACAAAAAAGATCAATGGATAAGAATTCTTTTGGGATTACTGAAGTCTCGAACTTTTGTTAATTTCTGAACTATATTAACAGCTTTTAACGTCGTTAAAATAACCCCAAAATTTTATAATGTTGCCATCACTGTATAATGTCAACGGTCCACTAAAAAGACTTCACACAACATACAATATACATTACGTAGATCTTGAGAGATATTAGAAATTTCCAATCTTTGCATGCATTTTCCTAACATAAAACTATAGTAATGATCGCTCTCCGAATTCTCCGCTCAAATTTCAGATCACATTTCTCATTTCGAAACTTAATTACTAATAACATTCGTTCATTTTCTCCGGATGCAGTGACAGCACGACGGCAAACCGGCTAAAATATAGAGCAGCAGCGGTGGGCCGACGGAAAATATGATGGGCGAACAATAGCTGCAATGGTGGAGACTTCCAAATCATTATTTATTGTTTCGTTAACGAGCTCGAAGAAACGGGCCGGATCTGCGGCCCGGTGCGGCCCGGAACCGGAGCTGCCTTATAAAACTACCTTCGCTCATACGGAATCGACACGATTCGGGTTAAGGGTTGACTTACGATCGTCTCGTTTACAAACTACATTAATCATGTTTAGTGATAACGCAACAAAGGGTCGGTGTCGCGACGACTTCCGCGTAAGTTTCACAAACGTTTTATTGAATTCGGAATTGACACATTGGTTTATGTTTTGATTTCGTATCATCTTCTTCCTAGCGTTGTGTACCATACCCATACCATGTGTACCATACCATGATGGGGTCGGTAATTACATTCTAGCGACTGCGATTTAACATTAATGTCAAATTATCGTGGAATTTATAACCTTAGTTTGGAGTAGGTATGCCTTAACATCAAGTTTATAATTTCTTAATGTCTCTAAGTAAGACTAACATTCCGAACCAGCGAAGAATGTTATTAACTCTCGGAATTATAGTTGATTACAAATAGACTTGAAAAACTAAACTTCACGACACTTTTTTAGCGGGGTTGGCAGAGAGAACCGAACCATATGGCATATGGAACGGTCCTTAATCGACAACAGTTTGCATTTTTTATTTTAATTTACTTTTACATTATTTTTCGTTACAATTGTTACAAAATCATTTTCATAATGGACAATAACTTTTCTAATTGGTAATTGAATGAAACACTACTGAAAACTTTTAGGTACTTTTGAGTAAAGTAAATTCAAATTCTCAAGTTCAGTGTCATCTCGCGATGGTACTTACTGATTGCGTGTTTTGCATAGCAATTCAATCCACTCCCACCATTCTGAAGGCACTTCAGAATTTCGTTACAACTTCTGTAGGGTGTAGACGCGTGTCTCAAGCCCAAAACCTTATTGAGGTGTTTTTCCTTTCTTTACTAAGTTGACAAGATATAAGTATGCGTAAAAAATATATTAGCCATTTAACTAAGTTCATCTTTTATATTTATGATTTCAAACTTTCGAGTTGCATTATCCCTAGAAACACTATTAACGGGACTAAACGTGCCCATGGTAGTTGCAACACGACCGGAACGTCAAGCTGTAAGTACTCATGAACTGTAGTACATAGTACATAATGCATATTGCGTTTAGTCTCTTTAGTAGTGCACCTTTGAAATTGTTGAAACTTCGCTGGTAAAGAAATAAAAAAAAAACATTTAAAAAACGAAACTAATATTGAAAATAGAAACATAGCTGGTAGAAATACGAGAGTAAAA
This sequence comes from Glyphodes perspectalis, assembly GCA_951394215.1. Taxonomy (NCBI): domain Eukaryota; kingdom Metazoa; phylum Arthropoda; class Insecta; order Lepidoptera; family Crambidae; genus Glyphodes; species Glyphodes perspectalis. The sequence goes on along the minus strand of OX596202.1, from coordinate 10,530,317 downwards.
TAGTTTTTCGTTAAAATCCGCCTCTCACGTATAGATTTTTATATATGTGTCTTTGGTGGATATTGGTCTCACATACGTTGAATGTCTATATTTAAAGTACAAATTTGTTTTTTATAAATAGATCAATACCTAAAATTATTAACAATTAAAAAGTGTCAAATGATTACATAATTATAATCTCACAAGAAAATACGTTATATTTTTCAATTTTATATGGCAAGAACATGATTTATAAACCATTTTAAAAGTATACATTTTGAAAGGTCCAATTCAATGTTGCAAGGCCCACATATCCAGTTATTTGTGTCATTAACATCTGCTTTCAAAGTATTCACAATGTTTGATGGTGTAAGACGTAGTTATACATAATTGACATCTATGGGAACCGTCAGTAATTTACTGTACCCAAATTTAAAGTTTTGATTGTTAAGCCGACTATTCTCTTACTGAAATCAATTACAGTGAATATTCGAAGTTCTGTGAGGGCCCTCCAATTTATTACCTACATGTCCTAAGCGTCAGGGTGGTTTACATAGGATTTCATTGTCTGTGTAAATACAGACATGAATCCGAAGTTACAACAATGTGCCCCAGTAAGCATCAACTGTTAGATCAATATTCACCGGCGTACCAAACAGGAGCAATATATGCAAATTAATGTTAAAATTTCCAGAGCGAAAAGTTAATTCCAGTTATAATGTCCTTAATACCCATAATCTCAAGACCGATCTCCGCGTTTAAAGCTAATTTGCGCTTTTAAACGGGAAATGTGTAAACGAACATACAAACAGCGCACCGGCTTGTTAGTCGAGCGGTGGAACAGCAGGAAGTAGATAGATAACCTTATTAGACTCTGATAGAATTGCAAGATATTAACCTTGTTATGCAGACGACGGCCGTTTCCGCCCGCCGGTCCACGCCTGGCGTCTAATGGCGCGCCCGTCCTGCAGCCCGTCTTCGATGGCCAAATGCGATGATTACGCGTCCAAAGTGTCTTTTAACCACCCAACGCAGCATTGATAGCCTCCAGAGCAATTACCAAACTTATACATAATGAGGAAATCATAAATGCACCGGGCATTTGTATCCCGATACCACGTTAATGCAACACTGATATTGAATCTACAATTAGATATTAAATTACCGGTAAATACTAACTTTGCATGCGAATGTTAAATTAATCAATGATAGGTATGTGACATGCATTAATTAATTATTATCTACACAAAGATAATCGTGAAATACCAACATTTTTGTACATTGAACATGTTATCATAATTCCCTTCAAGGCATATTGTGTCTAGCGCTCTCATGTTATTTTGGTATCTATTCAACGTTTTGGCCATCCATTACGACGTTAGGTCGGATTATATCTACAGCAAACCAGTACGGGAAACTATTTTCTTCGGAACTCTGTTTTTGTACACTAGTTTGTTGAAGATAATGGAGGATTGTTTTGGACTGAAAAGTAGGTCGAAACGTTTTTCCGTACCTGAGGCGACAAACTTCTACGCTCCTTCAACGGTCTTAAAGTTTTTCAATTAGTTAATTAAAAAACGAGTGTAAAGAGTACACGACGGTAAATCGAACAGTGCAGGATTTAGGGGGTCATAAAGACATTTTACACGCATCGGCGACTGAGTGCCGAGTTCGTAATTCGTCGAGGCACCCACCGAGACAGGAATGAGCTAACTTTTAGGAAAGACTACGGGCGAATGAGAAAACATTAGGGAAGTTGCTGCCAAGTGATAGACAAAAACGGCGAAATATATGTGGGGGCTTAGCGCGGAACACATCACTGCACGGTTTCAAGATACGCCGTGAATAACAATATAAACTCTGCAACTCCGCCGAAACTTGACGTGTGATTTATGTATATAAGGTGGAACTTTCTAAATTATACAAATTGTCGTAGTTATACGAGCAATTAGTCAACTTACACCAAACTTGTACGCGCAACAACTGTTTTGGGTTAAAAGGAAGGTTGTCTGACAAAAACGGAGACAGCTCTGTATTAAATTGATGTGTTAGATTGTGTTAATTGCTGCACGTGCTTAGCCGTAAGAGCCTTTTCGAGGAAATGTCTTAATAAGCGTCAATGAAGGGGAGGAGGCCAGGAGCAGGCATATGAAACATGTCTCGCACCCGCAGACGTAATAAGCAGCGCTCAACTGGATCATAAATAAAAGGAGAGCTGGCATAACAGCCGCTTAAGGCACGTCATCGGCAGCTGTCGCGCAGGCGAATTCTGACGCGATCCGATAAAAATATCTTCATCGATCGAACATTTCGCCTTTTGTATGTAGATGCAGAAAAGCGTGTTCCAGATAAAATTAAGTGAAGATATCTATTTACCCACGTAGACGATTCAGTAGTAGACTATGTCTTATAAATGAGAACGATGGTCGCACCCTCGCCGGGGACTGTTTTATTTTAGAATTTTACCTCTTTCGCAGATTTCTTAGCAATTTATCAAAAAGATATGTCGGTGAAAGGAAGCGGCGACGATGACGCCGCACGCGCGCCCCGGTACGCGAGCTCTGATAAATCATCACCCTCCAAATGAATTTATCTCTTATCGAAGAGCTGTAGTCTTTTGTCGTCATCTCTACTTGGCAGGTTTTCAAGCGTCGCTCTTAGAAACACCATTTTAATTTACTGTTTACATAACTTATTTATACACAGATGAATACAACAGAATATCGCGACGAAAATTTACCAAAAAGCCTTTTGTAAACACTCGATCATGCAGAAATTATTCACAAGAACGCATTTATCGGAAAGAGCTTATGACAAGGATATGATAATGTTTTTGAAGTATTAAAAGTCACTGGACGTCGCAGGGTCTTCATAAATATTTAAAGAAAACCATAGGGATTTAACTTTCACGACGACCGAAATATACCGCGCAAATTAAATATGTATGTAATGTAAATTTTGCGGTTCTAAAATTCATTTCAGTGGAATCTGCAATTATCGGTGCGTATTCGAGATGGAAAACTAAGCAGTTAGATTATAAACACGATTATCATAATAGCGGAACCAGAATGATTGGTCTTAAGTAAACGTAAGTTGGTTTATTCTCATAATATTACAGCCTACTGCTGTTCTATTGGTTAACTAAATAAATATTCAGCACTTTAGAAAATTTACATTCACATTTTTCATTTTTAGTTTAAACTCGAAGAATATTATAATCTACTCCTATTCTACTATAAAATATTAATAATGGCATACCAGATAATTAGGCTTTTCGAATTCATGAGTCACATTCAAATTCTTATTTTCATGAGATGAATGCAAAGAAATCAAACAAACTAAAGAAATTACGTCTATTTAAAGAGTATTCCTCGTACAACATCTAGAATATAACAATAAGTAAGTCCAAACTACCTATAAAGAGAAAACTTATCTAATTTACTATTTAAATTGATTCTAAATTCAACTAGAAAGTTTGTCAGGCTGAAGCATCAAAGGGCCGGGCTGGAGTTAAAGTTAGTCATAATGTTAGAGACGTTTTGCCCACGGTGGGCCCGGGACAGAACTGTCATTCCCGGCGAAGGCAAGCGCGGCGTCGAATGCCACAGCCCCGGGGCCCAACACTGTCTATCCGGGACCCCAGAAATACCAATTAAAGAGGTTAATTAAGCTGAGCGAAGACCCTTGTTAGTTGCGAAGTCTTAAATGATAACAGCGCATGTTCGTCCGGCAGCCGTTTTAAACTTGACTAATGGAGCCAAACTTACGAAATGTTTCTGGCATAGATTAGTCGCTGATGCATTGGGCGGATATAGAAACAGCGATGTTTTTGACAGGGCAATCAGATTTGATCGGTTCATGTGAAACCACCACGTCTGATCAGCTTTATGCAGGCAGTAGTTTGGACGTATCACGGCGTATTTAATCGCAAGCATGTATAAATCCACGTCTCATTTAAATATTGTCAGTAAGAAACAATCCCTAAATTACACTTTAGAGATGTGATAGCAAAATTTTGTTTACTTAATTTTTGCAAGTAAATTGGACAAATTATAAGGAATTGCTAAAAAGATAAAGCTATTTTGAGCCATCTTGAATTATTCTGAGTTGTTATTTGACAGTCTTAGTTTATAGACATAAGCTAAAATATGAAAATTGTATCGAGATATATGTACTACGTACTACTTATATCTCGATGGAAAATTGTTACAAATTTAAGATACAGTTTGAATCGCAGTCAACAAACAAACCGCTCGCCATAAACCATTTTTCAAGAGCAATTCAGTGAAGCGTTTTATTTAAAACAAAAACAGGCTTATGTATAGATGGTGAGAATAGAGGGCTCCTTTTTAAGCACAGATAATTCTACATCATACAACTGAGGGATCAACATAATAACAGTAAATTACAAATGTAACACAGCGGTTAATTACTGGATTAGCTGCATTAGCGTTAATTTGATCGTCCTAGAATGGATTGCAAACTATTAATTATCAAAACTATAGCGGTTAACGTGCACTTGAGATTAAAATTTTGATTAAAGTGTATTTTTTACGTAACTATAATTAAAATTGTTATTAATATATTAATTCAAGTTTTAAATATATTTATTAAAGATGGTTGTGGCAATTTCATATTATGGCATAATGTTAGGATACGACAATGGCAATTAGCTTTAGTTACAACCATAGTAACGAAAATCCTTTTAAATAAGGTTTTGCTATGGATGATATTTATTGGTGAATGTCAACATTGTGTAACACTTTAGCTTAGCCCCGACTACACAATTTAATATATATTTATGTTCTTTACTTATTTGTATAACGAGAGAGAGCAAAAATCAACGCAAACCGAACTAAACTTTATTACTTGTTATTTTGCTTGTATCATAATAAATAAGTAATCAAATAATCAAGTTACGTATCGTCAGAGTAAACAATATCGTGATATCTTCTTTTGTTTTTTGTCTCCACCTCGAACAATTAGATAAGTTGTTATCATGATTTTATTGGAAATAACTATTCAATAAAATCTTAGAAATGTATTGTTCTCTCAATTTAAACTTGCAATTATTTAAATCTGAGCGACAGTACAATAATGATATTATCAAGCTAAACTCAGGATAGAGCCAGTTGATAGTTGGTAAAACATATTAAAATTTGGGATCATTAAGTTTTTAATGAGTAAGGCATCTAAGTTCATTGTGCTTTTAATGTATAAATTAACTAATTAGCAGTGAATCTTTAACATACTGACTAAAGCGTTCATCTTGAATTCCGGTAACCCTAAAGAAAATATTGTTCCCGTCTAAACTTAGCCAAAACATCTGATATAACGTCCTCAGTGCGATTTCCGCGAATCCTCCCACTAGTTTGTCTTTAAGTCCGCGTAAGCCCTAAAAGACGTGAGGAAAATAGTAGATAAAGAAGCCACTTTTTTTACCCAATTTAGTCAAAAGACAAAATGATAAATATCTAACTGGAGTCCTTTTGTCTTGATTGTACCCCGACTGGTCCGAATTCGGTTTACATGTTCTCTATCAATACACATTCACATTAATCGTCTCAGTACTAAATATAATCTAAACAGATAATACTAATTAAAATGGCAAAAAGTTTTAATGTTTTGACTCGTTCGCACATAAAGGCTGATCGGATTCGGATGTCATTTGGCGTACCCGTCTTGTATGCCAGACTCATTTCAAGTTTTTACTGCGATTGGCACAATGTGACTGGCTGACTAGAAAAATTAATAGTTTCCGAGCGATAAGCAAAAAGTGACAAACGGCATTTTATGAATTTGGGATTATAAAATATAGTAAAAAAGACAATGTACTTAAATGAAACGATGTAGGTGGACAGACTCCTTGATTCAGGACTAATTGACCGATTGGGCTTATTTAAAAGATTATCTTAATGATCCAAATGCGATATTTATGTTTTTTGCATTTTCATAAAGGAAAGTAATACAAGAATTTACCAAAAGGACATTTGCTTGGGTAGTCGTTGTCAAATAGATAAGTTAATGGATTAAGATTCATTTTACTGTACACATCAAACCAGAAATCAGCGGCTGTGATCACGAACCAAAATTTCGGGTCTAAATTTGTTGTTGTCTAGTTTTAATTAATAATCAAGTAAACAATAGGTTGCGTCCTAGCCCGCTAGTTAAAGTGGCTGTTTAAGCTTTAGCACGTTTCGTATTTTGAGTTCAAGTTGGTATCTACGGATTGAAGTCGACCATCGGTCGGATCGCGGCCGGCCGGCACTCCTTTTGTAACATGTGTTTGGACCGTACCTTAATTGGTATTTGCTTTACGGGCCACCGCTTACGCTTAACTATTTACACAGGTATTATTACAAAGAAGGCATCCGCTATTTTAAATTCCGAATAGAAATATTATCGAATAAGGGTTTCGAGTATATATTCCAGCAACGGGCATCCTGTAAATAGACGGTACCAGCGCAACTCTCGAGAGTATTATAGATATATTAAGTTGACTTTGGTTTGATGGACTCGTCAACTGGTTGCCGTTACGCGGAAAACAAGATTAATAGGCGCCGTAAATCATATTTTTGCCGTCGTAAATTGTATATTCTATTCCACAATTTCATTAAGTTTTTATTACATTATTTACATTTATACTAATTTAACATTTCACTAACGAATAACCGGAATACCAATATAAATAAGTAAAAAATATGTACGTATACAAAACATTTTATTAGTTATTGAAGAAAGTATGATATGTACGGGGTTATTTGTCTAACAATATCTGCTATTATAGTCATAAACTTTCCTAATAGAACTATAACGAAACTTCATACATTTACATATCTACATATTTACATATAATAATTAACTTTACCGTGCGTATATTTATCACTATTTCGATCTCTTAATTTATAATAATAATATTCCAGTTAATTTTTAAAAGTTTGAAAATTGGAGCTGTTTTTGTGCTCATAATATACTGCCTATGAGGTTATAATGTTTGTAAACCACACGGCATAAAACTCCACGTGATGGCAGAGCAAATTTCACAATACGACCGGCTAACATATCTAATTATGGCAAATAAACTTCCCACAACTAATAATTTTGCGGTATTTACCTTTCACGGCATGGTTCAGTCACATCGCGATACAAAGTTTCACTTTAAATGACCTTTCACAAAAAAGGGCCGCCCCACAAAAACAGGCCAGACAAATTGGTTAAGTAGTAAGGTAAAATGATTACAGAGCAACGTTTTATATTGGTTTTAATCATTTCACCAAAGAGACATTCCGGTTCTGTGATCAAAGCAGATTTAATTAAAAATCTCGCAATAGAGGGCTGTCTAAATTCCTATCAAGGAAGGACGAGATTTTCCTTTTGTACCAGAAGATTTAATGAAATCTCATTTGGTTTTAGGTGACTCGTCGTTACACGTTTACCTACTAACTCAATCACACTTGTGACATATTAGACACAAGTTTCTTGGAGTAATTTACCAAACAGATTACACTCGACTTAGACAGAACGTAAACAAATAAAGACGAATGGTGGTTTTAAATACTAATATGATGATACGATAGATATATTATCCGCCATATATCGATATATATCTTCGCAAAAACAATAAGTTTACCCTTACAGTTCTTAAAATGCATTCTTACAAAAACATTTTATCTGAGGAAACCAAGAAACATAAACAAGTGACTGCATATTTATCATTACAAATTGATTTCATCAACTCGTCCGAACTTTATTCAAAACTTAAAACAATAAAATCATAATCCACTACATTCATTAAATATTGATTTAATTTAATCTCAGAAAGATACAACAGATTGTACAATGGGCAACAAAAAAACAATTTTAGCACTTGCAAATGCTCGTTCACGTACTATTACACATTCAAATATTATAAACGTTTCCCAAAGTTACATGTAATATTTTATGGCTCGCGAAATAAATACATATATAAAAAAGCCTAACGTTATATGTTCACTGTTAGAAACATTACATTAGCAAGTTCCTTTGACAAGCCAAATTCCACGCAGCCGAAACCGTAGCCGAAACTAGTCTCAAGAGCTTAACTCTCTCCGGGGAAGAATCCTATTTTTTCTTCGTTTCTGTCACGCCCGCTAAGCTCCCACACGATACGATTTAACTTTTCCTTCCCCAAAATTACCGTTACACAAAATTAGACTAGCAGATTATCATGCACCCTACGCTTAATAATTTGCACAATTCCATAGAATTCGGGACGAACCCACGTGTTACATTAAATTATATTCAAGGTACACTTAGCAAATGCGAAAATATATTCCCGCAATTTCTTCTGCTGCGAGGCCGCATATTAAATTAGACTGAAAGGAGTAAAATAAAAATGTAAAGCGGATCTCAAAGGAAGTGAAGGCTAAAAACGTCTCGTCAAGCGTGAATCTGATTTCACATTTATTGGTCTTGATAAGTTTCTATTTCATTTGAACAATTTAAAGACAAAATAAATACGAACGAACAAGGTTATAATTAGTTTTTTCTTAATTAACTGTATTGTATAGAAACGGAATTGTTCATACATGCAAATAATTTTTCAGAGATATCAAAAGAAAATCTATTTATTCTTTTTTCTGTCAAGTTAACAGTGGTATCTGTCTTCCATTTTACTAGTCAACAAACAAAATAGTTATCGACTATCGACAGAACTTGTAAGAAGTTTCAGTCATAATCATATTTTCTCCAAAACTCTGCGCAGACGGGTGAGTAACAACTTCAACTACTATTGTACAAAATATTGAGTATCTTCGGAAATGCATTGTGAAAGATTCCACAATTTATGCCCGAAATAGTGAATATTTCCAATGTAGAAAAAAATTTAGGAGAGAAAACAACATCTAAATAGAAATTCAATGGATTAACTACTCTAGCAGCTACAAGAAAGTTTCTTCAAGACTTGTTTCAAATATTAGTTTTATGAATGGCTGAACAAGCTGTAAATGTTGTCACCATAATCCTAACTAAAATAATTGTAACATACTTATTGTAAATTTTGCGATAAAAAGAGTAACTATCGAGTTTCCTGCTGGTTCTTCTCGGTAGAAGCTACTTTCCGAATCCGGTAGTAAATTTTCATTTTCATTTGTATGTACTGACGATTTATAAGTGCTTATTTGAGCCTACGTAAATAAAGATAATTTCATTTCATACATTTTTATATTGTTGGAATAATTTATGCCTTATCTAACTTTTTTGTAACAAAACTAGAAATGTTTTACAGAGGCCTCTAATTATATTTATGTCTCCCACAAAGTGGCGGATATTAGCTTATTATGACAGTTGAACTCGGATATCATATTTGCGTAGACCCTTCTAAAACGGCGTTTTCGCTAATAAAACCCAATGGGCCCAACTAACACATAATTGGCTCAGTTTAAGTAATAGTTTAATAATATCCTTTACGTTATAATTTGAATTCCAAAGAACCGACGTCATTCATTCATGTTTGAATAATATATATATAATTATCGATAAATATGTTATTTACAAACTACAGGAAGATATAATTTGAAATTTATTATTTATTTGAATCAGTAGGTAGTAATAAAATAAGAAATGTGCATTTTAGAGGACTTAATAACAAAATACTTATACTCTCATATAAATTGGCGAGCTTCGCCCATGATATGACTGAAATAAAGGTAGATTTTGTATGATTCAACTATCAAAACAAGTTGAAAGTGAACTATCACATATGCCAATCGAAATGTGTATGGTTGCCAATTTCGCCAAGATTCCAAGAAGTGTTTACCGCAAAACTAAACTAAGACGTTTCATTACATTTTTAAAAGTAGCAGAAGATCCAACGTCTATTCTTTAAAGTAATAATTAATTAATCGAACGGATCCGATAACTACAGACATTTTAAAAATTAATTTTTAAAAGCTATGCGAAACTGTTTCGGCTTGCTTACTTTGTAATACGAGAAGCTAGCGTTCACAAAAGACAAACCATCGAGGTCACAAAGAACAAAAGAAGCGCCACCCATTTGTAATATCGATATATTATTACGGTGTCTAATGCAAGGCGGTGCATGTGCAACGCACAGTACAGGCGTGTCGGCGTGAGATAGGCGGCACATTGCCTTATTTACGAGTTCCTTTCCTTGGCAGGGATGTCAACCCCTTTACTAGAACACGAGGTTAGTGGGCGTGAACTGCCAAGGCAAATTTATCGCGTGCACCCATACAGAGTGTTTGAGACGCCGATACTGGTGGCCGAGTAATAAAACGCCACTTGAATGCGTAGCAACCGTGCTAAACTCGAACCAATCTGGAAGATGCGCCGTGAAACTCGTAAACTTTCCACTTTTAATCGAATGGACAGGTAATGCCGGCAGTCTCCGGGGTAATATTGCAGCTTTATGTTTGGGGACAGTAATAAATACCGTTAAGTAATAGTGTTTGGCTTTAGCTTTACTTCTCCTTTTTTATGCGCTAACGCCCGCAATAATTTACTTGGAACAGCTGCTACCTAATGTGCTACAAGTAAAGGAAAACTTGTATCGCTTTCAATGAAAAAACCTATTACTAAAAACATTAAGGCACGTCTGGATATCATATCTAGTTTTACTTGAACAAAGTCAGATGAAAAGACATCTTTTATTTAATTTTATCAACTTTAACTGGCTCGATGACGCATTTGTTAAACCCTGCCCTATGCGCCAAGGATTGTGGGTTCGATCCCCACCCAGGACAAACATTCGTGTGATGAATACATGTGTTTGTTCTGTGTCTGGGTGTTAATATCTAATATTTAAGTAGCTTAGCTCGGACTCAGATCGATGTATGTGATGTTGTGGATATTTATTTATTATTTATTTATATTAAATAGTTATAACATCTCTCTTTATTCTACTACTACTACTACTCATTAAGTATACTGTATCAAATAAGTCGTACTAATTTCAAATGATAAAAAGGGTTATTTAGAATACCTCAAAAATCATTTATTAAGAAGACTACTAGAAATTTACAATTTATAGACAGAATTATATAGTACATCGTGCATTTCTTATAAGTCAAGACAGAATTTCTAAAGGATGTAAAAAAAAGAAGCAGAAGGTACTAATCCTTTTAACGGAGTATGGAGAACTTTTCCTACTTTTACTTGGTATAAAATATCCATTGTGTTGCGTTTTACTGAACAAGAAGCATGCTTAAACATGGTCAAATTCACGTTCTTTCAATTAAATAAAATTAAAAGGAATTCCGTCCGACTAAGACACAAATAAACGCAGAGTATACCTAACGTAGTTAGTGAAACACGCCAGCGCGTTCTCGCGTTAATCTTAAGTAACGATACGTCTTTCTTTAGTTCCCCTATCGCAAATAACAATTGTTCACACAGAATTGCACTTCTAAAAAGCAATTAAACTATGATCTTCAAATTAATTAATGCCCTTCTAAGAGTTTGAGATAATAACCTTCCAGTGGCGCCAGATGTTGACGGGTATAATAGCCAAGTTATGAATTTTAATGTCTGCTCGACGAAAATCGGAATGAATATTGAACACAGTAAAAAAAGGAAATAATTAAGCCAGAAAAGGATGTTTCCGCCACGGAATGGCTCAGCATCTCTAGGGAGGGAAATTTACGAGGAACACTGAAAAATAATTAAGATAGAATCTCATTAGGGCGGTACACAGCACGCCTGTTCACGTTAGGTGAAGAGCGTTTACAATAGTTGAATTCGTCCTGGGGAATCGTGTCTATCCCCGATCTACCTCTAGTTAACATGACTAAATTCCGAGGGTGCTTTAGTAAAATAGGGGAATAAAAAATATGTTTGTTTAATAAGGTGGACCAAACGCAAATTGAACATTAACTTTATCGCGCAACGCAATATATTAGTACTTGTATTTGGAACGATTCCAAACATTAAAACGGAATACGCACTCGCAATAATAGGAACACTTTTAAGTAAAAATACGGATGGCAATTAATTTTTATTATGTTCATCTTTCAAGAGCCGTGAAAGAAAAACTACAGTATACATTATACTATGAACTGGATCATCATTATAAGCTCGCTCAATACTCGGCACAATAGCAAATAAAAATTAATGTTTAATTACAAAAAACCAATTAGAACTTTTCCTATTAGAACCAATTAGAACTTTAACCTAGATCATTATAAAAATTAAGTAACATTATCCTTTTTGATACTTTGAAGATATTTGCATAAAAATTTACTACAGTGTCAAAGTGTTATTTCATTTTATATTATCAGTCGATCTAACCAGACGCTAAAAATAAAACAATTTTTGGTTTTGATATTCATCACCTAAAGTGCTGAATAGAACTACTACGCACAGTACGGAAAATCATCACGGTATATGAATTTGCCGATGCAGTGCAAGTCATCAGATTCCATATAACGCAACTAGTTCGTACGCTGCATCCGCTCCGATACCAATGAAGTGGACCCATATCTTAAAATCAATGGATAAAATGGATAAAATTCTGCTCAGGCAATGTAACGGCCACTAGCAAGATGTTTATAGCACTATAAAAGTATATATTAACTTAGAAAAATGTTAAAGAACCAAACATATAAATGTATTATATATGTGATATACGCGATAGATGCGTTTCATGGTACACGTGTTATATTTTCCTACTTACTCTTTGTGCTATCTACATACCTTTATGTATACATGACAAGTTAACGCGAATCCGAGATGCATAGTTCTGTGGAGACATGTCTGTAATACCAATATCTGTAAATGTTTCGTGAAATAGTATTTCACAAAACATATACAGATGCAGACAGATGCGTATTTTAGAAATACGCAGAAGCTTATATCGACGCAAGATGATTTTATAAGATAACCGACTTAAGGAACAATATAATGAAATATATAATAAAGGAATAATTTAGTGAAGTTTCGACGGAGTTAAACGGGTTTAAAGAATTTGATGAAGATTATGCGGAGGCGTTTTGTACTTTTCAAGCATATTATTATGCTTCTTTATTATTTATATTCATATTTTATGGTATATTATTATTTTGGAACAAATTTTATATTTTTTGTTAAAAATCATAATTTTAAATACAAAGTACCATTTACTAGCTGTACCTTTGATTGTATTTTCATATGACATTAAAAGACTCAAGCTAGCTTTTACAAGGAATCAGTCATTTTAGTCGATAACATTTCTAAATCCTAATGGTCAAAAACGTTTCTGGAGCCCAACTGCGTAATGACGCTTACATGCCTCAAAGGGACCACTCGGATCATCGGCAAGCTATAAGCATATTCACCATAACGCAAGATACGATCGAATTGCATGAATACACGCTTCAATAAATGCCTTGTGAGCCTCTGCGTGGAGGGAAGTACGGGCATGCTACAATCGTTGCGAGCGAGGTATGTGGGCTCACAAACAGACGTTTGTACCTGCCTGTATAGATAAGCAATGGACCACATGTACTTTCGTGAGAACTAATGCTCAAATTCGGTCCCTCTGCCGGTGTATTGAGACGTAATACTCTAATGATGTTTGAAAGTGAGAACTTACACAAGGCGTCGTTTAATAAAACAAGCTTTATTTCAATGTTCGATGTTAAATTAAACATGAAATATATCTTTCATGTATACTTTCAATAATAAACGAGATGACCACGGCTACCGCAAGCTTTTTCTACGACAGAAACTATTTAATACTACGAATTAGAAATTGAACCAGAAGCATATTTTACTCTTTTCAAACCAATTCTACAAACTAGTTTTTTTTTTTAGTTTTAAAGAATCACTAAACGCTTATGTTTAAATTTAAAATTTAACATTGAAATAAAGCTTGTTCAGTTGAATCATTGTTATTTAAAACTGAACTAACACCCGGTAACGTGAAGTCTCGCTCATTATGTATTTGAAACACTCGTCAGCGCACAGTTCAAATTTCCACACGGATTAATGGTGCGACACTTAAAAACCGGTGCTCGTTCGAGAGCGATAATTTGACGTAGGGTGCACCTAGGGGTGAACTATCAAAACTGGTGTTGCAGTTTTTTTCCCATAGTTTTAAACCGTTCAAAATCTGGCTCAGTTTTATGCATCTGGGAAAGCGACTGCCACCGGACTTTTGCAACCCTTAGTCTAGATGTCTTCACATTTTTTATGCCTTAAACTTTGTACCTGGCTTATATCTGAACATGATAAACGATGGTTCAAATATTTATCAGGTTCAGTTTTCAAAATGTTATTACTAATGGGAGCTACGTATTTAATTCGTTCTCCTTTTTTGGTCAAAAATATCCATCGCTGTCATTGTCATTTATCCGATAATTTAACAAATTGGGGCATTCAACATTTCCCTTAAAATCGTATACGTTCAACGCAAATCGGTACACCTGGCAACACTAGATGCACGTAACAAAGCGCCCTCCCCAGAGGGCAGCATCGCAGCCAGTGTGCCCGCTGCATTACCGATGGATAGCATAACCTTTGTGTACTCATTCGAATGCCGCTCATATCGGTGCGCCGCCACACCGCGATGGTACAATAGCATCAACAACACTCCATATTAAAGGCCCCAAATTGTAGTTTAATTTATTCCGGGCGTGTCTCGGCAACGGAATCGCAATAACCGGGAAAACAATACCACCATTTATTGAGAGGCGGTTTGATTGCACTTATTGCTAGCTCAAATACTGGCGCGTCAACAATCCGAGGGCTCAAGCCCGGGGCATCTGATCCAATTTTTACTTGACTCCAGCGGTCAATATCTCTTTAGTCTCGTGAGAATTAGGCACTTAGCTATATAATACATACTCGGGTACACAGTTCAGCACTATCGACTGAGGGCTTTTCTCCAATTTCGGAACGTGGAGAATGGACAGTAAAGGAAAATATAGATCCATTGCATATCGTATTCGAGCCGAGTCGTCGTACAAATTGCGAACCGGAATTGATTGAATACCCTTCTCGCTTAATCACACCTAACTTTGTATAACTGTGGAGGTTAAAACGTTTATATTAGTGGACGGAGCTCACGGAAGATTTATTGTTCGTGAATTGGTTTAATAATGGGCCAATGAGACGGTAACAATCAGATTCTTGCCTAGGATTCGTCCTTTATTTGAGATTTTAAAATTAATATTCTTGAAGGCACAGCCTTTTTGATCTGTTAGAAGCTTATTAAAAAAAACTCATCAAACTACTTCTATTAAATTATAGATTCAGCTGGAACCTTAATAATTAGAACTACTTTCAATTTATTTTCTACTGAAGCGTTGTTATTTTCACCAATTAGGTACAGACAATACTTGGAAGAAACGTATTTTTCTGAAATCTAGCTAAAAATAATAAAACACCTTTAATATCAATTCATTTAAAAAACGCTAAATATAGCTATTTACGTAATAATTTGAGAATCCTCTAAAAGTATTCATGAAACGAAATCCAGAACCTACTTACATATTTCAAGGGGCGAACATAATTTTCTGTGGCAATAAGGAAAATAACGTGCAAACAAAAACATATTTAACGTGGAACCTCCTACCCCACCTTGTTAACCCACATGATAAAATAGGTAGCACATGTTCCACTAAGACTTTGTGAGTGGAATGCAATTGTTCGCCGATGTTTGTCCCGGGACGACAAACGATCCTAGCCGGCATTTGGGCGATCGAATTAGATTCTGATATATTTACATTAGTTCTCTTTATACGCTGAGCTAAAGCACGGTCGGCAAACGAAATAATGGGTATGAGATCCCCGCTTTAGAGAAAGAACAATACAGTTGTCGTGAAAATTATGTGAGTTTACATGTAAAATAGCAAGGCATTAGTGGACGTAGACCCGGTGCACCGCTGCACCGCACTTCTGGTCCCACTGTTCCACTGAAGTAAAACTTCCAGCCATTGTTTTGAACATCCTACCTATAAGTTGGATCTTGTGTGCACTTGGCAAATGTCTTACACTTCATAAATTCCGTCGCACCGAGAACTTATATCGAAACTTAAGAGTTTACAAACTGATACAGTGTTAAGTCTAAATACTTCGCTGTGCAGCTACGAAGTCCCCGGGCTGATATCAAATCATTAATTGCAATACTTTTTTTATCATCTTACACTTGTTTTTTTTTTATTCTTAAATGAGTTATTTTTTTTTTTCGGAAAAGACCATTGTCTAATTAAAAATAACTAACTTTCCCGGGCGATATGGACGGTTATTTCGATGAAATTAACAAATGGCGTGGGCACAACAATAAAATAGATAAGTCTATATACTAAGAATTTCATTTCCGTTACTTATAACATTTGGCATATCTAAGTACTAACTAACTAAACTTCACACCACTTCCCTAGCAGGGTAGGCAGAGGGAACCGAACGCCATATGGCACGATCCTTACACACCTCACTCGCTTCTTCAACATTCATTATCATTTTCATACAAGCTCTACGGTTTTTATGACTCCTAACATCACCTTCATCTAAGTACTAATTCTAAATATTAACAAAATTGAACCTAAAAAAGGACTTAAAAACAACAACGATAAAAATCAATATGTCGACGCCGGGTTCAAACGATACAGCCATTTATATTACAGCAACGGAAAGATGAAGGAAATTTGTAACAGCTCGTCGAGCCATAAAGTGTAGTGCAAAAAGGCTTTCACTTAAATATTTTAAAAGGATTATGGGGTCTTGTGTGGTTCGCGATTTATCTTCTTAACGACTTCCGCAATGTGACGCGTTGGGTGCCGTACTCAGTAGTCGGTGGGCGCCGAGCGGGCGTCTGGAGTCGGCGCGTGCGCCCAGCATCGTTGTCGAACGATCACTTTTGTGTCACTTTACAAGCAATTTTTAGGTTACTAGTATTTAGTTTTTATTATAATAAACAAAAAAATGAGAATCTATTTTTTAAAGATAAGTAGGTAATGCCAACGTAGTGAGTTTCATACTTAGTTCCAAAATCAGACAAACCTGCAGATATTTAAAAAAAAAATCAGTCGAATTGAGAATCTCCTCCTTTTTTTTGAAGTCGGTTAAAAATCGAGCAAAAACAAATAAAAAAAAAAAGCTTAAATTACATAACCTTTTTTTTGTTGCACTAACTAGTCTACTTTGTTTTCAAACAGATTAGTATTACCAGAGATTTTCCGCGAATTTTGTTTTGACCACTATATTTGTTCGTTTTTTACTGAATAAAACATACAGGGGCTCCCTCACGGCGCGGCATGCTGATCGTCGCCCGACCTATCCCATTCTCACACAGCAACCACTCACACGTTAGTCGTCATTTTTCATCTCGACATGCATATTCAACGCAACAATAAATCATCCGAGCCATCCCCGCGCAGCCAAACGAAATGACCCACTGTACTGTCGCGAACCGGGAAAAATATCGTACAAAAAGTGTAAGTAAACAAACGAATCCACCGAAATATAACGTTAATAATTACCCACCCTTTCGAGTCGTTGATAAATAGCGTCATTATTATCACCAACGCGGTGAAAAATGGTTCTCTCTCTTGATATTTATTCAAATAGCTAGCCCACGAATATTCTTTTTATGGAGCTTATGATTTTGCTTTCCCGTTTTCACTTGTGCAATCGTTCCCCAAAATGTATAAATAATACCGGCGATGATGTCTGTCTGTAATGGATATTACAATGGATTTAACTGAAATGCAATTCCGCTTCCATTTACTTTTATTATAAGACTCAACTGTGATATTGGTTATTTCATGAAAATTATTAACCATTCAACTGAAGATACAAATACTGAATTATAAAAGCGAATCTTTTTGATCACCGATGCAAAAATAATTCTATGTCACGTATCTTCTTGTATCCATCTGGTAGCGAAATATGAACCTATTTCCGTATGATTTTTAAGACTTAAATACAGACGTTTATTTATTGCAAAATGTAATCTTACCGGATTCCAAAAATTATTTTATTCAGAACATACTTGTGATCTTTAATGCACAATTTCAAGCATTTGATGATAAGGACAATGGAATGGCCGATTTCCAGTCTTAGTAAATAATTTTTGTATGCAGTTGCATTAAATTGTAAATTTAAAATTTAAATTATAATGGTGAGTTATGTTGCTTTTTAAATATTCGCGGTACAACTTTAATAAAGGTCCACGTATTTCGAGAATATGCATATTGGCGAGAAAACGTCGGTTGGTTGAATACCAATCGAATTTGTCTTTGAAAACCGCCCAAACGTTGTTTCCTATTTCCCTCTTGATAGGTGTTCTGCAAAAATACAAACTCACTTTAGTCTCATGTTTCACAAATAATTGACTTTCAAAAATAAAAATGTATAAGACTGAAACAAACGTCTAATTATTTCGTTTAGTGAATGGAAACACAACTCATATACGTAATTCAATGTAATTTCTCTGTTTTTTTTTTTGGCATCATAATCACCATATATTATTTTTTTCAGTGTATAGGTACAAAGAAAATAAACCTCATATGTCTACCGTAAAGTATTTTGTCACGACAGCTATGAAATATTTAAGGCTTATAAAGTTACGTCCTGTATAATTGAGCCACGTATATTAAATTCGCGGTTTCAACATAACCCCTGTATGTATTATCTGATGAGAAAATAAAGAAAGGCTTGCTTTGTAAGCAGTTTTTTAATTAATGATGGGATGATTTAATTACCTTATTCTACGTAAAAAAAGGAGCCAAGTGGGTATTCCAAGTATAATTATATTGTTGAATATAAAAATCTATCTATCTATAGATTATAATAGATATATTATATATGCGTTTATATAATATATCTATTATATAAACGCATATTATATGATGTAATTTCTCCAAATACTTTTAATTAGATTATCTACATAAAGGTTAACAATATACACGCTTTAGGCCATTACCTATCGTAATAATCGTTATAATTACCAAAACGAATCAGTATTAATTTATTTATGTAATTATTTGAAACTCGTATGGTTTTCAAACTGTAGTAACGCAAAATATAAATTAACTCGTTAATTTTGAAAATCCACTTACCAGTTTATAAGAATTATTTTCTTCACATTGGTTAATGTTCTATTAATATTATTACAATCCTTGTTAAATAATGTCGACGATCTTTATGTAGATTAAGATTTAGATGTACCCGGCTAAAATCGCAGTTGAAATAGACGACTAAAATCACTGTTGAATATCTCAAGCATATCGAACGGTTACCGGCTGCCAGGCCGCATTGTTAGGGGTAATGCAGTTATATGCGCTCGCTGACACGAGCTGTGAAATTATTCAATGGTTACAAGACAATCAATATTTGACATTGATTGTCAAACGTTTATATATAGTCGGCTAAAATCCTGACGAGTCCATATGCAGTAAAAGCAGTAACAGCCTTTATAAACAATTCGCAGCTGCTATGCAACATTGTGAAGGTAATGCTAACTGCATTACCGTATGCGCTCGCTGACACGGGCTGCGAAATAATTCTAAATTGGCCATGTGTCATAGAGTACCGAGCGCGCCAGCGCAGAACGGACGTGCTCTCGTTAAATCTCCACATTACTGGTGACGTATTCCATCGACGTAGCCCCGCTGCCGAATTTCCTATTTACATAATTACTGTCATACGCGCCCGTGACACAAGCACGAATAATATCACTAACCACCGTTTTAGTAGCAGCTGTGAAACTAATTGCAGTCTATTTGCTTTTCAATGTTTTTCAGCTAATGCACTTTAAATTCTTCATCAAAGAATACACTTCATATTACATTACACTAACTTATACAAAACAGACAAACAACTTCATTGCAGTCGTCTACAACTAGGTTACGCTCGATATTTCATAATTTCTTTCCTCTCCACTATTTCCATGGACAAGGATTTTTTCTTTAAACTTCAACCCGGCGAAACGATACGATACGAACCAGGAAAAGTTTAAATTATTCGAAAACAAAGAGTCCAGAATAACAGAGATTGGTTGTAGAAGTTTTTCCGCAACGAAAAATTTTATGTAGGCATGTCCTAGAACCTGGCTTAAGTCTTTTCGAACTGGGGTTTCTGCGCACCGCATTAATCTACGTCAGGAATATTGGAACAAATTCTTTTTTTGCATATAAAACCGTATAATAAACTCATCTATATTTTCTGTCTTCGTCTACTTTATATTCAATAAAAAACCTCTCGGGGAGATGGCAGAGAAGATTAAGCATTTTAGGAAAGTTTTGAGCTCAAGACGGTAGAGGAACAAATAACAGGATACAAGCATTCGTCCATTATGTTATAATCTGTTACCTTCTCGCTTACAAGTATTTATACTTCATAATTTTTAATTGATTTTCATGGTATAATAATTGCTGTAAAATGTCTTTATTAGTAATAATTATTATATTTTTTCTCTAAAATGTAATATCGTAAACCACAAATATATAATTTCATTGCGAATTTTTAAACCGAAACCAAAAGTAAGATACAAAAATATAAACTGCCTTCCCGCCAGATGGGCTAAACCGAGTAAAAAAGCCGCAATCACAAAATAATAAAAAAACGCAAACTCGACTCAATTTATTTAATAAAGCTGACGGAAGCTGTTATATTGAATAAAAATGACAGTAATAAACGTAGCCTCAGAGGTCTTAAGTGGAGTGAAGCCTACATCTTGTTTATTTATGACATCCGGGAGTGATTTCACGAACATAAACTTGGAGTAATGAGCCGCGACGCTACCTGTGCCGGGACCTCGGTCACCAACAACCTTGTTCACTCTGGAACACATTTACATACATTTTCCTGTACTACATATAAATATGGGATTGCAATAAATAATAATAGAATGCGGTCAGTAAGAAACTTTCACGGGAATTTGTTTCATATTAAAATCCCTTTTATATGAAATATATTAATTTATGAAACTGTCGTTTGTTGTGAAAATTGTACAAGTCAAGCGATGATACTTGTGGATAAATATATAAAAATATATTTGAATAAAAGTATATTTGTATTGTTAATTATAATTGAAACGCACAAAAAATTTGCTGATTTAATTATCAAACAATAAGAAATAAAGATTAGTGAGGCGCTGGCTCTTGTTTTTATTACTTTTCTTCAAGAAGATTTTATTTTCAGAGATAAAAGAATATCTGTACTATAAAACTATCCAAGATTTCCAACTTTACTGCATAAAAATTAAGACATTCTGTTTTAAATGAGAAAAGGTAAACTAGCCAATCTATGAAACAGTACTTTTTTCCTTAAATTCTTTTGTATTTATGTAAGTTCCTATTCTTTATATCCCGGACAAATTTAAATTATGTTCTTCAATGCGGTTGAATTCACGAGATTTCTCGCTATAATTTTTATTTGAAAGTTTAAGTGACGCATAATATATCCGTCCCAAATTGGGTCGCTGAGTGAGATTAAGTAAGTTTGGTATATGTGAAATTTGTTTTTAATTCAATTGTGAGGTCGTAGCAAGTTTTCATCAAACATGAGACCAAATCCAAAATCAATTAGTAACGCTCGCTAGAGTTATTTCCGCGTTAAGAATAAGGTGAAGTTGAAGACACCTTGTATTTTCAACCGACTTCAAAAAAGGAGGAGAATGATTTTATGAATTATTATATATTTATTTGAATAACTTCTAAGAACAACACTAGGAATATATCTATCTATTCAGAAGGGAAGCTAAACAAAGCTTCATTATAATACTTTTTATATCTGTCCGATTTCTCTATGATATCTGGCAACCCTACCATATTATGTGGGCAAGCGATTTGTTAGCTCGAAGCAGCCCAACCGTTAGGGCGCCTACCTCCCCTCCCCCCTCTCGTCGCGTCTCTCAGGAGCTCCAACATTAAGTACGCGATGGACGATTAAACGGCTTACTTGAGAATTACACAAATAAAACAGAGTTCCGACGAGTGCTTAGCCACGCCTGTTTGGATTATGACTAATTCTGAAATAAGATTTTGTTCGGTACAACAATTTTACGGATTTATCCCATCATTATACGTGATTTGAGCTGATATCACGATTAACTTATAAATCAGACACGTTTAATCGTACTCGCAAATCGCTGCTTACTTACTCTTATTTACATACATATAGCATCACGCCGGTAATCCCCGAAGGGGTAGACAGTGTCAAAGGGACAGCAAGCCCCTTGAGCCACATTTAGCCAACAAAAATACTGGGCTGGTTTCGATCAAAAATTTTAAATTTGTCCCATTTTGGTCTGGGACTTAAAAAGCATGTGTCAACTGATTTTCTTGTCTGGCATGTCGTAAAGGGCGACTAATGCTAAATAGGCTTTTGGGTACTCTTGGTGTTCTTCGGACTTGGAACAGTATCTGATGACTACCATATTATTAAAAAATAAAAAAAACAAAAAAGAGCTACGCGCCCGTTATGGAACTAACCTCATATTTTACGCATGTGTCCTTAACCACTGAGCCACCATTCTTCAAATTTATTCAAATTATTAGTAGGTAAGTATAGATGATTATTTTAATTTTCATTAATAATTCTATTTTACATTTTCAATACATATTCTGTCATAATTATATTTCATTCACTGGATACGCGAGCCTATCGTTATGGCAAATTAACTTCTTTTGTACGTCGTCAGTCATAAAAAAATTGCCTATATCTTTTTAAAGATACATTACAACAACCATTGCTCCCTTTCATGAATTATTTCTCAACGATGCCCAAAAATTACCCAAAAAAAATTTCATCGTTGCTTTGCAAGTTAACTTTGAAAATTACAGTAATGTGTGGTTGCAATATAATTAAACTTATAATAGCTTTTTATTTACTATTAAAATTCATTTACGAATTTTGAATATGTGTTAATATTGGTGTTAACAATGTACGTAGGTATATAGTGTGTGCATATTTACACATGCAACATACATTGTAGGCATATGTTAAAAGGGAAATTTATTTATGCATCAAAAGACTTGCATTATTAATTTTCGTACATATATTTTCAGAACATTAACTGGTTTAATTTTAGTACAAATACATAGTAATGAGAATATTAATTGTCCACTGATAAAGGACGTTCCATCTTCTGCGTCGATCGATCTCCATTCAGCGGGTGTGTCATGACAACAGCTAATTATTAGCGACAACTTAATTATTTGGTTGCTGTAATCAGCACCGTGCCGACTTCTGAGTCTACTCATTAATGATAATAGCGACAAACATAATTTAATTGTAAGCGAATTGTCCGATATTAATTGAACATCTATATCTACTGAACATCTACATAATGGAGAAAGAGAGTTGGTCTGAAGGACAGCGTCGGAGTCAAGGTAAGAAGAGGCATGCTCCGGTGGTTCGGACATGTGGAAAGAATGGATGACGAAAGATTGACTAAACAGATATACAATGCGAATGTGGAAGGATGTAGGAGCCGCGGAAGGCCCAGGCTCACCTACCACGACCAGATTGGTCGTGTATTAAAAGAAGGTGATGTTAGGAGTCATAAAAATCGTAGAGCTTGTATGAAAAGGATTATGAATGTTGAAGAGGCGAGTGAGGTGTGTAAGGATCGTGCCATATGGCGTTCGGTTCTCTCTGCCTACCCCGCTAGGGAAGTGGCGTGAAGTTTAGTTAGTTAGTTAGTATCTACATAATATTAATTAAACCATCAAAAAGGCAAATATAGTTGCCATACCCACAAAAACGGCATGGCTGTGAGTTCGACTAGGCTCGGGCCTAGGACAGACATATATACCAATTACAACTATGTTACTTAGCGGCACACAGCTATCGCAGGATATAATTATCATTTCTTAATTGTCTTGTTAACCTTTTGCCGTATTCTAATAAGTAGATTTAAAAATGAAATTTACTTTAATTTTTTTCCTTAAATTGGCTAACAGGCTATAATGCCGGAATCCAACAGCATCCTTGATACATCTCTGCTATTGCTGCTTGGTCTCTTCCCTACCCTTATCAGATTGTATCCACCCTAGTGCCCATTTAAAAAGAGAATAAAAGAAACCTGTTACTACGCACCTAGAGAAGAACCCTATTCTGCCCCGAATATCCACAAATAAGCTAAGTCATAACTCATATTTATATACCCTTACTCCAATAGTTACGGAAAATATGAAAGGCTGGCCTCAGACCCTCGTTAATAGGCCACAAAATGATTCGTCACAATAAGATTAAATAGAAAAAGTCAGGGTTGTTCCTAATTAGTTTAACAGCGAAGTCCGAGTAGCGGTGCGCCCGTCAAGGGCTAATCCGGGCGGAGCACTGTAAGCGGAATGAGCCGTGGAACACCCAACTCGCAACTTTGTTGACCCGAGGTACGAATGCTCTAAATCTCCCGTCTGTCGACACTACTAATGCTATTAAAGTATCGACAATTACGTTACACTGTTCTCAGATCTATATTCGAAAGGAAAATACAGACGTCATGTACACGCGTCGCCAGTTAGTATTGGAACGCCTTCGAAATGTCCTGAATATTATACTAAATTCAGCTGACAGATACGAGTTTATAGTTGAATTCATATTATTATTTATAAATAACATTAATAAAGCTTTATTGTTACTCAGGGTGATAGCGAGGCCGTGTCAAAGAGGCTATGATGAATATTATAGTAATAAAATAAATTTGACAAAAGATCAAAGCTACCTTAGAGCTTCGTACACATAATTTAAATGCCCCATTTTGGACTATCAATGTCTAGGACTTAAAAAAATGTGCCAACCTTGTTACTTGCCTAGCATGTCATAAACTGCGACTAATGGTATATTGGGTTTTGAGTATGTGATTGTGTAGGCGACAAGCTAGCCACTTGTCAGTAATTCTACACAATTTTCCATCTAACCCGACCCGGTTATGTTTTTGGCTAAAATGGTTAAAGGAGCTTGCGGCCCCTTTGCCTCTGCCTAGCTCTTCGGGAAAAACGGGTGTAATGTTATAAATTCACATGCGACCGAATTAATAAGCACATTTATTTCGTCGGATCATTTTAAGTAAACCCCCATGGAAACACTAGATTTGTCTTCCCATCTTACAATGTTTATTTCAATATTTTAAATAATCTAAATTTACTCTTACAAAAACACCTTCCATTTTCTTAATTTATATGTTAATTTTATTAAAGTATTCCCATAAATTGCCTTACCAACATTAAAAAGTACTGGAGCAATATATACTTTCTTGCCTAGCATGTCGTAAAAGGCGGCTAATGGTATATCAGGTTTAGGGTGTGTGATTGTGTAGGCGATAAGCAAGCCACTTGTCATTACATTTTCACAATTTTCCATCTAACCCAGCCCAGTTTTATTTTTGACTCAATGTGGTTAAAAGGGTCTGCTGCCTTCTTGACTTAGCCCACCCCTTCAGGGATTACGGGCGTGATGTTATGTATATACTTTTTATATTTTTATATCCGACGTAGCTCTTTTTAAATTCAAAAGTTATGATTTTAAAAATGATTTGGTTTATTGAAAGAGTATTTTTACACTCTTGAAGAAAGAGTTTTTTTTTAAGAATTATTTATGAGTATTTTAAGAGATTAAGTTATAAGATATAATTCTTATCGCTACGGGTTTCCTCACTGCCAAGTTAGTTGCCACTAAGCCTCGACATTAAGATTCGAGTTGTATGTGCCGAGATTCTAACCAGTATCCTATTTTTAAATGTGTGCATGTAAAGCCCCCTAATTCACTAAGCTAACAAAGCTTTTACGTCGCACACTAAACATGAATGTGCCCCTTAAATTAATCTGTCATAGTAGTTTGAACGCAAGAATCTGCAGTGTAGTTACTCGGCCGGGTCGGCGATGGTCTGACACAAACATTTAAACAAACTTGAACAGTTTTAATTGAAGCGCCCTCGTCACCGGTCCCAGACGGTGCGGCCCAAAGTGGTTACAATGTATATAACTATTTACTTCACACTCCCGGCTTGCATGTACCTACCTACGTAGACTGTTCTGTCAAGGTTGCGGCTTTTAATCTATTGTCGCAGAGGTTTCCTGGTTTTGTTGCCGAAGAAAATATTTGGACATTTTCATTGCGATTGCTTTATTCAGACATGAGATTGTTGATTGTAAGATTACATTTAATATTATTTGAACTTACGGTGTATATAACCTCTTGGTACATAGGTTGGACTTTATGTTAAAATATATATAGTTTTAGATCTGGACATTTTGACACCTCTGTCAATTCTGACCCAAAACAGGTGTTGAGTAATTTTGAAATTAAAACAATGGTCCAATTTGGCCTGTTCCCTACTTAGTACTTTAATTTATCGATGGAATAAGTATTTTATTTACTCAACATTAAACTCGTACCAAAATAAC
The DNA here is from genome assembly GCA_951394215.1 of Glyphodes perspectalis. NCBI lineage: Eukaryota > Metazoa > Arthropoda > Insecta > Lepidoptera > Crambidae > Glyphodes > Glyphodes perspectalis. The sequence continues at coordinate 10,504,008 of OX596202.1, read as the reverse complement.
TTATCTAAAAGATCTACATTTCGGGAGAAACTGAAATACGGCTTAAGAGGTGCTCTCAAAATTTCTTCTCACTTTAAAATATCGACTTAGTACACAGCACTCGGCGTCCCTTCAAAATAAGCTCATAAATAAGTGTTAAGTAGAATTAGCCATTAACAAGGCCTATATTATTCGTGCTTACCAACGAGAAGGGGTAAGACTACGATATTTCAAAGAAAAAGTTGCTTAAAGGCGTTTGCAAGTTGACGAGCGTTTAACTTTGATAAACGTGAAAGTTACTCATTTCAACATTAGACTTACACCTGGCCCGTTCGCAATCCAGAAAATTCATGACAGGTCAGTAGATACATGCGGTGATGGATGATCCAAAAAAATTTGCTCAAAAATTTCTATCTTCACATTCTTAAGATAGATCTATGATATTAGTCAGGGAACCCTGACTACAGGCAAATGCTAGCTTCAACTAAGCTTTTCCGTCCGTTTAATTAAGCCCGCACAAACTTCGGACCTCACGAACTGCACGGTCCTTGCCCAAGGGCTTTTTCAGCGGCCTATTTTTGCCCCGGACCTTCGGGACCTAGCCCGGCTGTCGAAGAACGCTGATTAATTATGTTAATTAGTCAAAGGGTTGCAGCTGTCGATACGGCGAGTGTACAAAACGGCCGGCGACGGGCCGCTAACTTCTGTCGCACTTTGCCTCCAACAGTTTCAATGGGCCTGTGATCAATCTTGAGACCATTGTGATGAAAATTCTTACATGAAGCACCAATTTATCACAAGGAAAAAGCAGTTTAAGTTTTATTTTCCGAAAAGCAACTAGACCATTCCAGATATCGCTTTTATTTTGTAGGTACGTGAAAGCTAAACGATGCCAAATAAGTAATACCTAATTAAAAAAACATTCCGAACTTCGAACTCTTTTATACTTATAGTCTATTGCGAAGTTTTCTTTTATTGAATATGCCCCTCGTGGCTCGTTTATTTTTGTAAATCAAAATAAACAAAAAGACAACGAAAATGTAGATAACGACCAAAAATAAAGATACATAGAAGAGGTCAAATTGCAAGTTTCTGTGGCCAAATTTATTCATTGTTATTAAATAAGCAAGCTAAGATAGGAATATTCGTTAAAAATTCATGTCCTGCGGACTTTGCAAAGTGCTGGTTCTATTGGAACAAGTTTTTAGGAGGAACTTTTTAATAAAAGTGAAGTTATTTTTATTACTATCGCCGCGGTAGCTATAGAAAATATTACAATTTTCTTTCATATTGAGGTCGATTTTATCCTTTCTATTCTTATGAATATTATGACTTATGCAACAAAGACGACCATTACGTTGTAAACAAGTGTTATGTACATTAATAAATAACATTAAACTTTCCACGTGGAGATTGTTAAAAGTGAAGTTACGCTATAAATATTTTAAAATGATGATGGTAACGGCGACCGAATGCGTTAGTACAGGGAGGATTTTTTTTAGAGAAGTAATAAAAATAATTTATTATCAAATCTGTGCGGAAGTTTCCCAAAGTTCGCCTCGGGGACCGTTTGGGGCGTATCACGTCGCAACAGGCGGCGATGTTTGTTATCAAACAGCTGAGAGACAGTCACGTTTGAGGTAGTGTAGCGCGTACAATAGTTTCCAACTCGGCCGTTCATGCGATCTGCGAGATACTTTACAGATAGATACGATCATTACGACTGTACTGTTGCGTAATCTTAGTGACAAACGATTAATAACTGGCGTAATCAGGAATTATAACAAAAATACCAAGGAGGTCAATCAATTATCAAGATATTTTTCCAGTAGACCCTGAACAAATAAATCATCATTTTAACGTTATGACCTGTTTCTAGTTTGAGTCCTCTTAGACCGATATTCCAGTGAGTCTGGTTATTAAGTGACTGATGTATGTAAACCCTCCCTGATGTAACCCTCAAACTGGGCAATGAGATAAATTGGATGAGGTTACAACATACATGGATATTTGAAAGTGCAGATTTTCTCCCGATATCTTTTATCGCCACAAGGCTATTATTATAAATGAAGCAAGATCCCTTGCATGGGAGGCGAGTATGAGCAGTTATAACCGCTCTATAAGCTAAAAAAACAAATATTCTGTCTAAAAACCCTAAGTTCGAAGAGGACCTTGACCCTATGGTACTCTTGTAATTTACGATGAAAGATCTTTTATGGTGACTATAGACTAACCTTTACTTCGTTAAACTTGGACGTAAACGAAAATCTATTTGTCTTAGTAACGAACAACCTCGTAATATTGGTTAATGGTCTAAGTTGTCGTTAAGTCTAGAATGCTAGAGTTTATGTTTGATATATTTTATTAAAAACTTATTTTATATAAAGTTACATAATATATTCATCTACAAACAAAATCTGGAACAAATTGTTCATTAATAAGCGACTTAATTAAAGTCTTAGTTTTATAACAATTGGAATAGTTTACATAGTAGGTATCATTAAATATGAATTTCACTTATGTGTTTTTGTTTCCTTTGTTGTTTCAGATGTAAGTATGTACCTAAACTAAATTGGAACCGTCTTACATAAGACAAATAAGTAGCTACAATACTTCAAGAGGGACTCCTACAGCGCGGGTTGGTGAAAGGCCATTACTTTTCCATATTTTTTCAGCTATCATCAATCAATCTCCTTGGAGACCGAGCGAGATCTTAAAAAATATAAATGATATAAGCATAAAATGTGATGCCGCAGAAAGCCACAGAAGTTTTCCACTAACATTGAAATGTCCCTCAAACTTTGATTTCCAAAACAACGTTTATTCAAGCGCTATTAAAATGGTTTTAGTATTCTGCACAACTCAAGGAATATCGAGATTGTTGATTTTCGTTGAATTTGGTATGTAGATAATGATCAAAATAGTTTTTTAGTCGTGTTTTATTTAAGGTGACTTGAAATTCAGTGTAAGTACGTTCGTTCAGGCCAATCACATTTTGCTTGCCGAAGCAGCTTTCTAGCCCTGAGGGTTCACGTGAAGTGTTTGAAGATCCATTATAAGATTTGTTTAGGGAAGGTAAACAGGAAGTCCGGTCATTTGTGTAACAGTCTGCAAAAATAACGATCTAGTACGGAAGTGAATTCTAGTTCCGTATAATCAGAATAATAAACCATCTGACGTCACAACATGTCATTCCCATATTATTATTAGTTGTGTTTTAGTTCAGTGTGAGCTTAAAGATAAAACAATTTTCATTTTTAATTTCTATCTCACCAAAATTGACTTTACATTTAAATAATAACTAATGTATTCCTGAAAGGACACTTAAGTCGAATACATCTTAATATACTCGCTAATTATTGTTATTATTATATAATTAATTAGTCGTAATTACTATAACAATATTGGATTCGAATTATGCAAGCATTTGTCAGGAATGGAAACTATTCCGGTAATCCGAGGTAAACTGGAATGCCGAAATCCGAACCTAAGTGACCAACCAAGAGCCAATTAGCGTAATTATTGATTCCATGTGCTTGGGTGACATAACTCCGAATATTTAGACAAGTAAACCGTGGGTTTTAGCAATAAAAATAACGTAGATCCGTGGAAAGGGATCCAAACACTTAACACGTGCCTACGGTAAACATTCCAATAGACTTTGCGAATTTCATTTCGGTCGGAAGAGTCGCAAAAGGGTCCACTTCTCACACTCCAATTTCGAAAATAGATGAAGTAATCAAAATAGAACGAGTCCTTGCTAAATTAACTACTACAGGTGACTCGAGTTAACGTTGTAACTAAGTGATGGGTCTCGTTAGTTAATACATTGTCACATTTCGCTTCCAACAAAGTAACTAGCTATTTTAATAAACCGTACCAAATTCAATATAATTTAGGTGACTCTCAAATCTCCCTCGGGTCTGATAAAGATAATCGCTAGCTGAATAACATGATTACTCTTGACTGATCACGTAGTGAAAGTTAGGGGAGGACGACTAATGATCATATTTCTTTGCACATTTTCTTTAATTAAAGAAAACAAGCTACTAAAAAGTATAATTATAACACAATTAAGTGTAAATAAAGAAGTCGTTCATCCATTAGAGATATCTACCCTCATGATTTGCTGAATAAAAAATACCGCGGACAATTTTTTCATCTAAACTTAAGGAACACCACATTCATGTCATTCAGCTAGCGATTATCTTTATCAGACCCGAGGGAGATTTGAGAGTCACCTAAATTACACATTCTACATTTAAATCATTTTTGTTATGGAATAATATCGGTGTTAATATGTTCTGTTTGTACTTCAAGAAGTTGTTATTTAGCAGGAAAATATAAGAAATAGTGTTGAATTTACCCATGTCGAGATTTCGTGTTCAGTGTTTACCTTCAACGAACATTTCATCAAGCGAGCACCTATACAGAGCGAATTTTCATGCATCTACAATGAACATTCTGGGAAACAGGTATAGGCTCGGTAATGTTATAGAGAAAACCTGCACATGAAAATCCACTACTATAATTGAGATTTAAAGAATAAGGTGCACTAACCATTGAGCTATTATTACTACGTATAGAGAAGCTATGTCAAACAAAAATTATAACGAAGCATGGACTGAGCGTGTTTCAACATTTGCAGCGCTAAAACTAACAATTGTCGTCTAATTAAGCTATTAAAACACGCAGCGCTAGATCGCTCATATAGTACATTTTTCTCGCGACCAAAACGACGTAAACGCCGTGAATTTCATGGCGCTTACGCGTGTGAATGCCGTGAACGTAGGCGAGTGACTAAACGAGTTGTTGCCGATCGGCAACAACGCACGGCGCTAAAAACTTGTTCGCTGCGTCGGTTCCATACGCAAGTAATAATAGTTCAATGGAACTAACCTTTTTTGTTTTATCCGCGACTAGATACGTGTCTTTCGTCTGGTGCAGATACACCATCCCACATTCCGCGGGTTCTATCAACTTTCCACAGAAAAATATACAAAATTTCGTCACCATGGGAAAGCATAAGGTTATGACTTAAAAGGCAGCTCCCACCAGTCGAGCGATGAGGAGCGACGCGGGGTTTAGTGGGTATTCCCGTCCCTGCATAGGGCGGGTGAGTCCCACACACCACGTCGTTCCCCAGACGGCGTGAAGTGCGTAAATGCATTCACCGCGTAAAAAAAAGAGACTGAGTTGCGTTCGTTTTTATAGCATTAGTAAATATAAGGTATTTCTTATTTCACGCAATCACTAGGTGAACTAATTCCGTAGAAGATAATCGAAGTACACCATTTATATATTTGACCTAGATTATATAAACGTGTGCTCGGTAACTCTAATTACCCAAATGATCTAGACCGCAAATAAAATTGTCTCTTGCTATGCCTACGCCACCTCCACAAATGATATCTATCCCAGACCGTAACAGTATATTTGACGTTGATTAGCTTAACAAACATTTAAGCGTTCTAATTATCTTTAAGCTTTGAACTATCTTATCAAAATAGTACTTGACGTCGACTGACGCCTCACTAGTCAACACCGAAACCCATACGTGATTCGTTTGAAAGTTGTTGAATGCAGTTAAGGGTCGTTTATCTGCTATATACATCATTGCTAAAACAGTTTAGTATTTGCTTAACAGAAATAAAAGGAAAGTTGATTGACGAAATCTTGAACTTCTCCGAATAACCCGTATTCATCAGCAAGTTTCCGCAAACATTTCGTTGAAATACAATCAATAGATCATTTCAAGATGGTCGGGAACTTATAATAATGTGTCGACTGTGTTCCTTTCCTGGAAAATTGTAAAAGACGACTTTGTTTCGAGTTAGACTAACTAACTAAACTTCACACCACTTCCCTAGCGGGGTAGGCAAAGAGAACCGAACGAGTTAGACACTATAGTTATTTACCATATTCCATCTAACCTATTTCACTTCAGTTTTTGCCTAAAAAGGGCTGCTCCTATGCTTCCGCCTACTCCTTCGTAGATTGCGAGCGTGATGGTATGTGAATGTACAATATTGCTCGTCTGTCTTACGAGATAGACATATCCGCTGCAACAAACGGGCGCCTTATGGCGAAAAAATACGCAAGCAGTGTCACGTACGTTTGTATATCGAATAAAATAGAGCATAAGGGGTTTGTGCGCAAAGCACTTAAGTATTCGAAGTGTGATGAATGAGCGGAGCGCTAGCGTCAGCGCGGGCGGAACACTGCGCAGCCGCGATGATTGATAGTACTTTATGCTGGAGCAAATTAACTGTACCACAGCTACTTACGTTGCAGATGGGATTCGGTAATAGCATTAAAAATAAACTTCGATCTTCTTGTTTCTTTATCTAAAGTTATCCCCTCTTTGGTCTGAGATTTTTTGTGATTTTATTGATTTGATTAAGTAATAATAATAAGACTGCCATGTGAACATTTCATTCGAATACTTCATACCAAGGCGTATCAAACAAATTGTCTCATTTCAGGAAATAGACAGATTTAGTTATCACACTTTGCCTTACAAAGTCTTAAGGACATATAAATAAATAATAAAAATCAGACTACATCACATACATTGATCTGACTCCGAGATAAGTAGCTTAAGCACTTATGTTACGGATATCAGAAACAACAGTGGTATTACAAATATATACTTAAATATTGCATAATAACATCCAGACACAGAAGAAACACAAGTATCCATCATACGAATGTTTGTCTTGGGTGGGATCGAACCCACAACTCTTAGCGCATGGGGCAGGGTGATTACTGAGCCAGACATAGTAGTTAGTATTTATAAATATATTCTTGTTTCTATATCTGATATCACCGTACATAAGCTATTATCTTGATCAAGTAAGATTCGAGATGGCGAGATTCACGTAACACTTTATCAGCCCTACTTACTACGCTTAAACATAAGCTGAAAAATAAATGAAAATAATAATATCTTAAGTATAAATAAATATATTTAATGTATTTTAATCCTCTTTCCTACTATTTGATCGGTTGTAGGTGTCGACCTATTTAATAGTAGCTTTAATCTCAAGGTAATAATACTAGTACATTAAACTAATTCGTCTTCGAAACCTAACTCTCACAAAATTACCTTACAGTTAGTTATACAGAATGACAGTTCATTTAAAATGTATACTCGTAGTAGGAGACGGGCCATGTATTATTAAAGTTTCCGATATTAAATTATCTAGAATCCATTTGGGGCTCTCACTCAATGTGACGAAAACAGGAATATTAAAACATTAGTTTGTTATTACAATATTGAAGTCGCTTTTCAAAGGTATCCATTTTTCTCGTATCTTAAAGTTTATCACCATTGTCATGTCACTGGACATGAATTTTTAATAGATACTGACTTCATAAATATCTCAAAATAATGAACTATTCACGACCCCAATATATTTTTTAATAAAACTACGACTTATACAATAACCTAATAATAAAACTTTCACAGTAACGAAAAAAAAATGTTTGTTATAAGTTAGGCAATTCCTGAAACACTGCTTCCATTTACCATAAATCTCAATGGCCTCTTTGGGGTCTGTTTATTTTCCAAACAAATAGTTCGCGATCAAGACTATGAATCGACAAACGTCGATCAAAAACTAAATTTAACTTATGAAATTCTGAATTATGTCTAATCCACAGCTATACTAGTGATACATTTGAGGGTTTAGTTTATTTAATGGCAGTTCAACTTTAATAGCTGAATTTTAAATACATTTATATAGTCAAGAATGACATTATATCAACAGACATTTGACCAGCTCGATGGCGCATTCGGTAGTGACCCTGCCCCACGCGCCAAGAGTTGTGGGTTCGCTCCCCACCCAGGACAAATATTCGTATGATGAATACTTGTGTTTGTTCTGTGTCTGGGTGTTAATATCCAATATTTAAGTATATATTTGTAATACCACTGTTTTTTCTGATATCCGTAACACAAGTGCTTAAGCTAATTACCTCGGAGGCAGATCAATGTATGTGATGTAGTCGGATATATATATCGGATATATATATAGACAATTTACTGCTATCTGTATGTATGACGCAAATATTGCTATATCATATTTAAATATTTTTATATCTTTTTCTCTTCTATCTCTTACTTGTCGTAATAAGTCGTTACTCCTTTTTTATGTACTATCCTGGTTGTGTTGTTTGTGATGTCCAAATGTTAATTCAATTTTAACAAAAATAAAAACCGATTTCAAAAAACCCCGCAAAAAATGTTTATGAAAAAAGCACAAGTAAGAACCTGCCTATAGCTATTTAAATGTCTAAACACTAAAAAGTATAAAATAAATTATTCCGACTGCTTCGATAAAAGTATTAATCTTTAACACGTATTTAGTTATAGTATACTTTTCATCACGCTACAATCAATAGGAGCAGAGTAGTGAAGGGAAATGTTGTGAAAACGGGAGAAGTTACTCCATTTTTTAAGCTTCCGTCGCGTGTGCAGCCTTAATGGTTAAAGTTACATAGAAATCATGTATGACGGAAATAGTCTTTATAATATTAACCATAAACGCCGGTGACACCGCTGGCACAGCTAGTTTACAATAATCAGTTAGTTTTGGAGTCGGTGCCAGCCCGCGTAATTATATACGGTCGTTATCAATTCGGAATTTTGCAATTTGTTGTTTCTTGGTGAAGGGTGGTAAAATATGTTTGAAGATACATAATCAATAGTAAGTTAATAGATACTCATATTTTATTAACTAATTTGTTTCAAATTGTTATTAGTAAGGTTAATTTTTTATAAAGTGTCTACTTTTTTTTTAGTTTGGCTGGCACCGACTCCAAAACTAACTGATTATTGTAAATATTTAAATACGTGTTAAAGATTAATACTTTCATCGAAGCAGTCGGAATAATATATTTTATACTTTTTAGTGTTTAGACATTTAAATAGCTATAGGCAGGTTCTTACTTGTGCTTTTTTCATAAACATTTTTTGCGGGGTTTTTTGAAGTCGGTTTTTATTTTTGTTAAAATTTAACTTATTTGTTACTTTTCAGTGAACTTTATTAATAGGTGGGTAAATCATCAAAGCTGCTTTAATAAGACAGTGCCGGTCTAATGAAACTAAAGACGAAAAGGTATAACGAGCTTTTAATATTTAAAGAATTACATAAAACTACTAATCTTCATGGAGTTATAACTTCCATCATCAGCTAAGCAACATAACATGATGAATACCAAACGCAAATACTGGAATCGTTTGGGGAAAATAAATAAAACACTTAACATGCCGTTAAAATTTAATGGTGGCCCTCGTATTCATGGAATCCCATCACTAGACCAAGACTTGGTGAAATTGAAACTATATCGAGAATAACACTCGATATGATCCTATAATATTGAAAGAATTATCCACGAACTCCTAATCGTTAAGGAGTTATACCTTCCGTCATCAGCTTAACAACATGAGATTATAAATACCAGACGTAAATACTTGAATTGTTTTAGAAAATAACTAAAATAGATTGTACGCACCTATAATACTTGAGGGGTTTCCCTCGATTTGCCTAAGATTCCTTCATCAGATCCAGATTTGGTGCTAATAGGACCAATTCAAGGATATACCTTTTTTAAATAAAATAAAAAAACTATAGAAATCGTCTTACATTTTTCGAAGATATCAATATTTAAAGAATCATAAACTTATTCCTAATTGTTAAGGAGTTGTACCTTTCATCATCAGCTCACCAGCATAAGATGATAAGTACCATGCGTAAATACTTGAACAATCTTAGAAAATGTCTAAAACACATTGTACGTGCCTATAAAATTTAAGGGGTTTTCCTCGATTTTCCTGGTATCCCTTATCAGATCCTGACTTGGTGGCAATGGGACCATCTCGGGAGTAAACCCTTTCGAATAAAAAAATAATTTTGGAAATCGGTTAACAATTCTCAGAGATATCGAGTAACGTACATACAAGAAAAAAATAAATAAATAAAAATAAATAAATTCAGTCGAATTGAGAACCTCCTCCTTTTCTTTGAAGTCGGTTAAAAATGTTTCTTTCTTTCTTTCTTCTTTCAAATATATGGATATATCAAATACGAAAGTTCATACATAAAATATTATATATTTTGAGGGAAGACATGCCCTAGAAGGTAAGTAAGGTATCGGCGAGGTCACCGCGTCCGACACTAATGATTGATGTAAGACATCGGAAAAAATAAAAGCCACAGCCACAATCCAGTGACCAGACGATTTGGTCCGAAGAAAGCGAATGAATCAAAGCTCTAAATTTCTCTTAGGAGTACATTAATACAAATAAAACGATCATTTTATCAAAAAAAATATGAATGAAAATTTTATTTTATTTATTCCTCTAATATAGTCCAACACCAACTGTAGCATAAAATTGACTCTGAATAAATATTAAAATCAAATATTCCACACAAAAGTGTTTAGCAAACAATATATATCCACTATATGTGCGTGTTTACAAAGCTTTCAAACAAAATTCGCATTAATTTAATAACTTTTCAATGTTGACTCTCGTGGTTTGCGACAGCTCTTCATAGAATTGTTTAGTAATGACACATTATAATTTAATTTCACGCTAAGGACTATTTATTTATGTGGATATATTAGATATATATATGACCTATGTATATTTATGGGACCACTATTGATTGGATGAAATAACGAAATGTGAACGTGTATCTCCAAGCTTTCAATTCGTATTTACAATGTCATATGTAAAATAAAAAATATAACAAAATTATTGGTTACAATTCGTAAAAGGATTAGGCACCAACCACAACCGATATATGCAGCGAGCTTCTCATTTTTCCCAAACAGAGAGCGCCGTAAACTAGCGGTGATCGAATTTCGGCACTTTCGACATGAAGCCGATGGGATCGTCATAAAAGTTAGCGAAGAGGAAAAGTTACCTATAGGCGATGGAACGCCCTCATTCCGCCTTCTTTACACTTGACTTCGGACTGCGATCGCAGCTGCTATTGTTGAGACGACGCTGTAGTTTATGCTTGGACAACGCATAGCGGAAAAGTTATTGCAAAAACCTCGCGGCGAAAAAGCGACACGGCCCGAGCAAAAAATGTTACATCATCCGCCGTTTTATTCCCCTTTTACGACACTACATTGTGTAAGAAACGTTTACGTTTAATTCTCCCCAAAACACTAAACGAAGTTACTTGCTGAACAATAACGCGTATTAATACGCGCATGTTATAATAAAGAGAACACTTTAATAGGTACGAACGAGAACTAAGGCGGGTGGGATTATTAAAATTAATAACTTTATGAAAGCGGCAGGCGCATCAAAATATGTAAACTACGCCGCACTATCCATATGAATGGATGCGGTGCGGTGAGGAATATGACGTAAACCCTTATTCGCAGCAGACAGCGGTCGACGTGCGACGAGGGCAGCCGTATTAGCCACATTCACCCGACCCGACGGATACACGCCTTTATCAAACACGTTATTAAAGTCGCCAGCTGTAGAATACAAGGCGCTAACTAAATTATCTTAGAAAACATTGCATGCTCTAATTGCCTCGAACATCAGCGTGAATTCAAAATCACTTAACAATATCTCTTGAAGCTCTGAAATTAGACAGCATTATAGAGGACATTTCCTTGTCATATCAAAAGATGAAGCACCTACCGTATGCATGAAAACGTAATATCTCTCTGCAGCTGACTCGAGTGAGGATTCATAGAGGATGCCGACGTGAGATATTCGTAACAATTCAATCGCGCTCCCTTTCTTAAGGTGCAACGTTCGAAGATAAATGAAATGTAGCTACTAGTCCGTTTAATTGCAATTTAGGGTAAGCTCGGTGATCGACACATAAGCCGGCGGAGGTCGGGAGTCTGCGGCCAAAACACTGCGGAGTGCTCTATCCTCTATCTAGTTTCATACAACTTAACAATTTGCAGCTGGCCAAGCTTCTCCCTTACTGACCACTGCCACTTGGACTGAGGGATATAAACAAAGCACGTTTGAAATTGAACGAAATGTTTCAACAGCTATTCATTATCAAATATGCACAGTTCTGTTTATAAAATTAGATAGTTTCGGGATACAACAATTCAACATATATATAGGTTTGACTTATCGGAATATATCTCAACTAAAATTTTACTTTGCTTTTTGCTTGCAACTTCGTGGGCATTCAATGCAGAAAACTTTACTACTGGTTATTATAACACCAATTTAATTAAGGAAAATAGTAGGAGACGTAGAGATATGGCCAAGATAAGCCTATTCTATATTTCCAGTGGACTGGGGTTTACCAAACATACTTGTCCTTAAAATAACTCAGTTGTTTGACCTACCAGATTAAGCTTCTACTGTTATATGCATAATCTACTGAATATACTAAACATATGAAATTTTGTAATAAACTGGTAAATATTGAGAGAAAATATAAATATAGAAGAACAGGAAAACATTATTGCACAAGCAAATTAAATCTCTTACCATAGAAGAGATGGAAAATGCCGGGAAGCGCAAAACTCTCAAGAAAACAGCATTCATTAGATAGAAAATATAATAGGGAAAATAATATAATAATATGCAGCGTATATGAACAATAAAACCAGTGGAAGAATGTTCGATCGTAGGGGAAATGGCGAAACGCATTAAGCTGTTTAGAATATGGCTTGCACTCCGATAACCTATTGCACTTACACGATTTTAAAGTGAGATTCGTTTTTATTATTTTTCCTAACAGCTTGTCTCATTTGATAAATTGATGGGGCCACGATATACCGGGTGACATACCATGTCTAGCGTTGACAAATATTTTTAACCGACTGTATCGGGTTTTGGGTATGTGATTGTGTGGGCGACAGGCTAGCCACTTGTCACCTTTTCAAAATTTTCCATCTAATCCAGCCCAGTTTTGTTTATGGCTGAATGTGGTTAAAGGGGCCTGCTGCCTCTTTAACTCTGCCTACCCCTTCGGGGATTATGGGCGTGATGTTATGTATGTATGGTGGTTATTTTTTTACTTACTAACTTTGAATTATTATTTAAGATCTATAAGCTAATTACCGTACTAGCACAATTGAATGCCTGAGTGCCGTAAGTATCTACAAAAGAAAGGTACTGAAATAAAAACATAGTGCACGTAGATTTCAATTAAAATATAGTCTAGCAGCTACCTCAGAAACGGGGGTAGTGTTCTGCTCCTCAACTCACCGGATTAAAAGCAGCTGGGAAATGTTTTGTCGGATTGTTCCTAAAATTAGCAATTATATTTTCCATTTTGCTTCTAATCCTTCTTCTCTTATTGTATGTAACAACGGTACATAAACTATTATTTTATTAGAATTTTTCAACGGTCTCTTATTAGATTATAGTAAATATCAACTGATCATGTCCAAACCAACAAACGTCATACCTAAATCGAAGAACATTAATAGTTAACAAATAGATCATTATTGATTTCGTAACATTCATACTATAAAAAACGAGATCTTTCTTATACCTATGTAGACCGCGAGTATTGGCATAGGTAAACATAAACATAACTGTTATTCATGTCATGAATTCATATTTCCATATTTGTACCAACCCTTGCACGGTAACGACATCACATCGTTATTAATGCTAGTTCCCTCCTCACTTAACTGACAGTATGAATTATACTAGTCGATATTATTACTCATATTTTTATAAAACGAATTCTATGTTGCGAGGATTGCATCAGTCAGTAATGTCGCACACATTACGTAGACAGTCTTCTATATGATGCTAACACTATTGATATATCTAATGTGTTTTCAACATTATGATCTTCGATCAATAAAAACGAAAGACGTAACTAATTTTGATACCTCGACACATAGGCTTCACAGACACTAATATTTATTTAAAAAGTAAAACTGAACACAGTCTTACAGATTTGAAATAATGTTACGTGTGTAGTAACGATTTAAACGCAGATCATACAATGTATAGTAGTAAATGGCACAATTTTTCTCAGTAATTACATTCGCTAATAACAACAATTGACAATTATAATTTCGTCAATTACATTTCCCAAAAAGTAACAAAGTAATTACATAGAAAAAAAATATATGGCTATATTACAGCAGATAAGCAAATTACAGGAAATTATTTTTTGAACAACGAAATCAATCAAAAAATTATTGCAGCGTATAAAATGGTTTCCAAACTTAAATTAAAAACATTTATATTCTAACCAACAGAATCGGACAAAGATATTACTCAGGTGGTCGTACATTATTGTAAAAATATAATATGCAAATAATGTTTTTCATGTGTGTATTACTAACATTTCTTCATATTACTATTGTGCTAAGTCAATTAGACAAAAATAACTTTGTAAGTATTTTTATTATATATTTCTAACATAGGTTTTCGTGTTAATATGTCATGTGGTTCAATACAGAGATCAAGAGTATATGTAGTCATTTTGGTTATTACTGATTATGACTGCCGATCTGACCTTCGTAACTCTAAGATAGGAGACAATTTTTGGATCATAGTTACAAATCCAAAGTTTTTTGAATTTGCAGGTTTCATCACGATCTTTTTCCTTACCGCCGAACTAGTAGTATAAATACGTACATAGATTTGGAAAAATCAGAGGTACGTGCTCGGGTTTAAATCCGCACCCCTCGGTTATGAGGCACGTGTCCTTACCATTGAGCTACCACCGCTCTGTTACTGACATGTCGTTACCATTTATTTAAAATATTATCAATCTATAAAATTTCATCATCTATTAAACGTATTTCGTGATAATTTGTAATAAAGTACTAATTATGTTCATAAAAATCTAGGTAAATAAAAACACAACACGAAAACGCTCTTGAATCATAACACGTGAAGCGCACAAAACCGCTTAGTTCGTTTATGCGGTATTCGCAGCATGGAACGCTTTGCGTTTGACGCACATTATTTTAAACCGCTCGGTCCTTTATGCTGCATTTGCAGCTTCCGACACTTTTTCGTTCGACGCGCGTTATTAATATATATGCATTGTAATTAATTTCAACTTGGCAACATGTTATAAATACACGTGCACTTAATGCTCGAGCGTCTTTCGCTGCAAACGCCGCAGGTGCGTTATTCGCTGCGAATACACAGCATTCATTAACCAAGCTTTTGAACAAACGAGGTTTTAATTTTTATATATATACCTACTTTATTCTTCTTAACTGAGTGAATCGATAAATATTTTTTAAAGATATAATACGTGGCCAGTTATGTATAAATATAATATGAATATTGATGATCTTAAAAAACGTTTTGTTTAAAGTAAAATTGATGTGTAGAAATTAATCATTTATTAAACTTAATAAACGTCAAAAGCATGATTTCCATAATCATTTCACTTATTTTTTACTGCATTTATTATGTAACATTGCAGGGCCCGTATAAACCGCACTGGCAAGTCTTTGAAACATGCAAAGGCCCCAAGCCTGCAGATTGTGGAAAATACGAAATATCCGACTATTCGAATATGTCTGATGTTGTCTTCACATTCGACTTCGAGAAGGAATGTCCTATTACTGCGGTAACCGTATTATTCATAAGCTTTAATAGCAGTATTTTGTTAGGAGAGCTCCGAATTTATCTTATCGCTTAATCGCAGGCAAACTGAAATGATATATAGCTTCGCTATTCCAGCTTTCAAGACGTAGTGATCTGGACATAACAAAAATATAGGAATAAAGTTGAGGAACGACTTACAGATTAGATATTTATAATGTTTTTTTTTTCGATCGTACACTTGAGAATTCTATTTGCGTAGCATTTATTTATAGTATAGCTATCTTATTTAATATTTAACATTATTTCTCATGTATAGGCTTACAAGATTAGAGAAGAGATTGGGAAACAGAAGCCTATAAACTCTCGTATTCTCAGCCAACTTGATAAAGTTTGATAAATAATTAACCGCTATTTATATCACACTATCTTTACTTTAATGTAGTATTTATATATATACGTACAATATAAATAAAGAAAAATGTCTTATTTGTGTTATAAGTGTAACAGTAACGGCCATAAAAGTCTACAATACCCGTTACGGACAGATAACAATGTGATGATGACGAAAATAACAATTTGGCACAGAACCGCCCAAGTAAAATAATTAAAAATGTTATTCTTTTGGGATATATAGGTTCTACTATATTGATTCATAGTTAAATACATATAAGTGTATCTATATTTAAATATTAATAGTATAAGGAGCAGCTCGAACAAAAACATTGTTAAAAACATCATTTAGTACGCTTTTCGTGGCACAGGTACGCATCAAAGTCAGCAGTCCAATCTAATTTATTATTTTAACAGATAATAAATGTTCTCCGCAGGCTAGAGTCACGATCAGTGCGCTGCAGGCTAATAATAAAACGAAGAAGCTATTCAACTACGCTTTGGATAAGCCCTGCCAGCATTTTGTCCTGGGACCTATACTTATTAGCTCCTTCAACTTGAACAATAACTGCAAAATTAATAAGGTACGGTAGAAGCGATCGGGCGAATTTAAGATACGTGTGAAAACTTTTTAATCGATTGAAGCGAGACACAAGAAGGGTATGATTTTAAAAGTCTATGTTTATATATATATATATATATATATATGTTTGTTTTGCGTATGTTATATGCCGCAGCACCGAATTTACTGAATCCATTTTACCAAAGGAAGTGTAAGTGAAATATTCGTAATCGGGTTTTCATTTTTCAATCTACAATTATACAAACACAATATCTAATAGTTAGGTAGAAACAAACGTTACTATCCAGTCTCTCCAATAAGCATACAAGATTACGTACAACCCTTTTGCCTTACTTGACAGTCAAGGAAAATATTATGAGAAAACCCATAATTTACATAAGTATAATTCCAAACAATGAGTTGGCGAAACGAAGCTACAAAGAAAATATTCTTTCATGTCATAAGATACGAAAGGCAAATGAAACTATTAGAACATGTTTCTTTAGACCCATACAATATGGAATCGTTGCATATATTATTATATGAGAAGAAAATTGTTTTTAATAATATTTCAAAATGGTTCCATGATTCCAGGACTCATGAAAGATTAACTGAATGATATGAAATTGAGCATTTATAAATACCTGAATTAAATTAAATTTTACTCTTTTTCTCCTTGCACTGTAATCAATTCTGTTAACGCAAATGAATATTTTAAGTTTGCTCATTTGGACACCATACATTTCATCAATTAGTTTTATCACTTAATTAATTGTAAATCGTTTGTAAGATATGTGATTTATTTCTATAGTAAATTTCATTGTTCACAGGGACATTATGACATACACCTCAACATGCTGGAGAAAACTAACACGTTTTTGGGGCCCAACTTTTTCTATGGTCAATATGAATTCAGGGTAGTAGCCCATAACAAAATAAAAAATTTCATCTGTGTTAATTCAGTTATCGTTATTCAAAATAATAACTCGACTGGGGCATGATAAAATATATAAAATCTTGAAAACTTAAAGAGTTTCAGTATCATACCTGGTATAAAAAGCAGATAGAGTTTCCCAGGACAGTAAACTTCACTCGTAACACTAGCTAGCTAAGTTTGCGAGAGCAATAGTGAATTTGATAGAAAAATCCTCAATTGAAAACCGAACAGTAATTCGTTCGGAGCGACGCGCCTCCCAATGGGAATGTTATTTTAGAGCTGCATCTTCCCAATTCCCGACTGAGCTCCTAGATACACGTACCCATTTGACTCATCACGTACTAAACATCACAAACTAGATTATAGGCACACTAAGATGCAAACGGTACAAATAGTTCCAGCCGATATCCAATCTCACGCCCGTGCCCCGCCAGAATTTAGACGAATTTGCCTTCCATATACGTGCAGCTAACTCAGCCGCTGAAATCATTATGATGGTTATCATTCATTCCTATCCGTTCTATTCCCTCGGCATCCGCGAATGTCGTCAAGAGTTAATAACCATATAATGTAGTCGGCGGAGCGGATAGACGCGTAATATAACTAATTTCCGTGTCGCGATTAAAACTCGTTATAAATGGTCGCCGGGGAGAACTCGGAGCCTGTCACCATTACCGCAAAAAGAGGAAAAAGGGATTCCACATTAAAACGAGCTGAAATTTCCCAGAACGAGTATCCTGCATGCACAAAAATAGCGACCGAACGGGGCTGCCGCGGCTGTCTTTTTATGAAGCTTTGTTGAAACATAAAACTAAACACGCAGCAAAAACTTATTTTCGACAGAAATATAAAAAAGAGTAATTATCTCTGAAACTCATTTTTACGACATCCCTGGAAATCGTGTCGTGACTTTTGTAACTGTCATCTTACCGTAATTAAACAAAGCGACGTCAACCCTTTACATTAATTGCTATGTTGGGAAATAGCATAATACCATGCGGCATTCTAGAATGTTAAATTTATTTGTTTCTATAATTATCCTCATACGTACTTAAATAAGCTATATTTATAAAAAAATACTAAGTAGTGTAGTGTAACTATTCTAAAAACACGAGTATGTATATTGTTGCTTTTGATTTTACCATAGAACCTAACGCCATCGATGAAATTATACCAACCCTCATATATTTCTAATATACCTTCGTATTCAACGTAACATATGAAGTATACAACTGAGGTATGGTAACTATAATCGGTCTGTGAGTAGATTACGTGAAATAACTGTAATTATAGTATAATATACCTATATAGTAAGGTAAGTAACTATGTACAAGTATTTTTTATGTAGAACCTATCTATCCTAACAATATACTACAATGTCACATATATGTCGGTACATAGGTATACGAAAGTAACTAGTTCTGACGGTTATTGTCACAAACAAACGTATTTTTACAGAGACAAAGTTTATACCTTAGAACGGTGCTAGAGTATTTTCAGTACAAGAAATTAAAATCACTTTGATGGAAGCCCGACAAATAAGTAATTAGACATTAGAAGAATTCTGCGTTCACAAGCGACGCCACTGGTAGCTAGCCGTCTATAATGAAAAAGGAAAATAATATGCTCTGCGCTACAGCATAAACAGGTTATATTAATATCTAAAGCAACAACAAACGGGGCAACCTGCTACACAAAATACAAATATATTATAAGATATATAAATAACTGACAATAATAAAAACCATACTTCCATTTTACGTTTTATTTCAAGTCATTGAAATCAAAAATTTGGCTGAAATAGCTAATTAAGTGTAAAGTAAGCCGGGATTACAGTCACTAATTAATCAATTATCCTTGTTTATCGTAAAGAACATTTCATTTCAATTTCGTCGACGCTTAAGACCCATTCGACAACAAAGTAAGCGTGAAATTGGATGGATTTCGCCGGTTTACAGCAAAAAGGGCTTAGTAAATACATTTTTAATGAGCTGTAATAATTACGTAACAGATGACTCGTCTTAGGGTAAATCTGGGGGGTAATGGGGCTCGGTGGCACCTGAGCTTACCGCGGCGTGCTAATTACCCAAAGCACAATATAAATTACGCCTAAACAATGACGGAACTCGCCGCGCCTGCCCCCGCCCGGCCGGCGCACTTGCTAAAAGGTTGGCCGACGTTATATAAATGGTGCTAACGCCTGTCTGCCACAGATCACAGGGAACATTGCCTACTTATGGAAACTGTTTTCGCTTCTGTAAACTTGGGAATCAGGAAAAACTACTTTGTGAAAGTTTGAGCGTAATAATTTTGGAGTAGCCGAGTGTTTGATCGTGGCTTTATTTGTGGGCGGGATCCAGTTTTTCATCAGCCATAAATAACATGGTTAAATTATCTTTATTTTGAGCACATCTAAATGATTAGGTGGAGTTAACTTAATGTACAAAAATAAATCTAAAAAGGCATAAAAAACACAAGTTTTCCAAATTTGTACATTTGGTGAAAACAGCTATGTCAGTCACGTAATGTAGACTTATGACTTGGGTTACGTTGCTTCTAATAATAATAAATCTAAAACCCATAGACCGTCTTTGAACACCATTAAGTTGATAGTCAATATTCAACAAAAACTGAGTTATAGTCTAAAAAGATCGTGCTACCCTACATTTATTTACACTATTAAGAAGGCAAAAGCGATTGTGTTTAGCGCAGATTGAAGCATAATCGAATAAAAATAAAAGTGACTATGCAAATTATCGCTGAATCCCCACCGTCCCTTGCAATCTTTGAAGTTTAAGATGCTTCGATTTATGTCGAGTCAGGAAGTTAATTATTTTTAACGGACAATGAGTTGCCAAAATTGCCTCATTATCTCGAAATGAATCGCTATTTTTCAAGATGTAGGTTTTAAAATGGCTTCAGAGGAAGTGATTCGGTGCGTAACACATTTTGCGCGTAATATTTGAGTCAGTGCGTTTCCTTTATTTGATGGCGAAAATTAAATGTTTGATGAGACTAATTAACTTCAATCACCTTGTAAATTTAGAATAACTAATTGTCCATTGTTCGATTAAAATTACTTTATATAATATGATGTACTATTTAAACATGTTTAGGTTCACAATACATATTAAAATAGTAAGTATTGTAATTACTAGACAATGAAGTATTTTGATCGTATTTTTTGTGATAATAAAAATATTTTATAGCAATCTAAAAATAGATAATGATTGGAGTCCAATAGTAAATTTCAATCAAATTTACTCTGCTAAAGACATAGTGTTTAAAATTGTTTAAAAACACATACCTACATGTAATAGATAAACATATCTGTATGTATAATCAGAAATAGGACCTATGCTATTTTTTTAATACACAAGCCCATCTGTAAGAATCTAAAGCATATTTTAAAACGAGCCTTCTTATTTACATCCGTAAAAATCATATTTTTTTTTACGGATCTTTCTGTAATAAATAAAATATTAAAACTACTCTCATAGAGAGCTCCGTACTTTGATTCATTCCGTCGGCGCCGTCATCCGCCGTCATTAAATATATTTTGTTGTAAGTCTTTGTGAGAGAGAGTAAATAAAGATTATTATTGTATTATTATTAAAGATTATTATAACACGAGGCGTGGATAAATATTCCACCGATACGTTGTTAATATTCTAGTAATACGGGCTAAGCTATTTGTATTAACATACGAGTTGCGATTGACACCTAAGTAAATTTCTCTACGAACCATTAATATTTTAAAATCAAGCGTAAATTTTTCAATGTTTGTAAAATCGTTCATGAAGAATAATTTTACAAATTTCAATCGTGCGTGGTTTAAATTATCATCAGCGTGGAGTCCAGTGATAAACAAATACAAACCGATAGTTTTACTGCCCGCAACGACCCGGATTCTGTAGGTGTAGTGCCGTAGTGACTTCGCTGACAATTTATTTCATGTTGACTTAATAAAATACAATTTAAGCGAGGCGGGAAATTCCTAGACCCTCCCGAACAGACGACGATGCGCATCAGCAGTTCGTTTGGGACCAAGGGCGTTACAACAAGGACAAACGTCAAGCCGTAAGCATTCACGTACTTACGGCTTGACTTATATACGTAAGCAATGTACTTATGTACATAAAGCATGTCACGGTTTCTCACGTTGATTTCTAGTTGTAACGCAACCCGATTTTTTATACAAACTATACAAAACCTTAAAGCTCTTGTGAAAAATAGATGGATAACAGGCCGCGTTTTATTAAATGTGTTTAATACAGCAAAAAAATAAAATTTACTTAGCTTATTTTACGAATATAGTACAATAACTGAACTTTATATTCTTTGTTGTTTTACCACGAAGGTCTACAAATATATTATTATCATAAGAAAAATTGTTTCACAGTTTTCTCATTGCTCTATAGCTATGGGGCACAAAAGTAGGTTGCGAATATATAAAACTTTGTTTTGATACATTATTTTATTGGTGAAACTGGGGCGTTCATGTAAATATTTTTTTTAAATTCACAATTAACAATTATATCTCTTATCAATATTATTTACGCTAGTTTATCCTTTCTGGTAAAAAGAAATAACGCTGTGTATTGTGATATATAGAGGCAAGCTATGCTGCAAACTCCTAAAATCTCGAACAATAATAACAGCACGGTGTATTTGCATGGCTTAGTTGTTGCAACTTATTCCGGCATTGTTAGAAGCATGTTCTGTTAGCATTTTGGCAAGACGCCTACACTATTTACAAAACGTATTAAACTTCACCGCGACATTAACTAATGGTTTCTCATAACATGCCGTTATAGGACACTATAAAAGACGACGTCTCGGAAAATATAGCGTTGTACGTCTGCGGAGGAGTTTGTAGGTAACTTGCTTGTTTATTCACATCGGCTACAATTGGAAACGGAGGAAACGGTAAAGCGTACCGCCATAAAATACTAAGTAAAAACGTATATGGCTGCATTACGGCGGGGAGTAATAGTGTTATGCATGTTTAGAATAAATCAGCTCTTCGCTTGTTGTGAACGAATTCAGCGACGCGACGAACTGCCGGGACCCGAATTGTCGGGGGAATGAAAGAATGAATTTCATGTGAATATGTAACCGATAACCGATTGGTGTGGAATCAGGTCATTTAAATGCGTGGGCCGTCATTAGGCCGGGCCGAGTCCGGGCCGATGGGCGCGCATAATCGACCTGTTAACGTTTCGTCGTCCAGTGCCGAGCCTGTTTGCCCCCGTTTATTTTTACTGCCCACCTACTAACTCGAATTTCTGTCTACGTGACCGCGTCTGGAAATTGAAATTGGTAAAATGGATTCCGAGCCATGTCAGGTGTGTGATGCATGCGGGGTAATGGCCGACGACGGCTTGATCCCCGCTAGGTGTCAAAAACAATTGTAAAACGTCAAATTTTTTTGGCAGAATTTGTTGCGCGTACCCATTTTTTGTCACAAACTGCTCCATAAATGTGCAAAAGCTCGATCCAGAAAATATAGAAAAATGTACTTACATAATTTCTTGAAATAGAGGATTGAAGCTTACCTGAAAAGAGAAAAAACTTCATTAATATAAACAATAACATCTTGAGATATTTCATAGAAAATATTTCATCGGTTAGGTCAAATATTAAGTGACCTAATCTATACTTATAATAAATCTGTAGAGAGGTCAATTCTGTACATGAAATATATTTTCAAAATAACTATCAGGGGGTGATAAGTGGTCGATACTGATGCCAAAAATGCAATCAGTAAAATTTTTGTCTGTCTGTCTGTCTGTCTGTCTGTCTGTCTGTATGTTCCTTATAGAAACAAAAACTACTCGACAGATTTTAAAGAAACTTGGTACAATTATTCTTTATACTCCTGGGCAGGTTATAGTATACTTTTTATCACGCTACAATCAATAGGAGCAGAGTAGTGAAGGGAAACGTTGGGAAAACGGGAGAAGTTACTCCATTTTTTAAGCTTCCGTCGCGTGTGCAGCCTTAATGGTTAAAGTTACATAGAAATCATGTATGACGGAAATAGTCTTTATAATATTAACCATAAAGGCGGGTGACACCGCTGGCACAGCTAGTAAAAAATATTTCTGTACGAATAAGTGTACGAATTTACCAATTTAGTCTTATTAGAGAAACAGAAAACAGATTTCACGATATTAACAACAATATTGATAACCAGGACCTCAATCAATGATATTATGTTTTCAAATTACACAATTAAATTTATTTTGGTTTACAAAAGAACTACGCACCTTCTACTTTTTCAAGTTGGTATCGAATAAACAGCCTTTTGCCGAAATTGGTTTCGATTAAATGCAAAGTAGATTGGGACTTTAGCTTAACCCAGACTGTGAATAAACTAGTTCGAGTCTATGAATACCTTAGACTCGGCGTGCTTACATACTTAATATTCTATCTTTGTTTTAAAATATTATAAGTTAAAATATTGTAACGAAAAAGTATTGATTTTGAAATCACCCATAATAAGTCAGAAATGCTTAGCACATAACAAAATATTGTTATATCCGACATATAGGTATGAAATTAGACAATATAGTCGCTATTGACTTGCATATACAAACTATTTTATATCTTGGCAAATACCGAAAACAGTTTATCGAGCATTAAAATACCATTAACGCAATCGGAAACTAGTAAATAAAATCGCTTACGTACTGTTATTATTCCAACTAACCAATTTCAAAAGGAAAATTAATTACCCATGTTTGGCTTCCATAAATATTTATAGACTCAGAAAATAAAGGTAGGCACCACAAAATAATAACTCGATCTTTATTTTTGTTCTAAAGTGACAACATTCATCTCAATTAAATTAATAAATCACGTTACACAGTTAGTGAAAGACGTTCCTAATGACCGAAAAAAATACATATTTTAATTTAGACCAGCACGGGAGAGGGTTGCCCAGTAATGAGACAAGCTCTACTTTATATTTCCTTGAGTGATGAATGAAAATCAGGCAACGTTTCCCGCGCTTTCAGAAAACACGCTGTTAATTAGTCCATTCCAATCTTTTCATTTTGAAAGCACTCAGAAAATACTCAGCTAAAATACAAAACGGTCTGGGTCCGCACTCTGTGTCACTGATAAATAGCTAGCGGGTGAGTACCCTTTTAAAACAGGCCCGCTCTCGGGATCCTCCTCAGGTCAAACTATAGCATAGGACTTGCGAATTGCTTTTGCTCTTCATCATATCGCGACCTCTCACGTCGTACTCATTTTTTAATTCTTTAATTAAACTGACACTAACTTCCGATCACATGAGAAAGTTTATAATGTTATAATAATAAATTAAGAAACATTATTTAAGCCCATCTAGTAGATTTTATATATCATTCTCCAGAAAATATATGCCGCAAAATAAAGGATAAGCCTACCCTAAACTTTGTTTATCAGTTGATAACAACACCTGTTTTTGGGAATATCTTCAATGTACAAACACCCTTCTATATGAATTTTATTATAAAAAGAAAATAATCTTGGATCTCTAAGATAATAGGACCAAATTTTGAATGCTGATCTTTCACTTTTTAAGTTATAAGTATGGTATGGTACATCCAGGTTTACGACTGAAGAAAACTTAAAGAGTCTCAAAGTTTGTGCATTTGGTCGCTACTGGGGGCAATTAGGAACGTTAGCATAGTACGAATATATAGTACGGGGGGAGACAAAGTAGTGAACGACCGTTTTTATCATAAGACTACCTGTAATTGACCTCCAATGAAAATTAGCAAATAATGGTAATTTTCAACGAATCAATAAATTTTCGACGGACAATCCGGAAACGTAAAGAGATAATGTAATTGTCTAGTAAAGCCCTAATACGCGAAGGTCATTAAGTTTCATAAAGTAAATAGATATCTACTACATTCTTTAACTCAACACCGATTTACCGTCACCGTACATCAGTCACATCAAAGATTGTTTTGAAAGCATTAGTTTTTAAAACCATCTTTAACACGTTAGTGTTAATGTAGCCTTGGATTACAACATTAGATAATAAATAAACAACATTTACAGATTTACAGCTTATCAGCTTATGGTTGATGCGGTAAAAGCATTTTTTGGCTTACCGAATTCTAGGGTGGAAGCTAGTTTATTCATAAACATAACATAACATCACGCCCATAATCCCCGAAAGGGTAGGCAGATTCAAAGGGCAGCTGGCCCCTTTAACCACATTCGGCCAACAATAAAACCGGGCTGGGTTAGATGCAAAATTGTGAAAAAGTAGTGGCAAGTGGCTAAGCTTGTCGCCTACACAATCATATACCCAAAACCCGATATACCATTAGTCGCCTTTTACGACATGCTAGGTAAGAAACACAGTTGGCACATCCTTTTTTTTAGTCCCAGACCAACATGGGACAATTTTATTCATAAATATTTTTAAATATTGAATAATATTCATCATGACATAGAAGAATAATAAAATAAAAGCGAACTTCGTTAAATACAATAAGATCGTTAACAAAATGTACTAAAATCAACAGTCGAGGATTCTCTTCGCCGAAGAGAGATTATTTAACGCCATAAATAATACATAAAAGCTGCGTGGCAAATACCCTCATTGATAATTTAAAGGTGTAAAGGTACTATTTGACTCGTAAATATTCTATTCGTTTAGTTATTATTCCATAAACCCTGGTTGGCTCTTAAAATTCTATCCCGTCTTGCGTTTCAAAGGAAACTGCCCAATGAAGAAATATAACATTTATTATGACTTTGGGTACTATTGGACTATTGGTACAATTAGACTTGGACTATTGGTACAATTAGACTTGGACTATTGGTACAATTAGAATATACTACGTAAGTATTAAAATTAGGTACTTACTTGAGTTTCTAAAAGTTTCCTGGAAACCAGATGCCTGATTAATAAACGTAAGTTACATCTTTGGTTGAGTTCTCTCATGTAAAGCTCTTCTTGCCAAAGACAAGACTTGTTTCGGTAAATAATCGTCCAATATCAAACATCTGACTCACCTGTCCTTAAAACACATAAAACTGTTGTGATTTGGCAAGGTGGTCTGATTGTAGCGACGAAAAATAAATAGTTATCTAAAAAATAAACCTTACAAGGCAGTCGTCAATGAGATGCGACCCCGCCACCCCGAGTTTAACGGTAAAATAGATGGTATTATTAATGCCTCATAAATATGTTTGATTATTATTATTATGTCTCGCGTAAATTCAAGGCGACGAAGGGAATAATTCGGTTATCTTGGATGTTGCTATGTAAAGATATTAAACTGATTGTTCAATGCCAAAATAAAAAAGTGGCATAAAATTATTTAAGTCATTTTGATATTGTGTAAGCGAAACCTGTTGTGAATAGAGTAAAAACATAGTTTTAATACCAAATGTGCATGGATACACTCTAGAATACCTTCGTTCTTTCCATATAAAGATGCATTAGAAGAAACATTGTGAGTAACGTTGAAACGTATGCACTATTAATGTACACACAGCTGCATTTATTTTTAGAAAAAAAAAATCTCACGGAAGAACGAAGGCACGGTAGTAAATGGAAATATAATCCGATGCCCCGATTCGGATTGTAGTCGCCGAGTCCGGATAAAACTTAATGATTCGATGCACTGAGGTAATCTCGATCGGGTAAGAAAATCGCGTCTGCATAGATTGAACGACGTTGTAATAGTCATCGAATCTACGTGCTTACGCATCGGAATTACTTTGATAGTGAATATTTAAGTTTATAATGTCGATTTTTAACTACAAGACCTTCTGAAGACGAGGATTATAACATACCTTCTTGCAAATGCAGTATTCATGTGAAATATTCTATTACGTTACTTCAATGCCTATCTGTGCATCTGAATTCCAATTTTCAACCATTAAAATAGTTTAGACAATCCTCATACAATTTTTTGGTTATAGGGATCTAATAATGAACCATAAAATAAAGTGACTAATATGTGTAAATACTTAATTGCTACCAGAAAAAGGCTTCGAGGTTGGATTCGACTTATCCGTCACAAAAGAATTTACAAAATTTATAGATGCTGTTCTTCCTATCTAGTCTCTTTAAACTTTACTATTTCATACTTTTACTATATTTACCCTCTTGGGATTCGCCCTATACTCTCTTTATTTTAGATGAAATTTATACTTGGTCATCCATCAATAGGAACGTCCAGACGATAAAGCAATAGATTGTCCTAGGAGATGTACCTAAGTAGAGTTACTGATCCGCCTCGTCTGTAATGGGTGGATGAAACAAATAGACCAATAAACCCTGAGAACAGCCGGTCGACAAGAGATACGAAATGACTTTGTGGAAGTAGTCGTCACGTCTTGACTCTAACATAAGTTTACATAAATTCGTTTTCTTATCTTGCGCAGAATTTACATAGTTATCCTACTAATATTATAAATGCGAAAGTTTGTATAGATGTTTGTTACTCTTCCACAAAAAACTACTGAATGGATTTTAATAAAACTTTTGAATAATATAGCTCATACACCCGAATAACATATAGGCTATGTTTCATCAATGTACCACCCGAGGGCAGCCGCGGGCAGAAGCTAGTAAATCTATAAATCGTTCACCTGTGTCGCAGTCCAATATAACCTAACCTAATTATTTGATAATAGCCAGATAACTAATGTTGGAGTTTTTAAATCACAATTAATTTTAACTCTGACATGTCTGCCCTGTTCAATCATGGAATCATTTTTATTTTTTAATTATTTATCTGATACCTATCCTGGACTTCAGCACCACTTGCGTGTTACGATTGAACTTAAATTGTACGAACCATATTGCCTTTAATCCATGATAATTATAAAGACCATATTTTTTTGCAATTTGTTTGAATTCAAAGAATAAAATATTAGCCGGCAGTTGCATTATTAATTGAATGTCACAAATTGTGTCTGAAGTTTGTGTTATGCACAAAAATATTAAACAAAAACACCACTCTGAGATATTAATTATAACAAAATTCAAATCTTATCAAGTAACGCAAGTTGAAAACCTTTTATATTCCAACTTAACTCTCAGTTTAGATATTAGCATATACATAGTTATTTTCAGAAGCTTTATCTAGAATTGTTCAACAGAAATATGTCTTGTTTGGTCCCAAGCGTATTGAAATTCTCATATTTACGAGTATGAAATAAAGTTGCTTAGAATGTTTTTCCAAAGAATGTCTGTGACACCTGATAATGTAGTAAAAGCCGGCTATATAGCATACCCACTTATGACCTACTCGTAACGATATGTTGTGCTAGCAAAAAATAAAAAACATCGGGTGCCCAGTCCTTAAAGGCGATTGGCAATTTCTATACAATATCCGAAACGCTGTACTTTCTTGGGTCCGACATAAATCACAGAGTAAACCGCTTGTTGCATCAATACTGTCTGCTAAGGAGATCTCTTTATACGGTTCAGATAAATGGGTCACGATTGAACTCATTTAGTGTTAGTAGTGACTATGAATAATGTAATCCGGTATAGTTAGCTTATCAACGAGATCAAAGGGGCTCGTGCTGGTTTAATATAATAAACAAGGAAAATTACATTTCGGTTAAGCTCATTAATAGTGAGATTGTATCGCAAGCGCCCAACGATGGTAGTTTAGTCTAACACTGCCATCTATTCACTTTAGCAATACAAGCGATAAGGCCTAGACTGTGATATACCATTCTTGTGGAAATACTCAAAGCTGACAGTCCAGCTGAACACTTAAAACTAAGGCTTAGCTCATTTAAGCCTAGATGACCATTAAATACTACCAATCTAAAACTAGCGGATTAGCAGAAGCTTTGGTTTATCAGACTCGCGCATTTACACAATCCATTAAGACCTAATATTGTTATGAGGGATTTGTTTCGCCGGCTATCTCATCTGCTTCGTGACAATGGTCGGATTTATAATGACCCACTTTGAAATTTCGTTCGGTTAGTGATGCAATCGTATTTGCAAGATTGCGTCCTGTAAAGCCCTAGCAAATATAACAATCGTTGAATCGTCTTTATGTCATATGTTCTCATGGATTTTGAATATTTGGTTCTAGTTCACTTGTATATAATGTAGATAATCTAATGTCTATCAGTTAGAATCTGAAGTAATTAGAACCTCGCGATGTCGCATCCACCCTCCGCTCTGGAAGCTCGAGCAGACTGACTTTGTGTTTTAGCAAATAAAAAGTTTAAATTTTATTTTCATATATTTATTTCTCCCATGTTGATAAAAAAGAATGTGCCAACTGCGATTCTTGTCTATGGTAAATCGGTGTGATTGTGTAGGCGACAAGCTAGCCACTTGTCACTACTTTTTCAAAATTTTCCATCTAACCCAGCTCAGTTTTATATTTGGCTGAATGTGGTTAAAGGGGCCCGCTGCTCCTTTGACTTAGCCTACCTTTCCTTACCTTTCGGGGATTATGGGCGTGATGTTATGATGCTGTTTTTTTTTTTTACCGTAAAGCCTGAAATCCTAAAAAGGTCTAACAGCAGAGTCTAACGAACAAAAAGCTTCTTAAATGACGTTCGGCCAAAAATACATTAGGTAAATGGAAAATATGAAAGAGTAGTGACCCTATATATTATTAATCGCCTTTTAAGACATACTAGACAAGGAACACAGTTGGTAAATTTTTTTTTGTGTAATAATTATTTTATCTAACTTACTTTTTAAGACAAACAGGCTCGGCCGTACGAAAATAAAATGAACAATATAGGTAAATAAAGTTGTCTCGTTCCCCCTAAGTCATTGTTGCGTCACGCGCACGGCTGCGCGCACCTGTCGGCGGCATTTGCCACAGGGACCTCGTTCCAAACTATTCCTTTGTATTTTTACAGTGAAATAACGGGTTTTGTTTCTCCCTTTTTCGCCTGTTAAAAACACATGCATGTTGGAATCATTTGGGTAACTAGCTTAGGTGAAATCATAATATGATGAGTTGACGTATTTTATTTTAAATAGTTTTATCAAAAACAAACCCTACTAACCTTACAAATGCAAAAGTTTATGTATGTTACTTTGTGTTTTTTATACGGATCAAGCTATTTTTTTACCTGAATAATTGAGAAAAGCATTATGTTATTTTTTGGCCTGGATAGTTACGTAATATACATTTATAAACATGCTATCTTAAAAATATCTTATTCCTGTTACTGTTTCACTGTTGCAATAATTGTTAACTGTCCTCAAAGGACGCCCAAGCAGCCAGCACTTACCAAAAATAGATCAATTAGAATTCTATTCCCATAGCACCCATTCAAAAATGCAAAGTGGAGGGTTAACAACAAGTAACAACGTTGTTTTTGCTTTACACAATGTAAATAAACTCATTTCTTGAAAACGGCTCGCCTTAAGTGGCGGTCGTGTCGGACCGGCTGCTTCCATCCATTCACGAATAATTCCGTAATATTTCGGTCGGTTAAGGCGCCGATGTCCATTTTGTGGAAATCGATTACGACGAGGCCACCATTCTCCTCCAAACTGCCATTTTTACCGCTCGATTTGTTCCCCCAAATCCCGATACTATAAATAAAGTTGCGCTTAACACTCACAAAAAAAATTACGGAAAAAATCTGCTTTAAAAGAAAAGCACGAGTACCGAAAGAAAAAGAAAAATACATAAACACAGTATTACGATCATATCCTCGGCGATAAGTAATCATAAAAGCCGTATCTCATATAAGCAAAGTGCCGTGGTGTTACGACTTGCTGAAGACGTGAGCTGAAAGAAGCCTCGTAGAGGCGGCTTTTATTGGAACACCTGCTTACTACGAACAATTTAACCAAGTCGAAAAATGAGAATTTATTAACAAAGATTCCACTAAATATGTCATTCGGGTATCCATTGAAAAAGCTTTATCTTCCTTCGATTTTATCTTAGCTAGACCATTATTTTAGGCATAGACGAGGACATTTTTGTTTGAACACAGTTGTTAAATAAATATCTAACGAAATCTGAAGTTCCGAGAAATTTCGATGTTTTTTATCAAAGTAAAACGCTGCGCTTGTAAGTAATAAGTCCGTCTATCTACATACATAACGTATCGCATTTCTTGATTCTAACATGAGCGGAGGGAACAATTTCAAGTTATACTATATCAGTTACATAGTACATTACAAGTGCACGTGAGCTGAAAATGGTAGCGGAAAAGTGGGTAAATTGAAGACGGGCTAGTTGTCCTATATATTTTAACACCTGCTGTGGCTTGGGAATTGCGAATTTCAACAAAATTAACTGGAATCTTCGGGAGATAGCGAAACGTACAATTTTACGATCCAGATAAATTAATGAACAACTTCACCGGCGCAAACATTCCTCTCAGATTTAATTCCGGATGCTTTTCAAGATTAGATTCCTCTAGTTGTAACTCAGATTCGTTGCCTTGGAAACAGATTTTATATTATTTTATTATGAATTTCTTTAAAACTGTTCTCCTTTTTGTTTATTACTTGATAATAAAACGTAATATACATTATCAAACTCTCTTATTAAATATAATTTACGTATATATTTTAAAATAGAATGATGGTCGCGTATCGATTTCATGGCGTTATTTTACAACAAGGAATCAAGTTTACGGTCAATGCAAAGCGAACTTTGTTGGATTCGGGGATAATAAACAAACATCTTGCGAGGCAAAAAGATGAACAAACCAGCGTCAACAGTAACGGAACAATCCAACTAATTAGTATTCCCGGCGGCGACACCACGAAGCGACTTCATAATTTTCCAGCAAAACTTCAAGCAGTTCCACTCCACTTTCAGCGCTAAGAATTTAAACAATCCCCTAATTTTACTTTCAACAATCTTATAACTTGACTCACCCTTCCGGGCTCCATAAAGTGTTATCGACTGACGATCTCGAGCATTGCTAGATATTAAAAACATGCTGCCAAAGCAAGAACCTTCGTAAATCTAACAATATCTTCGACCAAGCGGGAAAACTCACGTTACACTAATTAACTAAAAAAATATAGAGAAAACTGGATAGCGTTGAATATCCCACGCTTAAGATTTTCAACATCATGCAGATGTCATCGATTCCGCCATACGTTTACCATAAAGAACTTTCATACGTTCTTAAGTCTGCAGTTATAACTGCTGCAGAATAAATCAAATAATAATTATCTTTGCTTTGAGATTCAAAGAAAAATGTCATATATGTATGAATTTCATATTGATACACGATGTTTAATTTGAAGTGGGAAGTTGCGTGAAGTTTAGTTAGTTAGTTAGTAATGTTTAGTTTGAAGATACTCCCTAATTACCATTCTACTATATGAGCAACTATATCATATACATAGAAATTATAAGAAACAATTTGCCATACAATGATAAAAAACCGTTCATCTGAATTCAAAACTCCCAGCAGATGATGTTAGAACATTCGTCGCAACGACTATCCGAACAATTCCATGAATGTGAAGCAGTCAGCTTGACAAATTCAATTTTGAAACAATAAAGAGCTTCGGCGAGTTTATTCCTCGGACATACTCGAACAGTGCAGAGAAGTTTGGCCGTAATGGCGCAACAATATCTCCGAGGAGTGTTGACAAAACCGAACTTTACAGTTCACAAGTGGTATTTGTCGACAACTTGTGTGAAGCTTTCTTTCGTCCATCTTTACAAGCGATTACCTAGCTACTCGCGTTCAGCGGGCGGCCTCTCCAGTAATTAACAGAGCCTTGAAAACTTTAAACATTAGCTAATTTACCCGGCGGGATCGCGATCGTGCCCCGTTTACATACATATAATGTATGTACGTACGTAGGTACACTGAACAGCGCTCGCTGCAAAAACTTAATCTACCACCTAATCTAATGGTTTATCTCGATGAGCTTTTATGTATTTTTATACTCCATTCTACATGTTAAAAAGAAACCAATAACACCGAACGCTGGTAACATAATCCTATACATTACAAAACTATTGTTTGCGATTTTATACAATAGACATTTCGGGGAGAACAGCTTTGTCAACAATAATTTGATCACAATTTCAATAACCTTTAATGGGCTTCACTGGTCCAAATTACTATTGTACAATCAATTAGAAAAATTAAACCATAGGTCAAATACTGCAAGGAATCAGCCTTGTAGTACTCACGACCAATTTAGAGTAACACACATTATACAAGAAACTTCTGCTTTTAGGATACAACATCGGTGTCATAATCTAGGTAAATCAAGATTAATTTGAACGTCAATGTTATCCGTATCAGTTTCATGGAGAGGAGGATGAAGGCACAAACGTGGGAGTCAATACATCTTCATTTATAATTTAAGTGTGATCGGCCCTAATAAAATTTGTCAGATCATACAAGTTTTAGAACTCCGAACACCTTATGCCCGATTGCGATGCGATTCTAAATGATAAAATAATAAAGATCGTACGAAAGAACAATACGTATAAGACGTATATTAGTTACCACATGAAGTATAAGCGCACAATGGCTCACTGTTTTTACTTGTGGGGCATTATCAATCATACCATTCCATGTGACATAAGTGGACCCTCTTCATGCGAGCTCAAAGTTCCATTACTCACGAAGCCACGCCCACTTCTGATACGCTTTTCTTCGACATTAACCTACTAATACCCACGTACTGTGTAAAAAAGCTGTTACTACCTAATGAACCAGAAACAAACGATCCAGGCAATTTCAAGGGATTTGGAAGAAACGTTACCTGCAAATAATTCAAAGACTGTACTCAAACATACCCTACATATATATATTTACTTTTAACGTGGGCAAACACTTGCTGAAAAACAAGATACCTAGTTTTTTTATCACAATATAAGCAGACTTTAGTTATATGCCTTTTGATGCGTGGAAGTTAGTCATATTGAAATTGTAGTGCAACTTATGTTCGATCCAGCAGATGATAAAATCACTTATAAATCATTACTACAAGACTATTACCACCGATTCGGAAGGGTGATTCTATCAAGAAACCGGTAAGAAACTCGTTTTCAAGTTTTAGATCGATCAGAATAAGTTTTATCATATACAAATGATTTTGATACTTTTAATCTATTTAAGATTTATATATATTAAAAAAAGGTTAAGTATATATTATATTATTAGTCCATTCTTCGCCATTATTATTTTGAAGGTCGAAAGCAGAATATTTCTTTGATACGCCGGCTACACTTAAAGATCTATCGGGTAAACAAATCAAAGCATTAACTGACTAAATGGTGTTTTATTACAAAGCCCCTAATAACGCCGACGAAAGATGTTGTCATAACAACGAACACAGCAATTTAGTCGTTAACACCGATGTTGCAAATTAATTATTAGTGTTTTTAATTAGGGCCGTTTATTGAACGGTCTGTTGGTGGGATGATGGCGAGTGCGCGCGCCCCGGCTAACGATGGTTTGTTTTAATTAAACTCGGCTGGCCTTCCAGCGAGAGCCAGCACACTCTTTCTTTTATAGCGACGGACCGATGCGAAAAAGTATTTAGGGCGGGGCTAAATTCATGAATCGCTCGAGTATTCGTTAGCATACATTTGAGTGTGAATGTGCGAGTACTGAAGACGAGGGTTAGGTGATTTTTATGGCGGGCGAAGCGAGTGATTCCTGGAACTTATGGCTCCTATAAACCCTCCCGCGTTGAGTTGACGATTTAGCAAAACTCGCTGGCGCCGCTGCGAGCTCTCGCCAGATCGCCCCTGAAAGCTTTCAAATTACCGAGATTCGTCCCGTGAATAGCTGTCGTAATGACGAGGAAAATTCTGTTACAAACGATGTTATATTCTAAATAGCATTATTTAATGACGCAACATTAATTCTATGCCGGTTTTGATTCCACCTTATCGATATTCACATTTAAAATAACGAGAACCGTCTAAATATATCATTGATATGAAATGAAAAACATGGAACCAACATGATTATTAACATTATAAATGTAAATTTAAAGTATAAGAAATCATATGACATTCTTATCTTACGAATGTATAGGGTCCTGGCAAACAAGATAATATATCTTGGATACTAAGTATTTATTTTCCCAACATAAACATGCCTCTGTAAAATGATTGACACACATCCAAATATGGCTACAAACTTCGGTATAAATAACACTATACTCCTATTTGATTATGATTATCGTTTATAAAGACAGTAATCATCTACATAGTATTTATAAATTTTTAAGGGAAACATACATATTGTATAGTCATGAACAAAGAGCGTAGATTTCAAATGTAGTTCCTATATATTTATACCACTAGCTCGGCGTTTAAGAGAAAACATTGTGATGAAACCTGCAAATTCAAAAATATTTGGATTTGTAACCATGATCCAAAAATTGTGTGGTTCCCCTATCTTAAGATTACGGAGGTCAGATCGGCAGTCGTTTCAATGTAATTATCAGACTCGCTAAATCATGGATCTAGCATGGGACATAGACTTAGGTTTATATTTATTTTGTTCTGACGATTTATAAGTGCTTTTTGTAAGCCTATATAAATAAAGATAATTTTATTTCATTTCATTTCATACTTCTAGGAAGATGATGAAACAGAGTTAACATAAATTAGACATAAAACGATGAACTTAGTATATAGTAATATAATACTGAACAATCCTAAGGTAAATTTTGAAGTCAATAAGAATTTTCCATCAAGTCGTGTTAACCTAAATAATAATACAGCCCGAAAGCAAGCACGTAAAACCGAAAAGCGGCTGCGCGCGAGAAATCTTGCAAATTCTCGTGTTAATGCCGTAAATGAGTTAGGTACGCACTGGGTGTCGGCAAATTCCGTGCAACTCTGCATATCCTTACAATTCCTCGGGAACTACCTCCGGCTGTGACGAGCGTCTATGGGCTTGCCTAGTGCATCTTTTAATATCCTATGTAGCTAGTTAGCTAGAATTTTAGATGCTCTTCTCCATATTAGTTTACTTATTAAGGGATACAAGACCGAAATACCAGTTTTATGTTGAAAGAAGAGTTGAATGTGCCTTTACTTTCGTACTTTGAATCAATACCTACTAGATATATCAAGCAAAAAAATATATACCTATAAAGTCTACACGTGCAAATATTACGTGTAGGTACGTTATAAAGAGAGCGGATTTTGTAACTTAGTATGTGAAAGGTCATTTCCGGAACTACTGGTTCTATTGAAAAAAATCGTCGCTATTGCCGTCACCATTTAAAAGGTAAAGTATTACAGACGGATATAGGCATATGTATATGCAATCCGAGAAATGTTGGAGAGGACCGCTTATAATTTATAAAAAATCTTTAATAAATTATTTTTATATAGTCCATTCTATTATAGTTGACTAGCTGTTTCCCGTGACTTCGCCCGCGCAGACTAATATTTCTGTATCCTACAGAAACTGTGCTTTTTCCGGGACCAAAAGTAGCCTATATGTTATTCCAGACTATAATCTATCTCTGCGCCAAATTTCATCCATATCCGTTCAGCAGTTTTTGCGTGAAGAAGTAGCAAACATACACACACATACACGCACTCACAAACTTTCGCCTTTATAATATTAGTGTGATAGTGTGATAATACTGCGCTTATTTTAGTCATTTGGGATAAATAGAAACCTTATTAAAATACATCTCCTTTATAGCTTTACTATTATTGTTTTACCTACTAGGTATTACATAATCTGAAAATACAGCTTAAGTTTGTTATCGCATCGCAGGATGTTGCTACACAAGTCGAAACGATTAACACCCGTACGGTAGTTTTCCACGATCTTAAGTCGTAAACATCGTAATATCGATACTGAAGTTCTCTGACATGAATATTATCCCACAGATAACAACAACAGGACGTGTAACCACATTAATATGGGAATTTGTTTGAACGTAACCTCAGCATCGATAATTTACAGTCGTACATCGTGTAATCATTTAGTGTGTATTTTGGTAGACACCAAATTCACTTTAATTGGTGGTCACAAATAGATACGTAGATAGATTAGTTTGGACTATAACGAACGTTGGATGGATGATATTTTCAGTATTTATTGCGCAAACTGTCACAGTACTTCCAATTAATTAAATGGCTGTCAAAACCCATTACATTAATTTCGTATATCCATAATTACTATAAGTAATAATAAAAAAAGGGTTCAAACAACGATTTAAAGTGAATCAGACTTACAAAAACTTGAATATGTAAAACAATAGCCCACTATTACTAAATTTAATATGGAAATGTTCAATCTTGTTTTAATTCATCATTGAGGAACAGCTTTGTAGTGTTTATCATTGAAAATTGTTTACCATTATCCTCATATACCATTTAAATATTAACAACATTAAATATTTGACAAGCTCGATGGCGCATACGGTAGTAACCCCGCCCCATGCGCCAAGAGTTGTGGGTTCGATCCCCACCCAGGACAAACATTTGTGTGATGAATACTTGTGTTTGTTCTGTGTATAGGTGTTAATATCTAATATTTAAGTATATATTTGTATACCACTATTGTTTCTGATATCCGTAACACTAGTGCTTAAGCTACTTACCTCGGAGTCAGATCAATGTATGTGATGTAGTCTGATATTTATGTATTTATAAATATTTACGATTTATCAAAAAACTAAAAGGATTAAAAACCGAGTGATCTTACCGTCCCAAACTCCTACAATATTAATTAGGATTTATATTAGTTTCAGTCCGTGAGGCTTTAATTCAAAGGGAAGTCAAAACCAGATTTCATTTATTCAATTTGGGTTTGTTACAAGTACTTTTGAGCATTAAATTAATATACCGCCGGGTCGAGAAAGAAAGCCTTTGTGGCCAAGTGGCGACGTACCTAATTTATTACGACCGTTTTACACTTCTTTCGTTTTAAGTATTAGAATTGATGTTATTATTTTATTAGCCTTTCGGGGTAAAACCAACTGTTATATTCTAAGGACACTTCGTTGTCTTGAATAAACAACCATTTTAATTCGTACAGGCTGTAAAAAATACCTACAATTAGTCAGCATGAAACTTACTTACAGTAAGTATAATTATAGGTGCGCGCTTAAATGTCAATTTATAATTCTAAATACATACATACATACATAACAAAATTTTAAATAAAGACTAAATTTTAATTTTTAACAAAAGTGTTTAGACATTTCGCCGAAGTACGGCTTAGGATTCTTTTCCCACTCGAGTTATTTATCTTTCAAAACATAGGTTTAGACAAAAAAAAAACACTAACTAAAGCTCGAACGTCGTAACAAATAACGCCGTTGAAACTCACCTATAACCAACCACTATATTGTTATAGCACATACTTCGTCCACTAAAGTACACCTAAAACAAGTACCTAACGCAGTAACAAGTGAAGAGACATTTTAAATTTTTGTCATAAAACGTGTCCACCTGCCGCGCCCATAAAAAGTACTAATAAGGAACTACCTTGCTCCACCGACGCGGTCCGTCGGAAGATAAAGCAGCCGAATTAAAAGTGCCGGTATTAATCCCATAGCGATATTACGAGCCATTGCTTAGTAAACAGCAATATTTAGCAGCGGCCTCAGTAATCCGGCCGGTGCACTCGAGCGGTACTCATCACAAATTCTAGGGGGCGCCACGTTAAATGTAGGCCACGAAGTTCCCGCCAGCCGGAATATTGCTTTGTCACTTGGCGACGTCGCAGCAACCCTAAGCCCAAGTAATTGGAAATAGTTGAAATAGACGACTCAGAGCTACATTGCATCGACCCTGTCGAGATACATAACGAGGAGTCTGACATCTGTGTTGGGCTGCTTTTATTGGTATTCTTTGGTCCCTAAGCGAGCTGGTAGCTACTGGAAATGCCTTTTAACGAATTGATTGCTTTTTTATCTTTCAATTTGTAACCTAGACTACATTTTAGCTCACTCGTTTGTAAAGAATTATATCGAAATACGTCCTACTCGTAAGATTACTATTTCCGTTAGCCAAGTTACTTTTGGTCCATAAATCGAGTTTAGGTTTAGGAGTTTTTTATTTCTACCGTCAAGTCATTTGATTAACTATTTATATTCTCAGATAGCAGTAAATACAGTTTTTTGTTTGTGTCGTTGTCTATAGCAAAAGAAAGAGTTTATGCGAATGATATTTCTACAAAATCGCAGAAATAAGTAAATCGCTTTCAGTTTATATTTTTGGATGCATAAATATGGTATTTTTAGTTAGAATGGAATGATGATTTACAAAAAAATTTGAATCAAAACCCTCCAAATAATTGAAAAAAAAAAGTTATTTCCTAAGAACTCTACTCAGAAAATTTATACTATCTTTAATATCTAAACATAACGGTAAACAATTGAACTGTTTATTCGAGTCCGATAGTGGTGGTGTGTATTCCAATAACTAAGACGATTACAAAGTCTTATAATTTGGTAGTGTAGACGGAAATCTCAACAATGTGCCATTAAATTTCGTAAATAAGAATATAAAAGGAGGTAGTATGATTTTTACGGCTTATAAAACACGCATAGAACAATTGTTTCTCGCGGAAGGATTGGAGGAAGAGGG
Source organism: Glyphodes perspectalis (assembly GCA_951394215.1). Lineage (NCBI taxonomy): Eukaryota > Metazoa > Arthropoda > Insecta > Lepidoptera > Crambidae > Glyphodes > Glyphodes perspectalis. Next base: position 10,464,064 of record OX596202.1, on the reverse strand, counting down.
CCGTCGTTGAAACAGAGAAATCTTGGCACCAAATTTATCTTTAGCATTGTATATACGTGCCATTTCATTTATTTTATTGCACGAAAACATAAAGAGTAGGAAAGACATCAAAAAGGTCTACTGTAATTCAGGATGAATACCATAACTGCTTGTTCAGCGTGTATACATATATGCTAGTAAAGCATTATCCGTCATGATTAAATAAAACTCGCATCGACTAAAACGAAGTTTTCCTCCTTAAATACGCCATTCATTCAAACTGTCGTCTTGAGCGGCGCATCGATAAATCCGTGACATCGGTCAAAATGTACAAAGGAAAAAATTGAGTTAGCGCAAAAAATCCAACAAAAAGCCGGCGCAGTCAAATTAAAAAAGTCGTAATAAACGATAAGTGCCACCGGGAGACGCGTAGAGACCGAAGGAACCGCAAAGCGCGGAGACAGAGCGCTTCGCAATAAAAGAAAGCGCTATTTCGTAGCGAGAGAATCGTCCCTCTCCGCAGCCGTAGCGTGTAGCGGCGTAGCACCGTAGCGCTGAGCGGTCGATGACTCGCGCCTTCATTATTATTGGATTCATTGTTTTTCGCTTGACGCCACCAGCCATGTTATAAAATTTCCTGAATAATTCATGAGAGCATTTGTCGATAATAAAAACGACGGTGTAATTTGCAGAGAATATTCGTGTTTCACCTTTTAAATCACGCGGTCTCCCTTCATGTCAGAGTCGGATTGACGTATACGCGTTTTCTTCGAATATCCGGTAATAGCTTCACGTTTTGTGCCGAAAAAGCGACTAAATTGAAAATATCGACTGGCTGTCAGAACCAGGTTTATTTAATATCTACTTATTTTGTTAGCAAGTTTATCAGTAAAGTTTTACAATTACAAGAAAATGATGCGGGCAACGAGAATAGTACTAAAATATTATCGTAAAAGGAGTTGTCAGTCTTAGTTCTTTTGATTTTTGAGCTAAAATATACTCTTATACTTTCTTATTTACATTTTGGTAAATCACATACAAAACGTAACTTATGTGTTAACAAAAGCAAGGTCGTTTCCGAAACTTAGCAAGATGCTACCAGAGCAGACCTAATGATCGAAACCACACGCGTACTACACACGGAAATTCTCGTGATAAATGTGCTAGGCAGCCATCCACCCTATAATCTATCACTAGTAAACTATTTCCGTTCTACACCACAAGCATGCTATAGATGTCTAAAATACATATAAATGTTTACAGAGATCAGTCGCTTATCAGGATATACGAGAAAATTTATAATGTTTACATCATAGCATTATTGATTAACATATAATCTGATTCAGTCTGATGTAGTCTGATATAAATAAATTACATTGTTTGTTAGAGTAACATTTATTTTGTGCAGGTACTTCTCATTTTTATCATGATACATTTATGTATATGACAGTTATGGAAAACTAGAAAAAATCTTTCACGTTCATATCATGACTTTTATATTGATTAATTCGTTAGCGCATTACTAGTGACCCTGTCTTATGCGCTAAGAGTTCGATTCCCACCAAGGATATTGTGTGGGTCACCACACTTTCTGTTTTCTGTGTTTGGATGTTATTGATTTAGATCTTAAGATAAGTTAAAAAAATACTATAGTATTCTCTCATCACTGACTTAATGGTCTCCATTCTCATTTATGCAGCTTTACCGTTAGAACTGGAAAAGTTTGAGAATATTGTTCCCAAAGCACACGTGGTGTGAGAAACAGTGCAGTAGTCAAACGTTCGATCTTGTATGAAATCTCATAGAAGAAAACCGTCGTAGTGGTATAGGCACCAACGGCGAACTCGGTTTGTATGGAGCTGGCAGTTCACAACTAGGTGCGCGACCGCGTACGAATTCTCAGCACTGGTGCCTAAAGTGTGCCATATACTACTATTATTTTAATATTAACCAGAGGTATCCCGAAGTGTGCCGTACGTAATACCGAGAAGTGGGGTTTAGATACTTTTGTATTCTTTCATACAGTGAATTCATATTATTTCGTTGAGAACATTGTAAACATACAAAGAAATGCCTTACCACAGTTCCAACGCCAAAATTTTAGCGATTCGGAAACTCATTGTGACCGTGTACATCGTTTGGATATTTAACTAACATCAATCTATATTATTAAACATTTAATTATTATTAATTTATTCATTATTGACTTGCACTGCACACTCTTACACTGAAATTGCCATTTTATTTGCATTAACTCAATAAAACTAGAGGTACCCTGGCTCAGTGACAAAAGCAATTGAACAGCCATTAACAGAATTAAAAATTGTAATTGGATCCAATGTGCAATCAAAATGTAGTAAATATTGATATTCGTTTTAATATTTTCAGTGAATTAAATCAACGCTGAAAATAACTTCCAAAGTGGCAATCACTATTTAATACGAATATGTGAAGTTCCACGCACGAATTTAATCGATAATTTCAGTTTATATACTAGGTAGCAGATAATGTCAACTGAGATATACTCAAGTATACGCTAGTGTAACTAAATTACAACTTCAATTAGTTATTAAATGTATAAATATATAATTATAAACAAATACATTTATGGTAGGAAGATGAGAAAACTGTCAAACGGCTATAAGCGGTTACCTCAGTGCCGAATTTAAAATGAAACGTGAATAACACCCATTCATAATTGTAATATTTTCTTTCAATCCACATATTATAAAACTACTCTCTTCAGAAGAAATAATTTATCTATTTTATTAACTGAATAAGTTACATAATACGGGTTATAATACATGAATCTCAAGCATCTTCGCTCCGTGCATCGAAAGACACGTTAAGCTATTTGGCCCGGCCGGGGCCTTAGACGTCAGCTGTTAAGCCTAGTCAGAGACCGTGGGGCGGTTTGATATCATCTGACAGTAAGTTTACACATAAACTCCTTCATTGATCCCAAAACGTATACGTCATTAATAGTTATAAGCAAGTGTGCTCCATGCGGAATCAAACAATTTTTTTTTTGCAATTTACCCTAATTGCTTCTAAAATAAAAGTAATCTAGGCTACTTCATGTAATGCCAGATACCAGTATAAGACGCGTCAAGGCCAGTTTAGCCGTTTCGAAGTTCGAAATATACAGAATGACTGTCTAGTCAGATAATAATTTAAAACATACCAACTTTTATGATATATGTACATTTAAACAATGTTATTTTGACATTATAAACAGATACATCAATCTACAGAGATGAGTTATCTCTGCTACCAGACAAGTATTAACTAAATTATGAAATAATTATTGAATTCAATTCCCATTTGCTTGCACCGGGAAATTGATCGATGTAACATGTTAATAACGTCATAAGGCGATTATCAGCCGGTGCCATGTCAATGAGATCAAGATCGCCTCAACAGTCGTGTTGATTGATAGCGCGACGCTCTGCCAGCCTGTGTATATTAAACTCTACTAATCCTACACGCACTTAATACCTACGAGACGAGAGTTGATCTATATTCAGGCGACAATAATTTACAATTCATAAATTTATAAATTATCGTCGCCTGCTCGGATACGTGCCAACGATACGCCTTGTTTATCTTTTCATGATTTCACATAAAATATAACATCATGTATAGTGAACCACAATCTTTTGAAGCAAAATGGAATTTCTTATTTTGGATACCACATACTCCTTGTACATTTTTACTTTTACTTTTTTTGCGTACAATAACATGAATAATTTTTTTAACAAATATGTTCAATTCACGGAAGATAACGGTAACGGAACGGTACTGGGACAAAGTCAGTTTGGCAATATGAACAGAATCAAAAGTATGTGAGCGATTACGCCAAAATTCCTAAACTCCCAGTACACCCGACGCCCCTAACTTGAAAATTGGTTTTGCACCAAATTACGGTCGGTTTTATATTACAGCACCGTCGATACGTATACGGCATAGTTCGTCTCGGAGCCGGATTGTGGCGTACTACGAATATTTGTATAGAAAGAGAGGCAGGAGTTAATATTGGGTAGATCGCTAAGTGCGCTACAGAAACGTTGTCAGCAAGTTAGGCTGGACGAACAAGCTCACATTACGCGCCATTCCACCGCATAATTGGAGGCAATATAGCGGAACGGGAATGCCACTTGAAGTAGTGCGGTACAAGATGCGCTCGGGCTGATCAGTATGCGCGTCGCGCGCGCGCACGCCGCGGCCACGTCCCCACACTACCCACAACCGCTGCAATATGCTGAAATTGCTACGTGGCCCGTACTCACAATATTCCCACAAAATCCACATTCGCTACTCTAAAGCAATTTACTACGTCCCATCAGCGGCAAACACGTCCACTGTTATACCCATGTAACACTTTAATACACCAATTAATCATCGATGCCGGTGATTCAATAGTTACCTGAAGTAAATACCGGATCCCAGAATGGTGTTTGTATTTCCGGCACGTAAGCAAAGTAGCGATAATATGAATTTACGGTTGGGATACACTCAGTTCGACGTTTTATTGTGTCGGATGAATTATATCAGCGCTCAAATTATACATATAGGGTGTATTGTAATAAAGGGGTGAGTACAAGCAGAGTGCTGATCTAGAGGCGCTATTGTGCACGTGAGATAGATATAGAGATGAGTGGCTTAACCGGATTACGGCCCGAGGCGGCGGCTGATTATTCCACAGCTTGATTTACGATGACGCGATACGGTAAGGCGTCGCCGACCTGCTTACCTAATAGAGGACCGAACCGAAAACGGACAATTTATAGTGTCACACGCGCCGATACAATCAATTCCGGACACCCGAGAAAACACTGTGAAATATGAGACCGCTATGTGTCAATATCTACATCAAAGAGGGTCAGTTCCTAGCCCACGCAGACACTAGTGTCCGACATTTTCGGACCGGCTGTCGGCCGCACAACGAATGCCCCGACAAGAGAGAAGCCGGGAAAAAGTAATTTAAATGCGGGTCGTGTTAGTGATTAGCCCTAAAACTGGTAAAGAGGCAACTTGACCCGCCGACCTTACGAACCAAACGTAGGTTACGTTTGTGCCCGAAAATACAATGGCTTTCCGACAGTTACCTAACTGTTCTACATATTCATGGAATGGAAATATTAATAAAAACCAAGAAGTGTTCACTTCTATCATAAGTTGACAAAGTTAAATAAATGTCCACACGATGAACATGCATCCGAGTTTGAACAAGTGGGAACTAGTTGTTGTCACAGTAAATATCGATTCAACTTCACTCATAAACGAGAAGTTGAAACAACTTACTATTTAATCTACGCTTAACTATGCCGCGTAAATCGAATATCCAGAGAATAGTTAATAAACTACACGTTTCATTGCTAATATTTAATATAATACATTTGGTCCTACATCGCTCAATTGAATCACATCAAACGGTCCATACTCGTAAATGCTTTGCCGTTTCTCCTTTACCGAGTAGGGACATTGCCTTTGAATCTTTGGTCGGTAATATGTAATATAAATTGCGGTACGAATAATATTTATCGCAATTCGACGTACCTTTAATCTTTAATTTGGGCCAAAAATATTAGAATCCTCCGGCAAAGGTTGTGCAGGGTACAATTTATTGAACGCAATAAACAAAACAAAGGTACCCACCTAATACTTGCAAGTTCTTTACCATTCTAATAAATGTTTTCGCACAATTAAGTGTCATTAAACAGTTCACTCCGTCAGTTTATTCGGTATTTCATTTCGGTAGCTGCCAAGAAAACAAATAGAAGAGGAAAAGATGGCACTCCCCCGCTGAATTATAGTTTTCTGTATTCGCTTGATATATAACTTACTCGCACTAATAGAATGAGATTACTGCATTAGAATAGATTCGACTTTTGTATAACTTTTACGAGGGAATTTTTCATCCCTCTCATGGATGAATACCACAAACAAACCTTTATAAACATCACACGACGTTTTTTATCTTAATATAGTTTTGATGATAATAAATTGATTTTAGATGTTAAGCATTAATGTAAACTCATCGTATACTTTTCAGCAAAACTTCCTTTCTCTGAGCTAAAAACTAACTAACTAAACTTCACGCCACTTCCCTAGCGGAGTAGGCACAGAGAACCGAAGGCCATATGGCACGATCCCTACATACCTTACTCGCTGGGCTAAAACTGGCGTAAAGTATCCGTTGTCAAGCTACTATATTTATTTCAGTGACTCGAGAATACCGGAGCTCCTAACTCTGAAAATTAGGAGCGTTGGCGACGGAGGAAGCACTTTTGTTTCTTGCACCGCACTATGCCTTCCGCTATGCAATACCTTCTGCTATGCGAGTGACGCTTTTATTGCAAGCGACTATTATGCTACGGTGACCGGCTATCATCAGGCCAGCCGTGCGCCGGTTTGCTACCTTCTTATATCAAAGAAACTTACCTGAATTCGGTTGGTTGTCAGAATTGGGCCGCGCCGACGGTGCCCCATCCCTGGCCTCCACCTCCAGCGCGTAGGCTCCCTGCTTCTCCCTGTCGAACACCACCTTCGTGAAGATCTCCCCAGTCTGCATGCTGATTTCGAAGAAGTCTTTCCCCTCATTCCGCGGCGAGTCCACGATATAGTAGTACACCTGCCGGAAAAATATCCTTTTAGCGGAGCACGACCGAAGCATAAACATTTCCGGAACATTTTATTTACAATACGGGTTTTTATTTTTGTACTGAAGTTTTCCTTTTACGTCGCGGCAATACTAATGCAATAATATCTCTAGAGCGCTTATAAAATCCGCGCCTTTGAAAGAATTACATGTTTCGGCGGTAATATCAGAACAAGTATTTTAATTTCTTTTGAAAGTATTTTTAAGTTCTCATATCGGGAACATCGTATAACGCCTATTAAAAGCGTACTTTAATAAAATAATTTTATTATCTATCACATTATCTATTGATCATATTTGATCTCACAGACAATAGACATGATCTCTCATTAAGATAAATTAGAAAATACTAAAGTAATTTTTGATGAATAACGTCGATAGCCTTAAAAAATATTAATTCATATAATTTTATGTAGGTAATATTGAACTAGTCATTAGGACTCAGAGCGAGTCCCTTGGCAACACTATTAATCAAATCATTAACACAATTTCAATCCAGACACAGTTAGTATTAAACACTAGAATAATAACGTATTGTATACAAATACAAAGGTTGTGAACGTTTGTGACCTCATACACAATCCAACCGCTAATTCTGCTACTATTGCTGCGTAATTACGATTCTCAGAGAATATATGACCGACGACTAACAGCTAGCCAAATTAATCGATTTAATAAGCTGATGTGAGCATGTTTATTCAACCGATCCCGGCTTCATTTAAGTTAACCTGGACTAAAATAGCTGTGACAGCGAGATGGCGAGTGTCCAAAAAAGACGACTCGCTTGTGTCACGCTAGAATCGTTGCCTAAGCCGTGAGCAAGGTTCTATAGAAGTACCTACTTGCAGGCACATCAACCTCGTTTTGATCCCATAGATTGTAAATATTATTTCTAGTATGGACGTAATATGAACATGTATCAAATGACAACATGTGGTAGGTATTTATCACTGGAGACCGGAACTATTTGAATCTGACAAGTTTTTACTAGTATATAATATGTTTTGTATTGAAATTTACGTAGAACATTGCCGAAGTTTTTAAACACTTTCATTATAACAACAGCTAATCCTGTAATAAAAATCATTACAAAAATTGCGTGTTTTAAGCTGAGTCCCGGGACATCTGGGATTTTTTTCAGACATTTTTAAAATAATAAAGTAAATAAAAGTAATTTTAGTATAAATATACATTGATATATTGTCGTACATTTTTTAAAGCACAATGTTAAATGTCAACGACGAAGCGTGGCCCTGTTATTAAAAAAAAAATAGCAAATTAGATTTTATTCGTAGTAAACAACTTTCGAATTGCCAATAGGCATTAAGGATTCGTGTTCAAAATAAGTTACGTAAGGAAATACAACAATAATTTAAAGATTAATTCGCGGCGTGCTCGTAAAATAACATTTCAATTTAACAATTCCATTAATTGTACTCGGGAAAGGGCTGTTTTGTTTGTTAGTGATTTCTCTTGAATGGTACTACAATTGTATTTTATGCTTTTGTCTGGCAGTCTACAATACGCCATACATTTGAAACAAGATTGACTTAGCCCAAAATTCTTATTCCTACAACTTAAGTAATAGTAATAGACATTTATAATTTTTGTTTATTTGTTTATTTTATTTATTTATAATTTTTATACCAATTTAGCCTAGATACCTCGTAAGCACCAGGTTTTACAAACTTAAATTATTATTACTAGATTTTGTTCGTGGCTCCGCCCTCGTGCAATTCAATACTATTACCAATACGTTAACGTGGTATCGTCGGATCTATCAATTACCCTGGGACAAAAATCAGTCTTTTATTACGCTTTAAATATCTAAATAGCGCAAAAATGTCATCACATTTAGTTACAATGGGCGTGAGAACGTAACATACAGGCAGAGCCATAGTCGAACATATAATGTCCGAATGAGCAAAGATATGTTAGGGTTATTTATTTATTACATACATTACATACATAACATCATGCCCATAATCCCCGAAGGAGTTGGCAGAGTCAAAGGGGCAGCAAGCCCCTTTAACCACATTCAGCCAAAAACAAAACTGGGCTGGGTTAGATAGAAAATTGTGAAAAAGTAGTGACACATACCCACAACCCCATATACCATTAGTCGCCTCTTATGACATGCTAGGCAAGAAACACAGTTGGCACAATTTTTTTAAGTCCCAGACCACATGGGACAATGGTGGAGGGGTTAGATGGCAAATTGTGATAATTTTATTAAGATTATCAAAACCTAAAAATAAAAATATTTCGGACATTTTGGCCCGAATATATTTTTCTGATCAACCTAACAATATGATTGTAGTACAAATTGAGCACATCATTCACATGCCGACAAAACAATAGGGCAGCCAAGACGTGAAAGACAAAGCCAGAAGATTGATTACATGTTCCTAGTTCGCTTGCCACAAATGTGGCATCGAAAAATCCGTAAAAAAATATTAATAGGAGAAATAGCCTTGAGTAAAGCGTTTGACCTTAAATAGTCTTAAAGCAACAGCTACACTAAATCCACACAAACAAAAGCTACCCATTTCAAAAAGTATAAAGCCAAAGGCGTTTCTCCACCATTCCATTGTTATGCGCATAATTTTATCCGTAGATGTTCAATCGACTTTCAACGGCCACGAGACGTTGTCAATAAACACTTAAAGTTTCAACCAACTTTTTAGTTTCGGTAAATCGAAATCTAACTTCGTTCGAAAAACTAGTTCAAGTCCATTCTCCGGGCTGTTTTGAACAGGAGTGAAGGTATCGGGGATACGCCGGGAAACACGAAATAAAAGTACGTTGCGGATTTTTTAAGTCTGCCATTAGTAGATAGTGAAGACGGGCTCGTAAACGAGAGGTGTTGGTTCAAACATGGACACACACCTCTGGATATGAAGTCTTAGTACATATTTACAAATACCACAAGCTAACCGGTGAGTGAGCACTGTGAGATAACCAGCACTTATAAATGATAAATGTATAATTGTATAACTCTTTTTAATGGGTTACGAGGGTAAAGTGGATCATTGGTAGTTTATTTGTTTATTTGTTTTGTATATTTGTCTTAAACAAAACTGATATTTTATGCTATGGTACTGTTACTATCGAGATAATTGGTTACTAAAATATTGATATTATTTTTCTCTCAACATTAACATCAAATTCGTTCGGAACATGTTTAAGGTAAGATAACAAGGGTTTGATAAGAAATGACATTACGCTACTAATTTGACCACATTAGGAGTTATTTACACGACCGGGTCATAACAGAGTAGAACGATGTGTATAAAGCAACCCGGGACAAATTAACGAGGGGCCGGCCGTTACAAAATTACTGGACCCACCCACTGACGTATTTCAAAGACATTTATCATTACGAACTGTACTTATTCTATACTATAAACACAGATAAATAAAATTTGAGCATCTGTTCGTAATGTCAAACAGATTATTATTACTGAATGCATATAAATGTGTTCATATTTTTTCATGTTTTTGTTCTCTTGTTATCTCCGATATGGCTAGATCGATTTTGATAGGCACTTGCACTTACAAGAAATAACTTAGGCAATTTTTATTGGAGAAAGTAATTAGGGTTTCGCGCAAATTGCTTAGAAATATATAGAAATGCTTTTTTGTTAAATTAAACGCGGACGAAGTCGCGGGCAGGAGCTAGATTTATTATGTTTTTATTAACCTTCACATATTTTTTTTTTTTATCCGACTACATCACATATATTGACCTGACTCCGAGGTAAAGCTTGAATAAAAAAGATAAAAAAAAAGATCGTCAGTTAGTAGTTAGTAGTAGTTTTATAATTGAACAAGGCACAATACACTACATCTACACACAGATGCCTGATCTTTAAAAAAAATTTTTTAAACTGATGGCCTGATACAATTAGCAGATCCCGAACAATTGGCCAAAATGAAATTCTACGCTGCGCCTCTGCATATATGTATGTGCTCTCAAAACAACTGAAGCGTAATTAATTTTCATGTACTGATGACTGCACAGACTCAGACCGTACCGATGAAATAATTTTATTAAAAAAGTTTTATTTATAAACCGTATAACTTGCAATCCAAAGGCAGTAAACGCGAGCTCTTATCTGTGGACATTTGCGTGCTCACATTTTGGCATCATGAAAACTCATACAAGGCAAGCACAACTTTTACGATAGCTATGAATTATCGAATCGTTTCCGCGTACCACTGTTGAAACTTTTCTCTAATATTATTCATCGAGCAATACTAGAGTTATTTTAGATTAACAAACGCATAATAAAATTGGCATCAGACTGAATTTATATAAAAAAAATATATAATTTCAATAAGAATACAATTTTAAATTAGATTGACATGATTACGTACTTATTTTTACTTGCTTTCCCTAAATGAGGTATATTCGTAATCAAAGAGTGTAACTGCTACTAATAAATTTTTAATATTTGACTTTGAAAAAATTTATAAATAAATAAATAAATAAATAAATATCCGACTACATCACATACATTGATCTGACTCCGAGGTAAGTAGCTTAAGCACTTGTGTTACGGATATCAGAAACAACAGTGGTATTACAAATGTATACTTAAATATTGGATATTAACACCCAGACACAGAACAAACACAAGTATTCATCATACGAATGTTTGTCCTGGGTGGGAATCGAACCCACAACTCTTGGCGCATGGGGCAGGGTCACTACCAAATGCGCCATCGAGCTAGTCAAGTTATACTAACTGCCATGTTTGTGCGTCTCATAGTAAAGAGCTATTTTGAATCTGGCTTGTATTTTTTTTTTAGTATTTTAATAAGCTAACAATTGCAAATTCTTTTTTGGAGGCAACATAGATAAATAGTTCCATCTTTATTTCTTTGTACCCAATGTATGTACATAGATTTAGACCAGGTTTGATATTTCGGACTTTTTTTATCTATTAATTTTCAATTTCGTATAATGGTGATACATTAGCTTCCAGCTTATTAAACATTCTAACAGAATCACGAAGCATAGTTTCACAAATAAGAAGTTCAGATGTACGCTTTGAGTCGTCCTTTCCGTATAGGATCGGGTAAAATTCAGAGTCCTATATTAATCCGTTGAATTTTGATTCCGATGTCGAATTGAATTAATAATGAACTGCATTACAGAACAGAACATCAATACAAAGCAGTCAGTGTTACATTTCCCTGCTTAGTATTATGTTTATTTCTCCAACATAAATAACGCTAATATGTTTGCCTTCATAGCTCAAAAACTTCACCAACTTTTTTCCAACAAGGCAACACGAAAAATTAAGACAAGATTTTAAATAGTTAGAATACCGTTAGTTAAAAATATGAATGTTGTTAACAATGTCTAAAATGTTACTAATTCAAGCTGTTATTAAGACTGAAATGTAAACCCTAAGAATAGACCCTGCCTTGACCCCAAGACGCAAACGCTGAACCCGTCCCCGACTGCGCAATAAAGGAACGGAGAAGATAGAGCACGCTTGCGGCCCAGAGATAGGAAACTCAGTGGAGTCAAAGTAATTTACTGGGGTTATTGTACTGGCGCCTAAATGCCCGAATGGTTTAAGTACTCAAGGGTTAAGGTATGACCACGTTCATGAAAGATTGGCTTAACTTGTGGTCATTAAATACGCGTTCTGCTAACCTCCTTTAATACGGCACATTATTTTAGATATTAGCTAAATGGAGCAATGCGATTCGGATCTGAAAGTTTACATATTTCACCGCTGTAGCTTGCAACTGCGGTAAAAGGCACATTGTATCTGTTATTGCACCTTATCGAAAGAAGCTTTAAGTTTATCTATTGGCTTCTAAGATCTCTGCTTCGTGTATCCTAACCTGTGCCCGATCCATGATAAGAGATTATGACCTATGGTTGTTTAATGTTTTGTCTTACATATTTACGTACATACTACGCCAGCATGTCTCCAAACAGACAGAGACCAAAGAGCAGCAAGGTATTTTAAGAACTTAGCTAAAATTTAGATTAAGTTGGGCTAGTAGAATTGAGGAAAAATAATATATAAGCTAGCTCGTCGCCTACACAAACCAAATCCACTATACTATTAGTCGCCATTCATTACATTCGCCCAGACCAACATTGGTTTTATATTCAATGTCATTGTAAGCTTTCTGGACTACCTATTCGTAAATTTATCCAATTCACACAAGCGTATCGACTACGAAGCGACCGCACTATCCTCACAAATCAAACATAATCCGGCAGCAAGTTGGCTACTTGATAGAACGCATCTATACCGATAACTTGTTCCGAGCCGTAAGTGCCGCTAAGTTCCCCGTATCTCGGTGCTCTGCCCGGCGGAGAGCATATGTTTGAGTTAAGTAAATCTGAGCATAGAGGGGAACTCAGCCAGGTGCTACCTGCCGCGGCGAAACGTCTCGCGAACTTCAACTTGGAAACAATAGCTCCGAGCCAATTAGCGATTCTAATAACGGTACGCTGAAATTTTGAGCTAGCGTAATAATATACTGGGTTCAAACGGAACATTGTTTCTGATCCAATGAAATCATAAAAACTTGTTTATTATAACAGGTTATAAATATACATTTTATTCGCATGAGTAACATTAATCTTCGACCAAATGCGCGGAATGTCTATAAATTATACCTATGAAATTAATCAATTTATTAGTGAAAACCGCATGTATCAATCACATCAAATCCCGCCAGTAATTTCTGAGTTAAGCCTGCACAGATAGACAAACAGATGCGTCGGGGGACTTCCATTATATTGTGTATATATTATGTATCCATTAATATAAAATACATAGGTGGATTATACAAAGTGCACACAAGTATAGATATATTACGTTTGTCTGAATGGAGTAACATTACAAGTGATTTTTACTTAGGGCTCCAAACCTCTATGTATGTACTGTGTACAATATGAGAAACATAGACAGACATGCGTATATGGGTGTTAAATATAATATGTATTATGAGTATTAGATCTCTCGCTAAAGTTGAGTACAGATACCACACAGCAAAAATATTTTATTTCTCAAATAAAAAAAGATTAAAATGAATGAGCACAAAGATCAAAAGTTTCGGATTTTTTAAATATTGAATGAATACGCTTATTCGGACTGAATGTTGTACAACTTTCCTCCTTTTTAATAACATTGCCGGTCTCAATTTCAGAAGCCAAAACTTTGTCGGTTCTCAAGTCGGTTACCAGACATATTTTCTAGCATTAGAAGAGAATTGAGTTAGCTCTAACTGTAAGAAACGCCGCTGGTATCCTAAGGATAAGTTCTAAGTATCATGTAGGTATTCTAAATAAATCGTAATACTTTCGTTATTCCACATTTTGCGTACCACCGATGATAATGTGTCACTAATAAAATAGAACAGGAGCCTAGATAAAGAAAGAAATTTATTTCTAAAGTTTATCATCATTATTAAATTATGAGGAAAAGCAATAATATATTTGTCACAAATGATTACAAATTATCAGAATGACTAAACTTGATTAAACTTACATATATGAATTCAAAATGGGAATCACCGTAAAACAATATCACCAAATCTCTAGTCTCTATTACTTTAAACAGGGCCATGTTACAGAAGGTGGGAGGCGTAATTATTCAGCATAAATTTAATAGAAATCATCTGGGTAAAAACCAATAACATCACATTTATTGATCTGACTCTGAGCTAAGTAGCTTAAGCGCTTGTGTTACGGATATCAGATTCGACAGTGGTATTACAAATATATACGGTAACGTCGGGGTACTTTGGCCCTAGGGGGCAACTTTGGCCCAAAGCGGGAAAAAGATTAAAATTTCCGCCACGCTGGAAGTCAGGAGCTTTCGATTTAGTTCACGCTGCTCTTCGATAGATAGCATTATGGAGCGGTTGGTAAAATAGTTTCTCTTTAACAAAGCTTAGTCCATGCTTTTACCGACAAGTTCCTACAAGTAAACCGCGCGAATGTAATATGCAACCTTTTTGACGAAACAAACAAAGCAGGTTTATTTTTATCAATTTGACTGGCTCGATGGCGCATTCGGTAGTGACCCTACCCCATGCGCCAAGAGTTGTGGGTTCGATCCCCACCCAGGACAATCATTCGTGTAATGAATACATGTGTTTGTTCTGTGTCTGGATGTTAATATTGAACATTTAAGTATATATTTGTAATACCACTGTTGATTCTGATATCCGCAATACAATTCTTTAAGCTACTTATCTCGGAGTCAGATCAATGTATGTGATGTAGTTGGATATTTATTATTTATTTATCAATTATCTGGGATCCTAATGTTGATATAAATCAAAGTGTTTAAGACATTTTTGCAAGAATTATATGACTTTATTAAGGTTTTCATATTTAAAAGAATTGATTATATCCACAACTAAACATATATGCTTAAAAAGTATCATAATGCCATATAAATTGAAGTACTCACATGAGATGTACAAAATATTAGATATCAACACCAGAACAAACACAAGTATTCATCACACGAATGATTGTCCTGCGTGGGGCTTGAACCCACAACTCTTTTTTTCAGATTTTTTTTTCTGATCATTATCCTAGATGAGGAGAGTGAGTGATGACTGGTAGTACCAAGGACCTACCGAATTATTTTTAGGTATAGCTTTTAATGCATTATTGTAAGTAGGTACTGACTGATATGGCAATATATTTTTACTGATTACAAGTGCGGATGTTCCTGCACTATTTAATTAAATACCAGTATGAAATATCGCAGTAGATATAAGGTAAATGACTGAATATTTATAATTATTTGTATATGTAAAAATATGATTCTAATTTAAAAAAACACGTTTAATCTGAGCTCTGATTGTTAGTCCACACGCAAACAACGTTAATAAAAATGTTTTGAAAAAAATAGTGCTGAATTGCAATGAAATAAACTGTCTGCATAGGCATGCTAAACGAAGGCAATCTATTTAATAATTCACAATCGCGCCAGTCCAAAGCGCAATCACTGCGCGCGAAAATTGCATTTTTGTTTTCACGCTCCCGCGTAAATTATAGACAAAGTAAAATCGCAATGGATGCATATTTGCACTAAAATATACACTCTGGATACGGGGCTCACTTCGGAGCTTTGTACATGGCGTAGAATGCTATTGAAATAATAATTAGTTCGGATTTTGAGCTTCCATTTTGTCCTTTGTAAGTCTAGTATTACAAGCACACGAAAAAAGTCGAATAATGAGGGGGGAGAGATAAATAATAATAGTCATATGCAGCGACATATTAATGTAACTATACAGTTTATAAGTAATATTAGTATTTCATTAGCTTAGTTTTAAAATGAGACAATCATACCGACAAATAACAAGTATTGAACATTGAACGCTATTCGTAAACTTAATCGTTAATAAAAATATATGTTCTGATGTAAACGATAAGTACTTTAGCGTATATTTGCGATACGTTGGAAATCTATTGATATGTATGGGTGTTCCGCACACATGATATGTAATCAGACGAAAGTTAGCACTATGCATCGGCTGTACTATAACTACTCGTAGAGCTAAATGGGCCGTTAGCTGGCTACGCGGAACACATCCATAATGCCTTTGATAGCTGCTAGGCACCGCCTACACATGAATTCAAATTAAATTTCGAACCCAATAATACACAGAACCAATGCCACGAATTTGTGAATCAAAATTAAATAGGTTAGGTTTGTTATCAAAATATTTGGAGGCTATTCATAAAGCTCTCAGAGCAATTCGGCTGATTTGAAAAAATAATTTGATTCCATTTTGTTGAACGCAACGGCGAACGTGATTTTTTGTGTTAATCGTAATCCATTTAAGATAACGAGCTTAAATAAATTTAGATGCATGTGTTTACGTAGTTTTTTGTTAAAAAGGGGATTTTTAAATACTTTGGGCTGAAGTTTCACTCGTTAATAGACGTCTGTTGAATTAATTTAGTTCTGCCGATTAAGACGTAGCACAACATTAGTTGTTTTTAATTAATATTATTAAATTACTTTTAAAATATGTCCTCAAAAACAAAATACATTCGTTTATTTAGAAATAATAATAAATTAGAATTTTGCCATAAAGTCAAAAGTGTAAATGTCGTCGAAAAGAAAAATACCGATAACATGTACGGATTGTTTATTTAAACCACTGGCGTGACATATAAAGGGGTCCAGAAAGTGATTTATGGACATTCATCACTTTGTAGCAGGGCATTCAGATGGAAAATGTCCCAATATCGAAACATCTAGTGATAGACATAACCTATACACAAATGTTTTCCATTCGAATAGATATTCTGTTACTCAATCAATGCTTGAATAGACTTAGAACTAAATATGTTTGAGGGATTTATTTTACGCATTCAAACTTCTTACTAGCATACATAAAAATGAATTGCTGTTTCAGTCTCGCTAAAACTCCAACTTAACCGATTTGAATACATATTATTTTTATTGTTTAGACCGCTTTTCTTTGGAAACGAAAGAAAATCTTAAAGAAAGGAAATTCCGAGAACAAGCCGTACGTAGTTCACTGGGTCACCTAGTAATATATATTTTATAAACCGATATTTACTGCCTTTAACTACGCTTTAATAATTAACAGAACGAACAACCATGTAAACGGGTTTCATCCGGGCACAAACAGTTTTTGAAGTTATTCGATTTTTAGAACTTAGAATACACAGATCGTGGCTTCGTGCTTTGAACAGAGAACCCTCTCATTGAGATGCGAAACCCTACTCACTGGGCAACCACAGTTGTACTGGAAGTGCGTAGGTAATGCTTGATTAAAACGTTTGATAGACATTTTCCGCATTATAACTCCTAAAAGACTTTGTATTTCGTACTCAATGTTTCTTTAGGTAGCCACATACTATAGATTTGAGTTATGGTGCCGGATGCCGCAAAAACAAAATGTTTAGGAGTTAATCTTATTATCTTCCAGAACCTATTTTCTTAGCGCATTAAATTTCTTTGACTCAAAATTTAAAATGAATTTTGGCCTCTTCTCTGATAGACGCAAAACTAAAAATGCAAACAACCACAAAGGCACTTCAAGCCACTGGTTGAGTATAGTTTCTTTGGAACAACCAAACCTTATACTCCCTTAGAACGTGATTCTCGTTCTTCAAACCTTTAAATTCTCAGTAACGTGTTTGTAACAAAATATCACTTTCTCGCACAAGTTCTTACTAACCTGGTTATTGGGGAACGTGCCGTCCTTGTCGATAGCGTTGACCTGCGTGACCTTCGTGCCTATAGGCTCTCCTTCCAGAACCGTCTCTTGTTCTCTCTCAGTGAAGAGCGGGATTTCGTCGTTGACATCTTCCAGCATGATGTACACAGTTGCCTCCGAAGCCAGCTGTTGAGCGCCATTGTTCTGAGGGAAACGAATTAAATTCATAAGTAGTTCCAAGGCAATCTAATTTTGAACTGCTTATTGGGTTAGGCAGCAAAACGCGTGAGGGTTGTCCATTAATCATGTCAGGTTATCCCTTGCCTCTGCTATCCCAGTGATAATTGGTTAAGGTTTACAGTTATCTTTCCTGTCCCAGATACTATGAGCGATTTAATCAACTTAAATAAACTTTGTTGAAGTAACGCTTTGGATAGCTAATAACACGCGATAGAATTTTTGAGTTTACATTATCTTTAAGAATCCAAAAACCTGTGGTGTGATATATTCCGCCTAGATACTTTTTTCAGAGCACGTGAAGATCCCTAATGATTGAGTTACGACGTCCATTTCCTCACCATTTATAGCCAAGATAATATTCTCATATCATAATATTATTTTTTTCATCAAAAATATAAACGAAACGAAAATGATATTTACACTCTTTTTTTTTAAATAAAGTACACCTCAAAGTATGTTAAGTAGGGTTATAATC
Source organism: Glyphodes perspectalis (assembly GCA_951394215.1). NCBI lineage: Eukaryota > Metazoa > Arthropoda > Insecta > Lepidoptera > Crambidae > Glyphodes > Glyphodes perspectalis. The sequence goes on along the minus strand of OX596202.1, from coordinate 10,445,510 downwards.
CAGTATCCGTTTTATTTAATACTTTAAAAAGATAAACACAGGAAGGTCCGGAGTCCGCTAATTTACCTAATAAGGGCATTTTATGATAACGCTCTCTTTGCAATGGGTTTGCTTAATATTTTTTGATGAAATCTACAAACATTTTATGTCACAAAAACCGCCTAATTACAAGTACATATATAAAGTGATGCAAACTATTTCGTATAAAAGTTTTCAATAAGCTCGAATGTTTTATGACAGGCGTTTTCTAGAGAATACATAATGCTAATACGAGATATAAAACAGTGTCCCCTTGAAGAAAGGCAGTGGAAAAGATATAAAAAAGTTAGCGTATCATTTGATACGCTCGGAAAGTTTAGTTAAAACTCAACCGTCTTGAGTTGTTATAATCGCGGGAGCTGGCACGCTTTATGTGCACTTTCCAAATTGTATTACCTGCCTCCCTCTTTGGGGTCCGTACCGAAATGGTGATAAGGAACCCTTGCGATTAGATTTTCGTATATTAACTTACAACGTTGTACAAAAAAAGGTAAAGATACGCTTCCTGAAAATAAATTACCTCTGCGTATCTCTTACGGCTACATATTCAATTTCAGGATGTTTTTTTTTAATTGAGCCATCTGTGGGTTATATTAGTGCAATATAATAATAATAAATATCAGACTACATCACATACATTCATCTGACTTAGAGGTAAATAGCTTAAGCACTTATGTTACTGATATCAGAAACAACAGTGGTATTACAAATATAGACTTAAATATTCAATATAACAATACAAACACAAGTATTCATCATACAAATGTTTGTCCTGGGTGGGGATCGAACCCACAACTCTTAGCACATGGGGCTGGGTCACTACCGAATGAGCCATCGAGCCAGCCATTAAAAATATAGTGTATAATTTCAATAGTGCCGCCATAATTGACACCTTTTTTATTACATACAACAATACAACTATTTTTATAATTACCAATACACTTTGAATAATTAACAAAGGACTATTTTTAAAGAGTTAATAAAATTCAAAAAGAACAGAAACAAGTTACACCATCATTACAAACCCTTATAGAGTTAACTTTGTATTGGGATTTACCCTAATGCCGTCAGTGTGTAAAGTTAACCCTTCAAACACAACGCAATACAAAGCGGGCGTATTTATCAAAAAAACAAATTGCATTCCGGAGTAAATCAAAACGTGTTCAAGTCCGCATGTGATTTAGAAAATACACTCCAACCCGTTAAATTACATTTGTTTACATCAGGCCATCGCTTTATTCTATATTGTTTATTTAACCGTTAATAAAAGCGGGTGGGGCTGGATAAATACTAAACTAAATATAATAATTTACGACAAAATTTTTATTTTTAAGAAACTAACAGTGTGCAATGTTTTTGCCTGTGTTTCAATCGCCACTGGCAAAATATCACAGAATTGTTTAATTTACCTACTAGATTACATGTAAGTTCCTTCCATTAACTATACATATATACAATTTTTTTTTATAATTTTTATTTATATATTTTGAAATTCATGCCTTCCCATATACTTTTGGTACCCATAATAGCATCTAGTTAAGAGTAAAAAAGTTAATGTCTAAAACTGGTTCAAAACTACGCAAGAACAGAAACAATAAGAGTTGAAATAGATTGACATATTCTAGTGCTACTGATGAACTTACGTACAGCATGGAAATCTGGTAACAAAACTTTTTAATGATGTAAGAAAGAGAGTCAGACTGAAAGACAGCGTCAGAGTCGAGGTAAGAAGAGGCATGTCCGGTGGCTCATGTGGACATGTAGAAAGAATGGATGACGAAAGATTGACTAAACAGATATACAATGCGAAAGTGGAAGGATGTAGCGGATGGCCCAGGCTCACCTACAACGACCAGATTGGTCGTGTGTTAATAGATGGTGATGTTAGGAGCCATAAAAACCATAGAGCTTGTATGACTTTTCATACAAGCTCTATGGTTTTTATGGCTTCAACATTCATGATCCTTTGATCACGAATGTTGAAGAAGCAAGTGAGGTGTGTAAGGACCTTACCATATGGCGTTCGATTCTCTCTGCCTACCCCGCTAGGACAGTGGCGTGAATCTTAATTAGTTAGTTAGTTATAAAACTTTTTTGGAATTTCCACATGAAATATCCACAAAAAAAAAACTTCGTAACTTAGTAACAATAACAGTCGAGACAGTTATATAAAATCTATTCTAAATAATATCCAGCTATTGCACATTAATTGTCACCACTATTTTATTTGGTTACCAAATAAAATAATAATTAATGTGCAATAGATGGATATTTGGTATTTGTCATATATCTAATAACATCATGTATATAATATCTGTTATAATGAAACTGATAATATTTGACTGAATGTTAGCTCAATTAGGTAAGTAAACTAATATTATGTGACATCGACCAAATAACCGCACAAGAAAATATTATCTATTGAGTAATTACGATTTGTGCTCCGTCTAACAACAGTATCAAATTCGTATCATCCTTGTAATGGCGAGCGAATATCCAATTTATTTTTAGCCCCACATTCACGGGACAACGCGTGAATGTGCCACGGGGGAGGAGAACATGCTTAGGTTTAGTATGAAACATAGGTACACTCAACGGGTAATTTCTCATACTCTCAAACTCGCTCATATACAGAGGAAAAGGAACATCAATAATCTAGTCATTTTAACCCTATACAAACCTCAGTATAGGGTTGTATGCGAAAGGTAACATTTTAAAATTGTGTTTCAAAAGAATTTATGAAGGAATGCGTTTATTAAGTTCACTCAAGTAAAGTCGTAGGTAATACCCCAGAATAATTAAAATTGCTCAATCGAAGTAAGGATTAACAATGCGTTCATTTTGATATATCTACCATAACTAGAATGCTGGCTAAATACGTTTACCTAAATCTAAATAGAATCATATTACGATAAACTCACCTCCACACGGATCGTCAAATTGTATTCCTTGATGCTCTCGTAGTCCAACGGATGATTGACTTTAATATCCGCCCAAGTAAATCCATTATCTGCCCTTTGTTGCAAATAGAAGGTATGAAACTTATTGGTTTGGGCCGTCGATCCGGGCATCAAACGGTAGAACACGGTCGGGTTGTTCTCAATGCCCGAGCTGAAAACATGATAGCACATTATAGAAACACCCATTTCTGTTACTCTATACGAAGCCGCCTGTCTACTAGGAATCAAATGTTGCGCAACACAATGATGCTGGATGACGAAGAAAAAATCAACTGGAAAATGCAAAGCGTTACTTTATAATGTACTGCGTATGTTTACTTAATATAAATGGCTGAATTTAAAAAGATTGTAGCTACAGTATGACATAAATCAGAAGTTAAAACGACGGTGAAGCTACTTGATGGATTGATTAATATGAAATGATTACCTATTTGATTACCACTTATGCACTTAATAAACGTTATCATTCGTTATTTTGAAATCGCAGTAATTCGCAAATAAAAGGTTTAAGAATTTAACTGATTTTACTTCTGAGTTGCGTCATACTGCATAAGTCCTTGCAACATGTTGCGAAACATTGTTGTAGTAGATACGCAGCTTCACTATCACGTCTACTATGGGCACTTGACAACATTGATTTACAAAAATATTTCATCTAAAATTACTTAATAACTGATAAAAAGTTACATGAGATTGATCTTTGCAATGATGATAATGGAACCAAAGTGATAGATTGAGTAATTCATTATTATTATATTGGGTTAGCTGCCCAATAGTGGCTTGGTTATTGGTCAAATTGCTAAACTACTGATTGGTTTACTTTTTGTAGACTAAATGAATCGTTTTTAGTTAGTTGATTAAAATCAGTTTTGTACATTGATATTTTATTCCATAAATGTTATTTGATATTTACAAATTTGGAATGAGTCACGCAATCACCTTTCAGTCCATTAGATTATAGCAATTTTGTACTTTAGCACTTTTTTGGACAAAGTAATGGCTAATGGGTTATTTACTCTAGACGGTCAAGGTAAATGTTTTTTAACACAAAAGCTTTTTAGCTCAATCAAGTACTTAAAAATGTACCAATTTACCAACCAGGAAGGAATTTTTCATTTTCCCATTCTAATAGATACCAGTCTCAAATGAATTACTCAACTAAAAATTGTTAGTACAGTGAATTAGTAATGGTTTCGTCTTCATTAATATAACCGATGTAAGTCAGAAATGTGTGGTTTTAGGACGAACAGATAGACAATAGAGATGTGAACATCGGCCAGCACACAACGTGATCGATGCACTATTGATAACTAAAATGCAGTACCGTTACTAATATGTAGCCCGTGGCACATAAGTGATGCACATTCATTACAATAACAGCTATAATTCAAATGAAATCTCCGATCTTAAACTTAACCCAAAAGTAAAGCAGACCTTCAAATAAAAGGATGTTACAGAAAACAAATGAACTTTTTTAAAGAATAATTCAGCAACATAATTTATATCAGAGCTCTGATTCGATTAAATATACGTACCATTTTCCAATACTACCTACCTACCTATTTATTACGCATACATACCTACTACCTAACTACCCACACCTACAATTGATAGTACGAGTAGCTTCATACCTCATCTAATTTAAAATTTAATTTCAGCTTTAGTAACTGTCGGCTTGCCAGTAATAAGGTAATTTAATTGTGACGACGCTATCCAAGTATATTAAATATTATTTGTTTTGATATAAATGAAATTGATGCATGATTTACAATATTGAAATCAATGTTCCATCAAAAATTTAATGAAAATGTAAGTACCTACATCATAATGACCTCAATCGACATTAATAAGTGTTACTTTATTAATTTAAACTTGATGAGGTTATAAAAAGACTGTTAAAAGTTATTTTTAATAAGAATGATGGCTGCATTAAAAAACTATAATTCTATTTAGTCCGTCCGTAAGATTATACAAAAATACTAGACACATATTTTTCGCCTTATCATATTAACAAAAAATAACAAAGATAAAGAGCATCAAAGAGTTAGAGTGGGGCTTGCGACGTCACTATTTAGTAAAAATTGTACGAAAGTGTGACGTCACGCGCAACCTGAATGCATTGTATCTTCGTCAATATTTGTTTGACAAATAAATAAAAAATACATGTTCAATATTTTTTTAAAACCAACTGACGGACTTAACAGAATTTTTCAGGCCCCTTGCCTTTTGTTTGATTGCTACAGTACTAAGATTTTTCACACACCCTATTCTACACGCAGACTCAAATGTTCTACAATTTCTATTTAGATGCCATGATAAAGTCAATTGGCAAGCTCTAATAAATTGTACTTTTTTTCAAACTTATAGGACAACACGATTAATCCTAATCAACGCTACAAACTAAACAGAAAAATATCGTTGACATGCTTTCTTGACGATTACACAACACATTTAATTTAAACATTATTTAAAATTGTTTTGAATGCATTTATGCCTCAGCCTACATGCAGATAACAATAGACATCGATAAATTCTTGAAAAAAGATTGAAATAACTCCATTTGTATCCAAAAACATCCATATTTAAGGTGCACTAATATGAGATGTGTTTGGACTTTAAAACCGTTGTAAATTCGTCTTCAATGTGCAACAAGCCAAAAATAAATACACCATCGTTATGAACACTTATTGTAGAAGAAAATATTTTTAAGCATACATCAGATAACATTCGCTACTCCGTAAGAAACACGAGCTTTAGACGTTACCTGATGAATATCCTAAAGCAAACAAATAAAGCGATATTTCCAGTTTCTATACGAAGGAAAAATGCGGGCACATAACAAATTTGCATTTTATTAAAATACTTTTGTACATTAACATGTTAAATCACGACTACTAATACAAGTATCTAGTAACTGACTAGATATTAAAATTGTTAAGAAATACTATTATTAGTTAATAAAATACAATTTGACGCGAAATGTGACACCGCAGCTGGTATCCGCCTTGTTTGTTTAAACTACTTATATGTATTTTTGTTATGTATTAGATTTATTTAGATTTATGTAAAATAAAGTAAAAAGTGCTCGTAACAAATTTAAATTTGAAACAGAAATGATTAATCTAATATTGAAAGACAATCTACAACAGTTATGTTAACAAAATGGAGTCCATTAAATGTGTTCCCCGTTCCATGTAAGCAGTGAGCCCCACTATGCACGCTGGTGAACCACGGTTGCCGTGTACTCGTGACGATGCGGTTGGTTACGAACAAAGACATATCCTCGACAAGTCACCAAGTGAGAGGCACAGTACGATCTTCACGTCCACGGCTTACGGACACCATGCACTCATTTTTATATCCTCACAGAATCGACTAAAACGACTAGTGGTATTAAATAGGCTGAACGAAACTATACTGAATCGCTAACCTAAATAGAAGACCTTAGCACTCTTCCATACCATCCTTGGTCTCCATTACAGGTAACAATAGCAGTTAATCTATTGTCCAGCCCTCCTCAAAAATACCACGCAGACGTTCAAAAATAAAATGTCTCGGAGATAAAAAAGAGTCCAAATACATTATACGTCCACATCTGTCTCAATCTCATGCCAAGCAGATCAACGTGCACCTAAACTTGGTTTGTCAGTCAAACAACTGACGATCAGCTAGGTCGATCCCGAAATATCGAGCGTGCCGCACAACTTATAGTCAGCTGTCAGTTCGAATGCAGATAGGAGCACGTGATTGCTTATGAAATGCGAGACAAAGATGGCCGGATAGCGCGTATTCGGCGCCGTAGGCCGCGACGCAGCACACTGCGTGCAGGTGACGGGGCTGCGTGCGGTGCCCGTGCCGAACAGTTAGACACGCACCTTGCTTTTACGGACACCACTTTGGCACCCACGGGCAAATTCTCTCGAATGTAGATCGGGCCGTACACCACGTGGTCCCACACGGGCGGGTTGTTAGCGCGATCCACTACGTCTATCTGGACCTCCACGGTTCTGGACAAGGGCGGGAAGCCCTTGTCTTGAGCCATAGCCTCCAACTTGTACGTTTCTCGCTATCGGGGAAAGAGTCGATGGAAACAGACAAAACCACGTCGTTAGTAGTGTTAAGTAGTGGAGGAGCGGCGGGCCCGAAGGCCCGCTGCGCCTTATACCAACCTGGCTTTCACACTGGTCACTACGGTACCCACTGTGACATTCTCTTTGATGTGAACGGGGCCATACGTGGTCATGTCCCAGATGGGGGGTTTATTGTTCCTGTCTACCACGTCTAATTCAACGTCCACGTCTGCGGAGGAGGGCGGGTCGCCTCTGTCGGAGGCGCGCACGCGCAGTCGATACCTGTCCCGCTACAGATACACGGGTCAGAGGTCAGCGGGGAAAAATAAAACATAACACAACTAAAAACATAAACACATAAGTACTCATTGCTAATAAACAATTAAAATAATTTAAAAAGAAACTCAAGAATCTTTCACTTCCACTTTGTAACTTATTGGCTGTTTAAGGATGTTTGTTTGTATATATTTAAGTAGTAGTGAAACCTCGCGGTCGTCGCACACGCATCCGATAAGCAAAACGAAAAAAAGAAGTACCACAGATACAATTTATTGTAACAAAACCAGTCGCACCGCCTTCCACGCTCAGGCACCTTTCATACTTACTTACAGCAACATTCCTTAATGTAGCCAATATTAGATGGTGCAAGAAAAGAAACTGGAAAAAAAATGTTTCTGATATTTTACAAGTTTGTCTGTACATTAGGAAAAGACGAACTGTACATTATGTATAGGTATTACTTTGTACAATATAATTAAACTAAACTAATTTTAAAAAATCAAAATAATTAAACGAAAAGCAGGCAAATGCATGCAGCTCTGCATACAAGACATGGCGGAAAGGTCAGGTTGTCGCAAGAAGGTTTTGGTGACCTCGTAATTACTACAACGAAACGACACTCATTGAAATGAAATATATTACAAACGATGGACGTTACGATTAAACTGTACAAATTTTGGTTTTCTGAACGTTGCCCCTTTCACAGAAGGAATATGTCACAACTGGCCAGATGGCCAAACTGCCGCACGGGCAATCTGACCATCTCGATTATTAACTAACAATATTATACAATGTTAATAGATACTGGCGCCCTGTAAAAAATTTCACAATTATCATGATATATTTTCACAAAGTATGAGTAGTCGTCGATGACCAAATGATAATGACGAGACGGAAATCGAACCGCCTCCGGCAAAACAAAATCTGAGATTAGTAACAAAACATGTACGTACATATAATAACTGATAGGTATATTCAAAAGCGTAAGCTTTTAACTCAATCGGTTACTCATAATAAAATAAACTCGAAACTAGATTGTGCGAAATATTATACAGAAGTGCTGTTACAGAAACTGTACATGTTTTAGAACTAAACATAGGTCTCAACGGTGAAATATTTACAGCAGTATTATTACTGTCATGAGTAGGTATTATACACAAGTCGTAGGTATTTATCGGTAAGATATAGTTAATGCAAGATGGTGCTGCGGAAATAAATCTTAACGAAGATTTAGTGCGGAGCCGGCGTTGGCGGCAAATGAAACTAATTGTGCTGCAAGAAGAATAAGCCCCCGCGGCGGCAGGCCCGCCACGCCGCCGCCTCGCCGCTTCGCCGTTCAATGGACAACTACTCCTCACAGCTAGGATTGACCCCACTCCAGCAATTTACAGCAGCATTTAAATTTAGAACTATTTACATTTAAATTAACTTAAAGTATGTGCCAATTGAATCCTAGGGTCTGTAGGTAGCACTCATCCACCAAACTTTATTAGTAAAGTTGATCCCTTTCATTCATCACTCCTATCATAAGTATAGACAGTGTTATCGATTAATGTGTTATGGGATTAGTATGCATACTTACGTCTAAAGGTTTCTTGAGTACAATCCAACCTGATTCAGGTTGGATTTCAAAGTATTCTATATCTGCTGGGTTATAGGGAGCGCTCAAAGTATAAACAATGGCGCCGTTATTATCGGCATCCTCATCAGATGCTGATACTCTTAGAATATTTGTACCAATACTGGCATCTTGTTTTACATTCTCCACATATTTCTGTAAGACACAGTATCAATAATTAACAATCGCGTATCGCGACACATGCAAAGTGTGAACTAAATTGTGATGTCATGCAATTGTGTGCAACTACTATTTACAGGTTAACGTGTTCCTTACTTGTCTGTCGAATAGTGGAGGGTTATCATTTACATCGGTTATTTCAACCGTAAATGAGCAGACACCTTCCAAGGAAGGTTCTCCCTGGTCCGTAGCCTTGACGGTCACCGATACGAACTTGCCGTCATCACCTTCCCTGTCGAATACTTTGTTAGTGGATACTTCACCGGTTTCTTCATCCACGGTGAATTTCGTTCCTTTTTGATTCGGTTGTTGTACTATCGAATATTTCACTTGACCGTTTACTCCTTTATCTTCGTCTGTTGCATGTACTTTGATAACTGGACTGCCATTCGGTGCGCCTTCTTCAACTTTCGGGAAATAAGTTGGGCAGTCTTTGAAAATAGGCTTGTTATCGTTAACATCCGTTATGAACACAACTACGACCGCTGTTGACGTGTGAATCGTAGCGTCCCCGTTGACACAGCAAGCGCCGTCGTCCATAGCAGTGACGTTTAGCTCATATTTGTCTCGATCAAGCGATATAGCTTTGTTGTGCAGTCGAATAACACCGGTTATTTCTTCTATCACGAACTGGCCAGAGCTAGTGCCGCCTCCGACGAACCCAAAGCGGACATTGTCTCCGTCTTTATCAGAAGCCACTACAGTCGTCACGAGGGTGTTTGGACCAGCGTTTTCATCTACGTTTGGAGTGTACACTTGTTGAGAGAACTTTGGTTCCTCATCGTTCTTATTTTTAGTATATACTCGGACTGTGGCTGTTCCTGTTTTCGCGGGCTCTCCCTTATCCTTGGCTGTGACAACAAACTCGTAGTATGCGTTGTTGTTATCTGCGTCGAGTTGTTTGTTGTTCGTTATGATGCCGTTGGAATCAACGCTGAAGTGATCATCTGGAATGTACATGATATTATGTTAAATTTCTGTGCAAAGATATTTAATAATAAATTAACGCCGAATGTGAAACAGCCGATTTGGAATATTGAGTGATAAAATACTATATTCCAACTGATTCTTCAGATAAAAATATATAACCAGAATATCAAATTTCTTAAAAAATCGCTACTGAGATTAATAAAAAAAGACTTGGGTATTTATTATAAATTATTTTGCAATTTCATTTTAATAAAAAAGTTAAGTGTATTTAAATAAAAAAATTATTTATTACGTCGTTATAATGTTATATTATAATTAAATACTAAATTTTATCCTAATATACAAGATGCAATTAAAACCACTCTCCTAATTTGAATATGGCAATTGTTAGGAAAAATAACGATATACATGTACATCTTTTAATGTCACCTAGTACAAAAATATTAAATTATGTCGTCACAAAGTTTTTTCAAAAAACCTACGTTTGTAGATATTGTGAAAATGTTACTTACTATTTTTTCATAAATGTAATATATTATCGATACCCAAGCCTTGTAAAAAAAATTGGATATAATCTTATATATAATCATTAGATCCTTCACGTAATGAGGGTTTTCAAAAATACAAAAATCGCCAGATGGCACGAGGAAGTCTCGTGGTCTTATCACTGTCCCTAGTGGCTCTTTGTTGACAGCATGTCAGTTTGATCTGAAAACTTACCAATGATGGCGTCACAGTTACGCCATCTATCTGATGTTTTAATTCAAAAAACCCTCATTAAATCTAAAAGCTTTAACACCACCAAGTCTTGCCACGCCAACTATATAAAATGTGTAGCGCAAGGGACTTAATTCATAGAATGTTTAATAGATGGCAGCACCACCGTCATTGCGAGATTTGAGCTTTCGTAAACAAACGCATAAATTACAGGGTTCAAAATGTTTGAATAGATAGATGTACCTACAGAGAAAAATATACCTATTGATTATTATCAAAATTTGAATAGTTGTGTTAGTGTTAATAAGTCTAAGGATATACCTCCATTTACTTTCTTTCTTTTACGTTACGATACCTTGATCTCAATGTCTCTATCATGATCCCTTATTTTGTTACAAATATAAATAAAAGTAAATATTGCCATTTGCCAAGACGGCAAGAAATAAAATTAATCCGTAATTTCATTATTTTCACCTGTCTATCTTAACTCTAGTTCAAAACAGTTTAAACCTCAACTTCATTCATATCCTAATTCCACTGCAGGTAATATGCACTTGGTACCTGATTTGCTACAAGCAAATAAATAAGCGAATCTCAAGATGGATATTGACACCGTTCCTAACCAGCCTTTCTCCGACAATGTAAGACAATTAAATCATCCATAATCACCTGAAACCAAGTAGTCGATTTCAGCATTTTTCCCTGAGTCAGCGTCCATAGCCTTGACCTTGAGGATGCTGGTGCCGAGCGGGATGTCTTCATCCACGTTGTGCGCCTGGTAGTCCGGCAACTCGAACTTGGGGGCGTTATCGTTCACATCAGTCACGCGGATAGTGAGCTGGAAAACGATAAAACAGCATACAGTTACTTGTTAACACCTGCGCGCGGATCCGCGGTTGTGGGCTTGATGGGCCTTAATTCACAAGCTGACGTATTGAGTACCCAAGACGTCGAAAGAAACAGAATATTTTTTTTAATCGGAAGCGGCTAAGCTGGGACCTAAAATGAATGTGCCAACTGTGTTTTTTTCCTAGCTAATCGTAAAAACCTATTGAGTCTAACCCAGCTGACCTAACCAAGCCCAGCCTTATTTTTTGCCTGAATTTTTGAATGTGGTTAGAAGGCTAACTGCCCCTTTGACTTTTCCTACCCCTTAGGGGATTACGGGCATGGTGATATGTGAAACTGGCTATCACAGATTTTATACCAGGGTGGCTAACACGCACAAAAAACCCTTTGCCTCGTTCCATAATCAATTACAAAATACCAAACTCACCTCGACTGACGTGGAGAAACCACCAGAGTCCTCTGTAGCGGTAACCACCAGCGAGTAAACGTGCGGTTGCCTTAGATCTTCGAAGTCCAACTCCTTGGCAAGCTTCACGATGCCAGATGTGGGGCCGATGTTGAAGGTGCCGGCGCCCTGCCCCTGAGCCTTCAGTGTGTACCGGATTTCGCGGTCAGCGAACGACTTAGCCTTCACGGATATTATGCTGGAAATAAAGAGACGTAATATGTTATAAGTACATCACAACAACAACAACGTAGAACACGAATGTAAGGTTTTCACGGTTGGTACGTGGAAAGAAAAACGGTTTAGGTAATATTAAATGGCAGTAGTTTGTCTGCGCTCTGTCTTAATAAAAATACACAATACTATAACTATTAAAATAATAAAGTTTTAGATAAACGCCCTCTTCAAGAAACTCTTTTATTTATACATGAGCTCAAGTTAATAACAAAGAAGGTTGACTAAGAGTTCCTATTACGCATAATAAACCACCCTTCAAAGCAAGCTGCAAGATCTTTAGATACATTTTAAGTAAAGTCTAAATGGCAAGGGTCAAAATTTAATAATAATGGGAACAAAGAAAACTTTGATGGTAAGATTAGATGGGCAGACAATTCATGAAGTCTTTATGTTACCCAGACGGCACGACAGATTATAAATAAAACAGTTGTTATGAGAATGGCGCTAGTGTCACAATAACTTCAAAACAACAAGTAGTCCTAAAATAACAAATTGAAATAACATTTTGAGAAATAAAAATCAACATATTTTTATTACGTATACTGGAATAATTTGACAAATACCTACACGAATGTAGGACTACTTAAGTATGTTGTTATAAGACAGGCAATATATGCGGCACGATTACATCTGACGTCTATAGCTGGTTTCTATGGGCAAAATATTGTTAGTACCTAGAAAGAAAAGTAATTGCTACCCAAATTGCTACGTAGGATCAAGTACATAATCCTACTATCATAGCTACGGTTACATTTACAACGCAATCAATACATATCAATATAAGATTCCCTATTGACGTCGTTTTAGTAAGTAACATTCGATCCACTTATTAATCTCATTAATGGGACCTTTCTACGTAAACGGCTAATTTCGTCTTCAGATATAAATAGACCCCCACGAAGGGCTACAAGATAACTCCCTAATAAGTTCCCAAGGGACTACTACATGACAAGATACACGAGTCGAATAGTTATCCGATCCTTAAGAATACACTTTCTCAACAAGTATTGATACGTATTTCAGAAATAGAACTTGAAATTTAAAAACCCAAAAAAAAAATTTGTTTCGGTAATATTTTCTCTATAATTGATTTTATAAGTATATATGACACGACTCACAATATATATTAATTTGTTATAATCATTAGCTTACGTGAAAGCCTGACTGAGAAAATAAAAGGGTACTTACAACAAAAAATATTTAAAATTTCTGGGATATACATTTCTCACAAAGTGAACTTCAACCAAAAAAACAGCTTCAGCAAAAGACAAAATAAATGTCTAAACTGCAAGACATAATAGGACATAACACTCGTTACTGATATAGCTTGGTCCATTCCAAGCAACAAGCTATCTTACCACTACCAATTGAAAGTGTCACACATTTAAGTACCCAAGTGGACAAATTGTGACCGACAAGAATCTGGCTTTGCTAACGAGTGTTTATGAATCGGAATTGGTCTATAAATAGTTCACAATGTAACACCAATATAAATAACAGTCTGCCTTTCTGCTATTATACCTATTTGCTAATGTCTAGTAGAAATAAATAAATTTTTACATATGTATTTAAGTAAGTATGTGCTTAATAAGGTTATTAATGTATGCTTAATAAGTTTTCGGAAAATAAATAATAAAAGGCTTTAGGTACTCTCTATTTATGAAAAAAAACCTTATGATAATCTGTATAGCATAGAACCTTCCACGATCATTGTTTTAAACGTTGCTACGATAGGTTCAATGATCATCCTGCATTCGACATAAACCCTGAACCCAATGCAACACTTCATTCATATCACCTCAAAGCTTTCAAGCTTTCAACACTGTTCTATTCTTATCATAATACAAGTAATTTAACTCACTCAGAGTCTTTCTTCTGGTTCTCAGCGATCTCAGCCTCGTACTGTGAGAGGTAGAACTGGGGGGCTCGCTTGCCGCCCACGATGCTCAAACGTTCTTCAGGGGTCGACTGGAAGCGCCTTTCATCAACACGCCCGCTCTGAAATTGGCCAAAAAAGATATTAGAACGGCAATTTAAGAATTAATTCTGGCTGCTGGAAATACATTGTTTGGCTGTTAATTCAATTGCTGTTAACTAACTAAACTAACTAACTAAACTTCACGCCACTTCCCTAGCGGGGTAGGCAGAGAGAACCGAACGCTATATGCTCTTAACAGACAAAAATATTTAATTTGTCTTTGGCATAAAACCAACTTGAAACTTGCGAATAAAGTTTTATAGAGCAACACCACAGATAAAGCAACACTAACTTAGTGAACTTAATTCTTCTTTATACTCGGTGGCAACGGAGAGTTTCGTAAATACAAATAAAGAAGCACTTTATATGTATAATAATATAATGAAATGAATCAGAATAATTCACTTTTATATCTTAATCATGATAAATATATAACTTCCCGGGCTATAGACTGTACCATTCGATGTAACTACAAAAAATATAGCTATTGGACTATTCTTCACATGTCGAACAAAACTATTTTTATTTATTTGGTTGTTGAAAAGACGGTAAAAGACATTTTGAGGACATGAGCTAAAACGCTGAGTCATAATAACATAATTTGGCGACATGTGCGTAACATATTGAATTACCCATTAGGACAAGGTTTGTTTCTTAGAAATACCGAGTGTAAAAAGGGGTGCGCCCGCGATATTTGGTTTATTTAACACACAGAAACTTGCCTGTGTGATTTATGATACAGAAGCATATAAATCCTGAGCACTAGGGGCGGGTTCGTTGGATAGCATTCACAGTAGCGTACGAGCATACATAGTCAGAGGCTTCCTTTACAAATTAATCCAACGCAGAACAAAGGATTATGTGTGCGAATCTGCACTCGGAATACGCAATAGGCGAGCCGCATTTCATATTCCTATTTCAGGACAAACAGTAACAAAACTATGAAATCCAGATTTTATGCAAAAAGATTGGTAGACGCAAGCCGGCCTTAAGCTCATATTTTATTTCTAACTCAATTTATTATTCCCACGTACACGTAAGGTGCGATGAGACACAGAGAAACTAAAAATAATCTCGGGGATTTAGTGAGCCCAAGAGCCACGACCAGCTTTGAATTTAAAGACGTAATCTCGTAAACGTAATGCGTATAATACTAATTCCAATTTGAACTCGCATTTTTGATTAATCGCTAGTAGGTATGTGAAAGGAAACACCGATATTTCAGAAAAGAATGGATGTGGAAATATGAACTAGTATAACCGTTTCCTTTGTCCGAATGTCATGTAGATCACACAAGGCACTAACTTCAAACCGAACCGCTTCATTACGAGTTATAACTGAAACCAGACCCCAAATACGAACTAAGAAGACAAAACAATCAGTGTGCTAACGATTAACCCAAATAATTATCTCACCTGATCTTCAGCTCTCACGTAAAGCACGTACTCCATATCCAGTTGGAACGGATCGGTCCCTCTCGTGCGCACGACGCCGGACCTCTCGTCGACCTCGAAGCGGCCGCCGGTCCGGTCTCTGACGATGAAGTAGTGGATGTTGTGGTCTGTATCCGGATCGCGCGCTTGAAGGGTGAACACGGGCGTGTTGGGAGCTGCATTCAGTTGCACCACAGTCTGCATAGGCAGCGGCCGGTTGATGAAGTACGGTGGCTCGTCGTTCACGTCTTTTACGTGAATTATGACCCGTTGGTTGTCGGTGTCTGGAAATGTCACAAATTACATGTAAGACGCCTGTTCGGTTCAGGATAATTAAAAAAAAAAACACAACGTAGGGATTTTAATTTTCAGTTAAAGATTAACTTAACTTGATTATTAGTAAACTTTCTTTTTGTGACAGGTATCACAGTATACACTTACTAGGCTACTTTTCCACGGTCCAAATTATTTATCTAAGCCAAATACAAATTTAATTTAGTATACCTAGTAAAAACAAAAATTACTTAATGAATTAGCTGAAGTCATAGATATAATCACAAATAAATCATTCTAATAATTATAGAGTTATTTTATCTTCTCTGTCGATTCGCTCTTGACAGAGCGGTCGTGGTCACGTTGAGGCGTCCACGTTAGTAGACACAGCTTTCATCGTTATTTCGTTATTTTATAGTTACTTCTTAATTAAATACTAAAAGCATACGCCATAAATTAATATGTAAAGTAAAAATAAAAAAAAATTGTTCACAGGAATGTTAGGTTTAAATTCAGCGTTCCTTAAAGCACGGCTGCATTAAAAGCCTCCTAAAAGCATGCACAGTGGGAATATACCTTTTAGCACTTACTCCTATTATGTGTTTAATTTTTGCCCATATTTCTGGACATAGCCGTTTTTAGACTAAACTACTGATCCGTGGCTGTGAACTCATCATCAGCAGAAGCTGTCTTTTACGACTTTACAGTAGTATGCGCATCGTAATACAAGTACAAGATTCCTGCTTACAAGACAACCCTCATACACCACGGTTTCAAGGAAGTCATACAAAATTTAACAGCTTTAACTTATGGTAATTATTCAAGTTGATATGACAACACAAACTGCAGTTTACATAAACAAGATCATTCAAGTCTTCATAACTTTAGATAAGCCACAAGGATGTACATGAGATACAAACGTACGAATTGATGTTGTGCCTCGTAAGTATATTTTAACTCAAACACTATATCGCAGCCAGATTTCCGGAGAAGAGCAAAAGTTAACTGTCTGGGTGGAACGTTAAACAAATAATTTAAAATAACTAAAGGGCAACCCTAGGCAGTTACAACTGAAACAACATGGCTAAGCTAACGTTGTGTGAGGACTGCAAAGGAGCAATCTAAAATGTAGATTCCCAAATACATATTCAAAAATACTACAGCAACATCTAGCTTGCCCAAATCGTGGGGGAAAATATTCCATTGCCTTCTTAATGGCACGAGGAAATGTTCCGTTGGATACTTAAAGTGTAATATAATAATACACCGACGTAAGTGTATACTTTGTTTGTGATCTTGTTTTGGTTAGTGTAGATCTTCTTTAACGTGGCATGCGTGTCTAAAATGTAATCCGACTTGATGTTGAAAACAACGTCTCTAAAAAGTCGTAATCCTCTAAAAAGAGGCATTTACAATATGTATGTTCATGTGAACTTATCGCGGTCGTGCGTGAATAAAGATTTTATTTTTTCTACAGAATCTGTTTTTTTTTTTAATAGATTCATTTATGTCACACGGTGCACTTACTACTTTAATAGAGATTATTTGAAATAGGTACCATTGCTCAGGGTACTTATATCGCCAATGCAGTTTAATATATACGTTTAATTGTTTATCAGTGATAGGATGAAGCTGACAGTTGATTAGTCAATAAATAAGCATACAATTATAATTATACTTACACTTCAATGCCACTGGAAAGTTAGCGTGAAAAAGATTAAAATAAACCATTAACCACACATATCAATTACCCGTTATTACGAATGATAATGATAAATAAAACAAGCAGACCGACCACAAACTTAACAATAACTGAAAATTAACGAATTATCTGACGGATAAAACATTCTACATTATGAGAAATAATTAATCATTTGTGGTTGGTCTGCTGTTGTACGCAGAAAATGCCACTCTTTTGTTTATTTGTAATACCCGTTATAATTTTAATGAAATGAACTCATGTAATTTTTAAGCGAAGTTAAAATTTACATGTCCATAGACTATAAAGAAACTGCTTCCCATAGAGCAGGCCGAATTTGTCACCTTTATGGTTTGAAAAAAAGAAAAAGCCAAGAATTTTCTATTGAACTTATAAGTTAGAATCAAATTAGTGCAAAGATCATCAACAAGATATCATCTAGAGAGGGTGCGTAAAATATTTACTCAAAGTTTGCCTCAATACGGAGTTTCCAAAGTTTAAATGGACCGCTCCATTAAATATCCTAATATAATAATTGTATCCTCTATTACAAACAACGCCATTACCAAACATTGCCTCTAAGGCTGCGATATCCTACTAGTATCCTTTTGTCAAGGGATTTGAGGAAATCCTCGGTATAAATCCGCAGTTTGCTGTAATCCTATTCTGCGGCTTTAGTTTCGGTGGTAGTTTCACACACAACTAAACATTACAGCACATTGACCCGGAAGTGGGTTCTCCTTAGATTGCCTATCAGTAATCAACAAAACGTAATTAAATTTGCTTCCTTTTGCTAATACCTAAATCAGCATCGCTTTCATCAGTTAACTTTGACGGTCGTATTAAGAGCTGTCCATATATCTATCTTCCGATTACCATGGAATTAATATACATTATTAATGTAGTGCCTATTATTCTAATTTAATAAGATTATTATTACTCAATTCACAAATACTAGGGACTCCGTGATGTTACGGTGAAATATAAATTTAAATTTTGCTTTCATTCGAGTTCACAATTTTTGTGTCATTTTGATTTTTCGTAAACACTGGAATGTTCTGTTTCACTGGAAACACCGGCACGAGTATTTCATTTTTAATAATTTGTTATTAAAAATCAAATACTCGTGCAGGTCCTCCTGAATCTGTTTAATGGCGAATGAATGAATGAATAAACGTATCAATACATCAGACTGATTGCTATTTGTATGGCGAAATTCGATTAAAAACACGCGCATAACATCAGACAGTTTACGGCCGAAAGGGTTGTTAAATACAAAATAGTTTATTTGGACTGTTACTTTTGATATGTTAATATTCCGTTGTGCTCAAGGAACTGGGTATAGTGAGTATAACATATTACTGACGCAGATAAACAGTTTCACATAATTCAAGATAGTCTGGCAAACAACAAAGGGGAATGGCCTAGTAGGGTGCATCTGTACAGCTACGTATAAGCTGGCCGTGAGCCAAAAATCTTGACATATGTATGTAGCGACCGACATAGCCGCAAGTTTTCGTCTAACGCGACTAGTGTCCGTATGTGATTACTATTTGTTTTGGGCGGCCGCCCTGAACTCTTTTCGGGTTTGATTTGTTTTCCCAATTGTACACTTTAGGAAAACAAATCATTATCACACAAATTGCAGACGTTGTATAAGCTGGAATGTTTTTTCTACTCAAATAGCACGTTGCGTTTATTTGAGTTATTTTTTTTAGCAACCATATTTTGATGAGATGAATGAATAACTTGTTTACAGTAAATTAGATTTTAGACATTTTAGAAGCCTTATTTAATGGCTTATAATATCATAATGAATTCTAATTATTATAATATAATCATATTATAATTATAATATTTGGGGGAAGAAGTTTAATACTCCAAAGTACTTTGGTACGTAAGAAAACACTATTGTCTTTGTATTTGCTACAAATGGGTTGTATAGTAGTGGATAGAAATACGTTATGAGCTTTGCAAAATACACTTTGAACACTTTCCTATAGGAGGTTAATACCCTAAGATTGGTAGGTACGCAAGCCCGAGACGACAAGTGCCGCGCGCGGAGAGCGTCTTTCTGAACCATCCCCTAATGCCCCGATTTGGCCCCACGCCAACCATTGATAACTTCGGCCTTTGCTCCGAAAAAACTTATATGAAACCTCTCCGTATCAATATACTGCGTCTCAACTGCAGCAGCACAAAACGACGAGCCAAAATTGAAAGCTCGTCCAGGCATCAAAGGATCGACCTTTTTTTTTTAATTACATTGCCGTATCCAATTCGAGGTGGACGTACGGTAGAACGGAATTTCGCAAATTCAATTTTGATTCCTTGATTGTTGAGAGAACAGAGACATAAATGACACTCGTCGGATACCGTGAAATATGGTAGGTTTTAATATCGAGGTGTGAGGATCAGGCAGGTGGGAGGGGGTGGGAGGGCGCCACCCGGCGTGGTGCGCATGCGTACTACGTTACGACCGCGTGCTCTCCTCGTGGCATTCACCGTGCCGGCACGGCACGTCACTTCAGATTAAAATCGGTTGTACTATCTGTCTTAAGTTCATCGCTTTACTTTTCTGGGCAAAGAATTAAATATTTATTAAATACTTATTATTTAATTATTAGTTCTTCTATGTACATAAAAGGAATGTTAATTACTGTATACTCAATAATAAATAAAATCCCTTAAGGTATTTTCGAAATCGATGTAACGAATTTTATTCGTACTCGGTCACTACAAAAACAATGTACAATTTGAGATTTTACTTTTCACATTTAATAAATTGCTTGTTTATAAAGGAAATATTTATACACAAAGCTACAGCTTAGGACACAAGATAACAATAGGATCACTAGAATAAAGTCAATCGTTCAACAATCGTATAAAACCTGCACTCGTAAGGATAGCCATTTGAAAAAAAACGCCCGTTTTACAAGAAACGAATTCACTGGAAAGGTTGTAAAATCTCTTTGAAAGCCATTAAACTAGGATCTTTCTTCAGCTATTTGGTTCTATTGAGTCCTTTGTCACATAGTAAATGGATTAGTTGAAACAATTTGGAGCTACGTGCGCAAATATATTTTTAATTTATTCGCTAACTAGGATTCGTCTGCGGATTAAACTTATGCAGTATAAGTAGTTATACCAGAGCATAACAGTTTGATATATTCATTTATAATATAATATTTAATGTGGTTAAGGGGGCTTATTGTCTCTTTGACTTTGCCTACCCCTTCGGGGATTATGGTCGTGATGTTATGTATGTATGTATAATTTTACTCTGCCTTCCTTGTCAGGGAATCGGCTTATATGGTATTATTTTATAATGACAGTGTGCAATCTAATTATCAGGTTTTTAATTGATACAATAGGACAGGGTTGTTATGTTTGAAGTCCGCTCTTTTATCCCCAGATACTAACTTGCATAAATAGCACATAAACAAACTTGTCGAAAAAAATATCCACATTAAGGTTGTTAAATCGAGACATTCTACCTCACGAAATATTTCTGAGGTCTATGTTGTACCCTTTATATAATCAAATCATCAACGAAGCCCCTTAAATATTTTGAACAACAAGATCAACACGCAGCCACCGCCAAACAAAAGTTTGTACACAAAGAAAAAACAATTAATCACAGGATATCATAAACAAACTCTTGATTAATGATGACTCTTCTCTGACGGAAATATTTAAGGACAATGTTTAAGGATTCTCAACTGACGTCTGTATCCCTTTGTGTTTCGTGAATGCATTGCACTAACGTAAAAAATAGTTAACGCTATTTCAACATATTAAGTCATCATCATCTTCCTAAGCTGTGTCCCGTTCCTAGTCGGAGTCTGGTTGAAAAATTATTGTAGATTTAACAAGTCAGACAGATTATTAAATTAAAGCGACTGCCGTTTTATCTTCATAAAGAAAGCAAGGAGAACCAAATAAGTTGGATGAAATCAACACATTTATAGTTGTTTGATGAAATTATACAACTTTCCTAACAATGTTTTCCGAATACCACATGCAGTTAACCGCAGAGCTAGTGGTATAAATCGTATTTAGATTCTAAAAACCCCCGTTTAAATCCATGCACGCAGCATGGATTTAAACTAACGCCCCTCATATGTGAGGCGCATTTTACCCATAAAGATTACTGCTCCGTCCAAGTTATACTAGTGACACGATATTAAGTACGCGATCAAAATTCTGAAAATTTTCCATAATGTGCATGCAAAGTGGGTATTAAATCTAAAGCATTCAATACTCCGTGCAGTCGGGGAGTCGCCCGCCGGCCCGCCACTAGCCCAGACAATGAAGCCATGAAACTTTAATAAGTTGGATCTACCTAGACTTTACGAGTCTGATCTACGAGCGGGAACGTAACACCGATAGTACCTGTTACAGAACTGAGATTTTGTTCAGCAAAACGGACATCGAACACGCCTTTTGTTTGCCAGGGATTTTGAAGCTTCGACAAATAAAACAAGTAAACGAGTAAAAGTTACGAATAGTATTGTGATTCAGATGCGAATTCTATATGATGTTTCACAACGAATCTAAAAGCATCGAATCATATTTCGATGAAAATTTACCGGCTGCTCATTTAAAAATGGATTCTATTACAGAAGTAAAACAGTTTAATGCATTCTGATGAATTGCGAGAACCAAAGCGAATTCATGCAATTATACAACAAATGAGTCTAGCATCATTATTACCTAATAGTACAATACATTGTATAAAATATGTTATTTGGAATCAGCGGACTAATTTTATTAAAGTTCATTTCAATAGTCCGCTAGGATTCTGATCACACAATTCACACATAATCAACAAAGCTAAACCAGTTCAAAGGCTGTTCGGTTGCGAACAAACAAAATTGAATTCAAAAAGTATATTGTGGATGAAAGATTTTATATGACGGGTGAAATACATTCCCACAAGGTGCTAGGTTAAAGATTTGGTCTTTCACAAGTCGCCCGCGCCAATATTGAGAGCGATAAATTCTGCCAGAAATCTGCATACTTGCATAACCTGGGATTCAGGCAGAGCATAACTCTTGTGGCCGTAACACTTCTCGCTGCATTTATTGGACTCTAGACAATGGATGGACTTTTCTACAATTTAACATTATGAGGTACCATGAGATACATTGTATACTTCATAAAAAGCGTCCACTCGAGAGTAACGATTTTCGTGAAAATGTGGGTGGCTGCCCTGCTCATCTTGGCACATGGCAGGTATTTACCCTGCCCTCACGTATAAATCATTACTGTTCTATGGAAGAAATTACTTTCATGTACATACGGAATATTTTTTTAAGATTTTTTGAAAAATATGAAACTGTCTATTTATAAACCAACACAACTCTATTCACTAATCTAGCAATATTTCCGGATCAACGTTAAATTGGCGTGAACTTGAACTTCTAGCTTTTAAAAAATATTAGGCTGTGAAACTTATTTCTCCCCAGAGTCTGATAAAACAATCATGTATAATGGACAAAACCCTTAATCATAGTATGAAATTTATAACACACGTTCTTACATTTGTGACGAGATTGTCATCGAAAAATTACACGAATGCGTGAGCGATTATTATAATGACTTAGTTTATGCCCAAATTTTGTTACCAGATGAATATTTTGTAACAAAATTCTGATATAAAAGAAGTACAGTATAAATTCAATACCAAATTTTAATCAATATTATATTACCAGCATTTGAAACTTGAAAATACGCCGGGCAAAACTAATCTTTTAATCTAACGAAACTTCTTGGCTTTAAACTGAAGTAGGTAAAAACATCAAAGACCCGATACACCCGAGGCACACTGGAAATACACAGGTATCGTAAATTTAACATCAGCAAGGTGAAGTTTCTCGCAGGAATTCTAGTAAGTTCACGAAAGTGGCGGTTTCTCTCTACTACTCGTTACCGATCCACATCAAAGCCCGCAATCTCGATATTTACCTGAAAAAGAAAATATATACGTTATTAAACGTGAATAAAGTAGATAGCGATTGAATAGAATTTACTTTCCCGTTTTTAAATGGAAGCGCCATTGCGAAAATACAGCCCGTTTCATTAAATTTACATTATAAATTACGGCATTTGCATAATTGAAATCAGCAGCGTTCGTGGCCAACGTACTCTGCCGCCGTTTCAGATAATTTTTTTCTAACAAAAACGGAGTGTTTTGAAAATTATATCAACTCACATTCGATACAATATAGATTTATTTACATGGTTCAGTTAAGCCAATAAAATTTCATCATTCAGATCCAATACCATTCTTAATATTGTGTTCCTTAAAGCATAAGTTTATTTATCCCGATTTATGTGAACGGAACGGTACGGAAGTAAATGACAGATCTATTAATGAACGAGTATTAGACTCATACAATTAATTAATAAAGTAATAAATACTCGCATTTTTTTATCTGATAGCTGTTCAATGGCGTCACAATACATTCAGTAAAATTTAATAAATACATTTGCGCGAGAGCCATAACATAACTAATGGCACTTCTGGATCACATTTGTTTATATCAGTTATTGTACCTAATTAATACATTCTCTTGCGCTAATTTAACATATAAACGATGAAGTGCACAATGATAATTCGACGAATAAGTCAACATCAAATTACATACTACATGGCTACTGGACAAAAACATAACACAGCAATGTTCAGCGATTATAACGCATGTACGGCGTACCGGAGCAATGGCACTGTTTTAGCTACAAGTGATGACAAGCCGTTAATTAGCGCAAGCGCAATTAATACGCGCAGCACACGACACAGTTTTATTTCCAGTAGTTATTGAAACTGCATACTTTTGGAACAGGCTAAATTAAAACGGACGTGGTTTTTATTACGTCCAACTCTGTGACAGAAACAGTTAGAAATGTAACGAACAATATTGTCGAGAGTTGAATAAATGTGCGACAATTGAAATTGTCATGTCAGTTGACGAAATACAATACTTTAGCGAAAAATAATGTAAAAAAAGCAAAATTGTATTGCTTATATTTATATGTTAGCGATGGACATGGTAGCTTACTATTCCTTATTACATAAATAATAGCACTATAAAAAGATTTCGAGTAGAAAATAATACTTTTCCTTGGTCAGATATTAAGAGAATCTGGAATACACAAATTCCAATACATTAAATCAGAATGGCACCAATAGAACCGTAATTGTGTTTTGTAGAATAATGAATGACTCTTAAGGTAGTAAAAGCATTATTGAAAATACATAACAGTATAAAGTAAAGGATCGCGTGTGTCGGTCAATTTGTCGGGTCATTTGGGGGGGCTTTGTAGAATGGGGGCTCTGAGGCAATTAAAACGGCAATGCATGGCTTCATTAGCCGCGATAGGGGCCTACACTTTAAAACAACACAATGGCTTTGAACTATTCGGTGATCAGCTATCGCTTCAAGTGTAAAACGCTACTTAGGTAACTTTTTACTTATGGTCTGGTCAATACATTATTTGCATATTTTATGTCAGAAGTCAGACTATGTCTTGTCCTCAGATACAAAGCTATACTCTAAGTAAACTTAAATTTAAATCAATCTAAGTATCCATTCACCCTCATGAAGTTTGCGTCGGCGCCACAATTAAAAGTTAAAATTATTTGCTAAAATTCTAAGGTCCTATCTGTAATAATAATGTAAATAAATTAAGTTATTCTTAAAAAAGTAAAACAAATATATTCATTGAATATATTTTTCCCAAGTGTATATAATATGGACACAATAAAACAGAATTTATGTGTTTAAATTGAGAATAATTCACGTTTTACTCCCACCTGAGTTAAGATCACGCTTACGAAACTTTCAGTACTTTTACCTTTTCATTTAAAAGAACTATTTCTTTATTCAAGCTAAAGCTTACATAACTTCCTAAATAACATGAACCGATTTAAATAGCTAAATACTAATAATCATATGTGAATACAAAAGCAAACAAACTAACGTTTCCCCAAACATTCAAAAGCGTCTAAATGAGGCTTTATTAAACCTTCATATTGGCAAATGACAAGAGAAAAGGGAGGTCAAACACAGTCAAAGTGAAATATTGGGAGTTTCAGGAGCAAAACCCACATCACATCGAGCAATAAAGCTAACTTACTGCCTATAATCTAAACTTTTATGCTCACGGTTCCTTTATTCGCTTTGTTTTAGAGGCACATCGGCTGTAGCTGAAATATGGTCTGTATTCTGATCGCACACCGCCGACCCAGTTTATCGTACCTGGATGACCGATCTTAAATATATATATATATTGGTTGCTGTAAATAAATGTTGCACGAAAGGTGTTTTGTTACGTACACCGTAGGGTGACGTCAGATGTTTTTACAGATCCGGCCGAGTTTGTTGTTTAGGAAGGCTGCAAAGTTTTCTAGTTAAAGGATATGCATATTAGTTATAAAGTAGCTTACCCTCTATAATCGAATTTAGTATCGGCTTAAGACGGCCTTTAACTTGTGTACCTAATTGCACTTAAGCTATATAATTTCAATTAATCTTTTTACTGGTGAAACTGTGTGATGGGAAATTGTCCGTTAATAATATTCGTCCATCCGCTTCAATTTATCTTTCTTCATCACCATTCTCAGCAAAATGACGATATCAAAGCATTGTATATGCAGCACAATTTCATTAGCCGTTAACCAAAGTCCAAGATAATTTAAGATTAAAACATGTAATCAAGTTTTCGCTACAATTTTCTGGTGCGGTCTAAAGCTGTTGAGACCAAATATTTCATAAAGCCCAATTTCGAGACTATTTTCGCGTCCGCGCTTGGGGCGCGCCGAAACCAGGTCGGCGACGGCCGAACAGCTCCACAATGAAATTTAATTTAACAGGACTTTCGGATGTGTAATTGAAATTTAACAAACTCGATAACGTGAAATGTGAAACAAGCTTACATGCAAGAATTGGGACAGTGTGCTCCGCGCTTTACTCGTCATGTTTTATCTTGTCCATGATGGAACAGTTAGCCGTTTTTGTGTTTACAGTACTGACTTCGATACACCAAACAAAAACAAATAACACAAATTGAAACTGACTTTTAAAACTAACGATTTTTATAATCAACGGAATATATTATATTTTTTGGATGTTCACCAATTCTTCGGAATGCAAGTGACTAATAAAGAAAATAACTTTAACATACCATTACAAGGACTTTGAGTATAATAATAATAATAAATAACTAACTAACTTACTAACTAACTAAACTTCACGCCACTTCCCTAGCAGGGTAGGCAGAGAGAACCGAACGCTATATGGCAATAATAATAATAAATATAATCAAAAAGCTGTGGCTTTGTAAGTGCAATAACATATTTGTTTCTATTTATCATTAACTAGCTGTGCCCGCTGTTTCACCCGCGTATATGGTTGATATTATATAGCCTATAGCCTTCCTCGATAGATGGGCTATCTACACTGAAATAATTTTTCAAATCAGACCAGTAGTTCCTGAGATTAGCGCGTTCAAGCAAACAAGCAAACTTTTTACCTTTATAATATTAGTATAGATTAGGTATCTTCAATTAATACAACTAAAGAATTTACCTATACCTCTCCTTTATCACAATATCAAATTCGAATCAAGAATCTTTTTTGATAAAGTCTAATGATATCCCACAAAGAAAAAGAAAGATTTATCTTTATCACAGTCTTTTAGACATTACGCTTAAAGGGTACTTAGGGTTAATCGATGCAAAAGATACCCTGGCGGGGTGAAATATAGAGTATATAACCACTTAGATACTTCCACAGGTATTCAACCACAGTATCCTAGCTTTAAATATATAGCTACAATAGGCTTGTGTTATAAGTTATTCATAGCCAGGGACAGGTTCGGAGCGAAGCAGAGACGGTAAACATGCCGTAGTTTCAATCACGTCCAATCAATTCATCACACAGATCGAGGCTTTGCTGGAGCTTCCCTGTAAATGTGTTCAGGTAAACGTGCATGGCGGCACCAACACCTCCGATAAATGCTAGTTTATACGATGGAATATGCTGGTATCTAGATACCATCAATTCACCCCACCTATACTATACTTACGTTCTGTTAAGATAGCGTAATATA
The DNA here is from genome assembly GCA_951394215.1 of Glyphodes perspectalis. Lineage (NCBI taxonomy): Eukaryota > Metazoa > Arthropoda > Insecta > Lepidoptera > Crambidae > Glyphodes > Glyphodes perspectalis. The sequence goes on along the minus strand of OX596202.1, from coordinate 10,417,687 downwards.
ACAGATATTACGCTATCTTAACAGAACGTATATTCTAAAAGAATACAACTAGTCTCGTTATATTTTACAATTTCTTAGAACGTTCCTAGCATTCTATGAAATTATAACAGAAAATATTGTTTTCTTTACTAATATAAAGAGAAAAGATTTGATTATTTGTTTGTTTGTATTGAATAGGCTTTGAAACTACTGGACCGATTTGAAAAATTCTTATACCAATGGAAAGCTACTTCATCGGCGAGTACCATAGGCTATACTTTATCCCCGTATTCCTACAGGAACGGGGACTACATGGGTAAAACCGCGGGGCGCTATAGTCTGTTAAAATTTTGAATAAAAAAAAAAAGTATTCCTCTTAAAAAATGTTCCGCCCCAAAATCAGACAAGGATTCATCCTTGAGACGAGAAAAATAAAACCGGCCGAGTGAGTGCGAACTGTACACCGGTGTAATATGATAAAGGAAATTTATGAGCTCTTACGATTGTCAGAAAGGAATATCAAACGGGGAAACACAAACTCGCGTAAGTAAATGAAAATGTAAATAAGTAAACAAAATAAGAAGTCAATCCGGAAAATACATAAACAAGGATAAGTACTCTTGTCGTTGCTGAGAAACGGAAGATTTGAATCTCTCATTTAACCTTCACTAGCTTCTGTCCTCGACTTCGTCTATAGAGACGATGTGATAACACTCAACGTCAAAGAAACAAAAAAATAACCCATTCGCTGGATACAGTTGGGGAAATTATCATTGACATGAACATATTATCCTTATAACTGACGCGCTATCGTCCGTTCTCGCCAACTAAATACCCCATGATGACGTTTTCGATAGAAAAAGGTCCGACCCACATTTTGTTACCAATAAAATATTAATATATTAATAATACTTTTGACATGTTGGTCTGGAACTTAAAAAGAATGTGCCAACTGTGTTTCTTGCCTAGCATGTCATAAAAGGCGACTAATGGTATATGGGGTTGTGGGTATGTATGTGATTATGTAGGCAACGAGCTAGCCACTTGTAACTACTTTTGACTCTGCCTACCCCTTCGGGAATTATGGGCGTTATGTTATGTTTGGTACTTTTAACATTGGACTAAATTAAAAAAAGATAATCACATATGAATTTGACAGCTTGAACAACCCAGGCGGACTATGTTGTTTTACAAAACTCATCGAATTGAGGATGTCACCTACATTCTATTTAGGTGCTCGCGACCTAAATATCGGAAGACGATATTTGACTGAGTTTTCGTACTCGTTAGGTTCAGCTGTTTTGGATTCTAATAAAAACAATGATTAAAGATCTGTTTAAAAAGAGCCGTTCAAAAATTGGTTAAAAAAATAAACTTATTTCAACGTGGATTACAACTATTGTTCCTAAGTGCTGCTAGAAAAGATAGAAAAAAAAAATCAGCGTTCAGTTGAGGAACGAAAATAACACTTAGTACAAAACATAATTAATTTCAGTGACACTTTACCCTTTAGAAGCTCATAAACAGAATTCACTACGTGACTCGACGTAGAAGACGTTTTAAATGTAAATATTATTTTAATAATACAATATTTCCTAATAAGACACAATACTATCGTATTAGAAATGTATATACACAATTGGTAGAGTATTATTTTTAATATTTTACTACTTTCTAGTAAGATTGCCCTATATAATATTATTGTTTTGTTAAATAATAATATGTGGGTTATGATTTAATATTACATCATCATCTTCCTAGCGTTATGTCCCGTGTTTAGACGGGGTCCGCTTAGACCATGATCCAGGATTTAGCGAGTCTGGTAATTATATTGAAGCGACTGCCTATCTGACCTTCGTAACCCTAAGATAGGGGAACCAGACAATTTTTGGATCATGGTTACAAATCCAAAGTTATTTGAATTTGCAGGTTTCATCGCGATGTTTTCTCTCACCGTCGAGCTAGTGGTATAAATACGTACATAGATTTGAAAAATCCAGAGGTACGTGCCCGGTTTTGAACCCGCACTCCTTGGTTAAGAGGCGCGTGTCCTTACCATTGAGCTACCACTGATTTAATATGATATAATATTACATATGATTTAATATTACATGATTATGAGTTAATATGCTAATATCATAAGATAGATTGGGCCATACTAATTACAATAATTCAAGAAATCGTTTTTTTGCAAACACAAATCAGCATAACAAATGACAAACATATTCGGACTTCGTCTGTACGTGAAACAATCCGAACACTTTAACGGTGGCCAGTCGGTTAACATGGCCATTGTAACAAATGGCACAAACGCCTTACAATAGACCCCACGCACGTCACATCAAACTAGGCTTTCGGCGATATAAGTGTTTACTGAAGCACTTTACTTGTAGCATTCTTGTCTCGTACGGTAGGATTCCGATAGGACCATCGCAACATCGCAGCACCAATACAATATTTAAAGAATTTCTACTACGACTACTGCTGAATCATAAAAATAAATTAAATATAACTTATATTGCAGATTGGTCGACACTTTTGTACTATTTATACTCTAGAAAATATATTGAACTTAAGCTACGTGGGTACCTACGTACCTACGAACACACGTAGGTTTATGCTTGTAACTAGATCACATTAGTAAAACAAGATCACCGCCCAGTTATCTAAGTCCTACAGGTCTTTATTGCTACAAATGTACTGTATTTGCTACAGAAAGTTCATTGACATTGTCCTAGATCGCAGGACTCCAACCATACCTAACTTAGTTTCTCAGGATAACACTTCAGGATAAAGTAATGTTATGTACAGTAAGCATATACATTCTAGCTAGATTGGGTCGAGTGCCGTGGTACGTAAAAAATATAACTATCAAGAAGAGATATCTACCAAATTCGAAAGCGATATTTTAAAAATAGTGTCAGAAAATGTATAATTAAATTTTGTCTGATTGTAGATGTTATGATGTACATATGTATATTGTATTAAGCGACACGGTTATATACGATGTCTACCAGAAATAATAGATCGATGCACTTTTATATTACCTCCTACCATAATAAAGCGCTATAGAATAATGTAATTCCTTAACTTGAATTCGTTCTGACTAAAATTGTATGTAAGTTTATCCAAGCCATAAAATGTAGTTGTTTACGAAATCATTCATACATTTTACGGAGTGAACACATTTCAGGTATCGAGTATAGAAGAAGTCTGGTCAGTGTCGATTGATTCTTATTGTCTGTTTAATTATTATCAGATGCTGACCAACGTCTGAAAATACATCGGTTATAAAACACGGAAAGAATTTTGAATACACTAAGTGGAACGTGCTGTATTAATAGAAAATTTTTATGTTACCATCTGGCGATCGTAGATAATACGAGGCTTTGTATCGATGGGTGACAAGAGAAGTGTACCGAGAATCGAGCTAGAGTCTTGATTCGAATAAACGTGTAACACTTAACATTTGTAAGCGAAACCAAATTCGTTAAGATTAATTCAATTTGTATATTCTAATTAGAATTTGTTACAACGATTTTGATTTTGTATAGGTACGAGAGTTAATATGACAAAATGAATTTGTTGAAAAATATACAAATTTGCTGTCTATTAAGTTCTGTCATCAATTTAACACCAATTAAATACAGATTATTTTAATAGATTTATCACCATTAATAAAATTTAAATGTTATGCAAATTATACAAATGAAATTTGGCATCCAATGTAATTAAGCCCTCAAATTAGCGAAATATTTTAGAAACTGTTCCGTACTTTCTTACGTTAATCGTAATTCAATTAGACAACGTATAAAGCATTAATGAGACGATACAAAAAATATTTAAATAATGCAAATACACTAAGTGGAGTATTATTTTAACGTTATTAAAATTCATGAGGACGTTATTGAAACTTCATGTAGATGGAAAGCTTTTCGGGGCCGATCAATAACGGGCATTTGTCAAACCTTTTGTGATAACAACTTTTCATGTACAAGGCGTACGTGATATAGGCGACTATTTACGAGTGGTAAATGGTGCGACAAGAGCACAATAAATTTTACATTACAGTATCGTAACCGTACGTGTAAAGTCTGTTAAAAATTTTTAAACTTAAGGCATTGGTCTAACTGTTCATGAATATACAGAAAGTAGAGAAGAAATATTTTATGATGCGTATTGTAAACATAACATCATATTGCATCGAGAATTTTATTATTAACGTTGACGTTATGATGACGAAAGGAAACGTGGAAAATCAAAATCACATTGAGGACTTTTAAACTAAACTAAACTTCGCGCTTCCACTTCCTTAGCGGCGAAGACAGACTTTATATATCAAAACCCGATACAATAAAAATGGCACTGATTAACTATTTGGGCTTTATTTTGTGCCTAAAAACACGATCACGTAAAAGGATATAGATATATCATTATTGAATTTTTAAAATAAGAGACATCGCTTAAACCAATGCATGAGGATTTTAAAAACTTTGCCTCAGGTTAATGTATGCAGCCATTAGTCTCCTGTGGATAAACTAGTGGCTCCCTGTGACCTTATTCGTATAAATTTACTTATTCCAGTCAACTCCCATGAGGAACGGCGCGCTACAATCTATTGCAGATGTTGACCAAGTCCCGGGGGCATGCAACTGCAGTTTCATTAAAAATTTAGTATGCCGGTCATGTGCGCTCGTAGATGATCCGATTATCATCTTTTAAGCCGACACATACGAAATTCTTTACACATACTGAGCGAAATTTATTCATTATTTACGTCTTGTGCTATACGACATCAGTTAAAGCGGGTTCGCAATGGTAATTACTTTAATCGTTATTCTATTTTGTAATTATCCTTTCTGTTATATATTATTTTTAAACATATTTATCAAAATATGATCTGCAATGCAAAATCAGTTTTTTATCTGCTAATAAATATTGTATATGTGAAAAATAGCATGGTCTTAGGTTTTTTTAAGTGACCTTAGTGAGCACTACGGGATTTCTAGAATTTCTTCCTTAAACGATTAAATCATTAGTTTTCTATGAAATTTGTCACTGCAAACAAAATATGCATATATGCTCATGGTTGGTCACAAGAGTTTGTCTGTAGTTCAAAGTTCAAAAGTCAAAAAGACAAATTCGCGGAAAAACCTAATCTATCCGCCATAAATATGCCTCTCTTGCCGCGTATCGCTAATTCCTATTAACACAAATTATACTACGGACATAGTCTACACAGTATAACATAGAAGATGATAGGCCAAAGACTAGCACCTGTGTCCAGGTGCCGTGGCACGCGCCGGTCTAATGACACCCGTCCAGAAGCAGCCTTCGACTAATAGTGGCACCCGTTCATTACCTGGCTACGTACACCGTAGTAATAATAGACTTCTGCGAACTTACCCCGTTAGCTGCCGTAATGGCACCAAATTATTATCCTATGAAATTGCTCACTTGCATCGCTTGTTAATTCCGCGAGCCCATATTATTTTATCAGTTATTACGGGTCGGTTACGCATGGCATCCTGTCAACACTGGTGCTAAGTTTTTATGAGGATTCCTGGTTAGTGTTTAAACGTAAATATACTAAACTGCTATTCTTAAGCGTAAGAAGAGCAAAATTGGATTATTAATGTTTATTTATAGAACAGAAGAAACACGTCTCGTTCTCAAATCAGATTTTCAGATTGAACGGGAGAAAGCTTGGTAACTAACTATACTTGTCAGAGAGAATGAGACGTCTCATAAATGTTTTCGTGTATTAATCTAGTTTTATTACTTGAATAAGTTCCTATGCAACGCAGCTTGTGTTTACGAGCCCTTCCAGCAAATCTATTCCATATAATACTTATTTACTTGACTGTTTGTCTTTGTAATTTGTAGATAAAATCCTAAATTAATAAGACGATTTAGGAATATCTGGAATTTAGCGACCATTTCTCACATTGGGAAAACAATAGCAAAAGCATTCATCATTTCGACCGACATTACAAAAGCGGGAACTGCATACTTTTTCCAGCACCAAATGGAAATTGGTTTACCTAGATGCGAATACGCGAATCGAGCACTATGAGACACTTTCATTACTGTTGTGTCCGGACTCCCCGGTTCAATGTCCGGTCCTCTATTTTTAACTCGCACTAGTTCGCCGGCACGTAAACTGCACACGTGTGCGATACGAACAATGCGCCCGAATCCAATACACTCTGACCTTTCAGGAATATCGTTCCGAACCGTATGCTAATAACGTTTCGCGAAAGTATTAGATTCGCACGAGGCACCCCCGTTAAGGCCAGTTTAAACCACTCGGAAATTCCAGTCACGTATCAGGGTAACTCTCTTAATGAAGCCATTCAAGTCATTAGGCAGAAACTCTTGATGCACCGTTGCCGCTCCACCCATTTAGCTTAAGCCGCTGAAGAAAAATGCACCTACGGATACGTTGGAACTTATGCCAACTTGGAACATTAGCTTTTACTCTTCCTTATTGTTATTTAAATGGGAATATGACAGTGCGATTCATGTCTTAATTAAAATATCCACATTCCAATATCGAACAAATTAGATTATGGCATATGAATGTTTGTTTATGGCTATTTCCACTCGTACCTTAGAATAGAGGTTGATCTTGACCTGAACAAACACAAACTGTTATATTCCAAGACAATAAATAGATCTTGATGAAAACATGCACATCTTACTGTTCCCCAACGAATATTACTCGGACGAACCAAAACAGTTAGCTAAAAAACGCAAGTTTTAAGCCCCAATTTTTTTTAAATAGCGGGGAAAAAACTACGATCGTAATTAAAAAACTAAAAGGCCTTAAAATTTAAGCGGAGCGTCGGAATAACTGCGGATAATAGCCGAAAGATAAGCAATTTGTCTGGCAAAGGAAGCGAATGCAAAAGTTTGCGCCCTCGCTGCGCTGAAATCAATAACTCCGTCTCAGAGACCGCGGCCCGCTAGGGCTGACTCCGGGATAGAGAAGACTTTCACCTCTAAACAGAAATAGGGAATGAGTATTACTTTTTTAATGAATTAATTGGTTTCTAAGCATAGAGATAGCCGCATGTGAAGTTTTATTATACAGCAAGATTTTCGATTACGAAAATTATTGAATAATTAAAAAAGATTTCAAATTGGTGTTTATATATAAAAAAATTTAGAAAATCAGAGTGTAAAGCGCTGTACAACTTTTATATAAAGATCTATTTACGTAAGAGCGACGGACGAATTTCTCTATTATTTATACGATTTTTGGTAAAGTTGTTAACTCCAGGCTCATCAATCTCTTATAAAATTAAACGTTTGTATAATACATGCATAGTCCTATTCATACACACATTTACTCCATAACAGATAATTAAACAGTTATAATATACATTTTTTCTTCACGTTTGCCTTTGTTTGTAGTAGAGAGAAATACAGTTACAAATTCTATAACTCTGTTAAATCTAGATTGCGATCGGATAGAAACATACTAGGCAGATGTTGTCCCAGTAATTGTTTCTGTAATTAAAAAAGAATGACTTCAATAACTTTACAAACGTCGTCGTAAAAATAAGAAATAAAAGTCTATAAGTATATATAACTTTAGTTACTGTAGATATACTATGCCACAGAAATATTATGTATAATTTTCACAATGTTGTCTATCTTTTCTGCTAAGCCTTTAATCGGATATTATAGGAGTTCATTATAATTAACTGAATTGAGTATTGCAACATACAATTATCATTTCTACAGATATTCGTATTTGTACCTCACATATATGCGTATTTGTACGTTCTTTACGTACCAAAGTACACATTAAACTGAAATCAATACAACGGCCCCAAAATTGCCTCGCGACCCGGCACGACTTAGTCATAATAGATTAATTAAAATGTAATACGATCGAGGATATTTGGTATATCCGTATATTAGCACTCAGAGATTTCTCGCGCAGTTTTACATTAATAATACTTATTGTATCTGCCCACCACAGTAATGTATAGATAATGATTTTTTTTATTCTGTTTGCTTTACTTTATCAGACAGGCATTGCCATATCTGTTTTCAGTCGTAGGGTGACCGTTCAAAAATCTGATAAATGTAATACATAAAAAATATATTTAATATTTTATCTCTTCTTTATGTATTTGTTTCATTGTAATTCTTTCATGTCCAATATTACAACTAATTTGCATGTAAATATCAATCGGCCAACAAAACCTCAAAAGTTAAACGAAAATATAAATAAATTCTCCAGGCTGGCACACCAATTCCCTAGTTCCAAACTTAGCTTAAAGCTCATTCTATGGATACTAGGTGAACGGATAGACATACTTAAATACGTTTATAAACATCCATGACTCAAGTACAAATGTCCATGCTCATCATACGAAACATTTGCTTCTAGCGGGATTCGAGCCCGCGGCCCATGTTTTCGTGGCCAGGGTCTCTGGCCGAGAGCCTGTCAATATAGTAAAAGAATAGGATACTTTTCTAGTAATAAATCCTAATAAAAATATCACAATTAGTATCCCCAGAACCCCTCCTCGGCGGTAAAGCTGAATCTTAGCCTTTAATAATCCCACAGTTTCACGAAGGCATTTCAGGAGTTCAACCTTGACATAATGTTCGAATTGTTAACGCAATTTGGGATCCGTCGCGTCGAGAATTTATTAAGGAATCCATCGGTACCTACTCTCACAGGTAGAAATTAGCCGTAGCCTTAAAGATCAAAGCTACAGTACAGATTCTGTATAAAAATAGTATTACCGTGACTAGGAGAGTAATTGATAGTACTTTATTATGTTAAAACCGCCGGCTCCGAGTCACTTAATAACCGCATCTTAACGGTATAGGTTAGCATAACAAAATAATAGAGCTTGAACAAAGGTCCTGTTCGCTTCTGTTTTGGAATGCTTGGAGGTTCTTATGTCATGTTTTCGTGAATACGAAATTCTCCATCTTTTACTAATAAAATATCTCTTTCTACTTTATTTTTACTATGTGGTTAACCGCTATGTAGAATAACCAATTAGGTGTGTCTATATGTATAACCATAAAGGCTTCTGACGTGTTTTGTTTTCGAAATTGGGATTTCACAAAATCCCGGGAGAAATCCAAAGAAAAAGCTTAACGCGTCTCTCGTAATACGGAAAAGTCGATGATATTTTTAATTTTGAGCATCCGTTTAAATCGTATTGAATTGTTACTTGATTTTTGCCTCCGAAATAGAATTGCACGCAGCATAGAATTTCGCTAACAGAATGTACTCAACTTAGGGCTTACACTTACGAAAGTTAAGTCGAAAATTGAGTACACTCGTGATTTGTATTTTGAAGTTGCAAGAATGCAAGGCGAAAATTTGTTTAAATTTACCTATACCTACACATTTAAGCGAAAACTTGAGCGTTAAAATGTATTTTTCGCCTAAAAACGTTACTGATGAAGGCAATATTGTTACGACTCAATCAATATCAGATTGCGTATTTTGACGCCGCGCCACGGCCATCTGCTAGCTCATAAGAAACATTTTGCAGCAAAATAACATCACGATTTATGATAACGATTAATCCATTTGGTCGGAAGTAATTAAATTGTAAGTGTTTACGCGTAAAATGAAAGGTTTTGGGGAAATTCGATTATTCTACGAAAACGAACGTGATCAAGAATAAGGTAGGTGTAAATAAGGATTCAAATGCCAACAAGATAATTTCTTAATAGGATCCCAGTTTTTCTTTGTGAAATTAATTTATTGATGTAATTGCGCTGAGTTTGCTAGACCAAGTAAGTCTAATAAATCGGATTCATACTCGACTGAGTCACTAGTCAGATTTCATTTGTTTTAACACCAAAACTAACCACAGCAGCACTAAACGGAGAAGGGAGATTGTATTCAGTAGAGTTTACGAACGAAACATGAATACTGAATACCGGCTCATGTATTTAGTCCGGAAACGAACAGAATAGGGTAGTTGCTACCACCAATCAATTGACATACATTTTACGAGCAGTCAATACGTACACACACATAGATATCATGCATCACAAAAATTAACGTCCATGATAAACTGGTTAATTGATTAATGATTAAAAAGCAAATAAAAGTCGTTTAAAAACAGGTAACGTTTGATTAATAGTTAATTTTAAATGAACAATGTTTCGGAATCGGTTGTGTGAACATCCTAATTGACGATTAATAGGAATATTAACATCGAGTACGACAACAAGGTACACACGCTTTAACAGATGGCGTATTGTATCTGTTCAAGGACTGAAGATCACTCGCACAAAAGTCCTGGTTCGGAATTCGCTTAGTCAGCAACTATAGTATAGTGCCGTGCCAGCCAAAGAACAGGTGACAAATTAGTGACTGAATTGACAAACGCTAATAAGTGTACTTACCTACTGCTTGCTTGATGAATGCTTGCTTTGTTATCGAACTTCGAACCGAAATAGCAGCATCAGCCATGTTATTATGGAATTTCGTGCATATTTCAATCGTGTGTTAAGTCCCGACCGTCAGCTGCACGTTAGTTCTCATTAATGTGGACAATGGAAATACATTATTAGACCTCTGAGTGGTATGGTCGATCGAGGTGCAAGTTGGCACAGCGCATACCATTTAGTTAGTGTTCGGAACACGCCCGCAGTTGAACAAAGGCATACGAGGAAGGGGCAACTTCCTAAACTCATCAGCTGGGCCCTGAGCACGCCCGCCAGCTTACTTGCGAGAAAACTTTCTTATATTGCCGCAACTTCCTGCTTCTATATCATAATAACTGGGCGTTATGACTGGACGCTGTTGTTATACCTACGCCTTTATCGATGAAGTATGAAGCGTTTGAAGTTGAAACTGCTATCAAATGTACTTAGTTCACGAACTTACCAGTTCAGTGCCTAGTATATATATGTTTATGATTTTAATCATCTTTATGTTACACAGATATACAACCTCATTTTTCCGGATTACCACCAAAATGTTCAAATGAACATTCTATAAAATAATAAATTGATAAGATAGTATTAAAAAGTACAAACATATTATGATATTAACAAACAACCATTTTTTGTTAACCAGCCCGTTGGTCGAGTGGTCAGAGACCCTGGCCACGAAACCAAGGGTCGCGGGTTCACCTAGTATCCATAGTACAAGCATAAGCTTTGTTTGTTTGGAACTAGGGAATTAGTGTGTCAGTCTGAAGATTTTTTTTTAATATTATTTATTATAATTATTCTATAAGGATACGATATCAATATTTAAAAACCATTTTTCTAATATTGAAAATAAATAGCTGCGAGAAAAACGGAATTGCTATTTAATTACTAACAAATCCAAAGTAATTAATTCACTACCCACTGGCTAAAATATACACATAAATGAAGCATTTCATTAAATACGAAATAATTAGCTGTTTAGTAGAGCAGCGTAGCTTCATTTGTCCCCTCACAAAAGCTTTTGAAATTGTACACAAAAGTACTTGATCTAAGATCTTACCTTGTGTATGAACAGTCTGTCATGTCAGTTATCAACATCTTGACAGGCAAATTTTCATAAACTGCCTCGTTGGTCTAGTAGCAGCATGCTATATATAGTAGGTCCCGGATTCAAATTTTAACCCGAGTCGGGTTAAAATTTGTGGCTGGTTATTTCAATATTAAAATTACTTAGTGAAGTAATTAATCAGGACATTATTTCATAAACTATTAGCCGGCTTACAGCATCCAAAGATGTGTAATTCAATTAAGAAATCTACTAACCATTTCAAAAGTAAATCAATTTCCGCAGTCCTCCTTGGGAATATTAATCTTCAATAAATGCAATCTAACGCCAAATTAAATGGATGGAGAAACTAGGTCAGACTAAGAGTAAGCTTTCAGAAAATATGGAAATAATGGCGTATGCCAATTATTATGAGAAAATTATTAAAAATAATAATAATTTTAGCCACCTAGACTAATATTATAAGGGAATAAAATTGTGTGTTCGAAGTTTCTATTGATAAGAAATTTACAGAAAGGTTTATTGTTTTGATTCTGTAAATCAAAGAAAGGACTTTGCAAATGAATAAATACAAAGAAAAATACATAGATATACACTATGTTTACAGATAAAGGAACTTGTTAATGTAACATCTCGGAAAAAGAGTTTCGAGTTATGTATTTGTAGTGGAAAGGTAAACAAATACATATGTCTTTTTGTTGCTGGACTTGACTTGACTTGCTCGATGGCGCTTTTGGTAGTGACCCTACCCAATACGCCAAGAGTTGTGGGTTCGATCCCCACCCAGGCCAAAAATATGCGTGTGATGAATACTTGTGTTTTTTCTTATCTGGGTGTTAATATCTAATATTTAAGTATATATTTGTAATACCACTGTTGATTCTGATATCCGTAGCCCGGAGTAGATCGATTAAAAACATTGTGATTATACAGGGTCATTCGTAAAACATCTACAACCTCTCAGGAGTAGATTACTGACATTATAAACATCTATGTTCTACGACTTTTCCTAAATCGACAAAAAAAGGCTTTCCAAACTAAATTACCAAACAGCTAATGTACTTCGTACGAAATTTAGATTTTTTTTTTGTCCATTTTAGGAAAATCGTAGAACAAATGTTGTTGTTTATAATGACAGTAATCTACTCCTGTGAGGTTGTTGATGTTTTACAAATGACCCTGTACATAACATAACACATAACAAAACATCACGCCCATAATCCAGAAAAGGGTAGGCAGAGTCAAAGGGGCAGCTGGCCCCTTTAACCACATTAAGCCAATAATAAAACTAAGTTGGATTAGTTGGAAAATTGTAAAAAAGTAGTGATAAGTGGCTAGCTTGTCGTCTACACAATCACATACCCAAAATCTGATATAACTATAAAATTAGTTGCCTTTTACGACATGCTAGGCAAGAACCACCGTTGGCACATTCTTTTTAAGTCCCAGACCAATATGGGACGACGGCTCTGTATATATTTATTTACTTAACATTTCTTATCTACCTATCATTATCTTATTAAGTCGTAATTCTAGAACCAGACACAAAGGCACTTCCCAGAGGTATAAAAGTGATACCTAAATAATATTACATACCTGTACAAGATGATAATATTTCAGCCTGTCTGAGTACCACAAGAGAACTAAAATGATTAATTACTAGCTTCCTAAGCCGATAATCTACGTAACACTCTAATCCGTAGGGCTAACAGGGTACACGTAAGTCAATATCTTGAATTCTTTATGATCTCGTACTAGTGAGCGACTTATGTACATGGCAAAGGGAAATTGTAATTAACTATACATCGACTTAACAATGTAAGTGTATAGACATGGGCAACAATAAATTTGGGTTCATTATGTTTAGCCTAATTGTTTAATTTTTCATGAGCAAAGGCAGCAAAAGCTCTTATTCAGTGTTTATGTGAGTGAAGTAATATTTAGACGCCTTATTTCTTATTCTGACTGTGAAAATGTCCTAAGTAGTCACACGTGGTCTCATTTGCGTCACCTTAATGTGACGTAACACATGTTTCAGAAGATCAAAGGTTTTTTTACGGTTTCGATTTCAAAAGGAACAAAAAAAATTTATTAGTCATGTTTGAACCACGTACACCTAGCATGATTAGATATAAGAACCTATATAAAGTTTGTTGAACTTAATATTTGGCTTTTTTATTTACGTCTCCTATTTTCATTATATTTTTTTACTCATGTGACGTAACAAACGATCACACTTTGTTGACCTCCCCCCACCCAACTTGTGACGTAATTTATGGATGGCCCCCTACAGTCCTTAGCTTGATTAACAATCTAAAATGACGCCTGAAGACGAAGGAAAACGATCGTCATCTTGTGTCACAACATGATAGGAGCTTATATCAAGTAATCAATTATTTATGAAAGGACGATTGGATCTGATCTGCGCTGCACGGGGCTTCATAACAAGAAATATTAAACTCCGTACGCGTGAGCAATATTTAGAGAATTTCCGGAACATCTGCTAACACAATATAATTTTCAAAGTTCCGGAGCTCGAACCAGGTCACCAATATAGTGGTGGGCGAACTGGACAACTGCGGCCAATCACCAGATAATACAATCAATTAACGTTCGGGCGAGTTTGCGATAGATTGTAGTTGGTCAATTTGCAACTTAACACGTTGCCGGCTAGTGTAAGTGCTGCTGGCTAAGAAAACACTTTTAGTTAAAGCTCATACATTTGGAATGGATCCGGTAACATGGAGACATAGCAGTATTTAACTATACATACATATGTCCAAATTAACCAAGACACATAATGGATAAATGTCAATGTGTTAATGTAATATGGGAGATATGAGTTATTGAACCGTGGTAAATTTTAAGAATTAATACCTTTGTATCATATCATTTACCTGTTTTCCAGAAAGTAAATATTAATTCCCGTATGAAGAAATAAATGAAGGTAAAACAATAGAGTATAGACGTAAATTTATGAAACGTAATATAAAGTACATCAACTTGTCCCCTATCTACATGCTGAGAAAACAATCTTCAGACAAAAGAGCTCCTAGTTTATTTTTAATGAATAACAAACAATACTTATATCAGACAACACAGTAAAAAGTATCAAGAAACATGAGCGCGTGTATTCAAGTATCATCTATCGCAGGTGCTTACAGCGCGCGCCGTCCCTGCCAGACGTCTCAAAAGGGTATTTTACGAAGAGAATGCGTGCACTGACGTCGAGGGATACGATTCCAACAAGCATTCTTCTAGAGCGGTATCACTCCCCATTCCATACATCCCTGTAGATAGCGAGAAAATCTACACAACTTTGCAAAATTGCTACGTAAATAAAAAGGGCGCGCTTTAGCTGAAAATTTGCAAAAAAAGAACGTTGACAAACATTTGCAGAAATTGCAGATGTAAAGAGATGGGTTTTTCATTAACTTTGTGTTTTGTTCGTTTATAATACAAGAGTTAATTAAGTCGTTATTAAAATCCATCTAGTGTTTGCTTTATAGGCTTGCTGCAATAATTTCAGTGTCAGTGTTTCATTGCACTTCCTATATTCAACACTCGGACACAATCAGACACAATGCTCCCAAGTGGCATTCGTGTCTCAAGTATCGTGATTGTGTATCACACTCATGTATGGAGCCTAGATACTTTGTATACCCACTACCTTCCAAGGAATAGCATTGAATTCATTTTAAGTTTATATTCTGCTTCATTTGCAAGCATTTGGAAATATAAAAATATTAACCTAATACGATATTCATGTAATACATTTACAGAGCGCTTTGAACTCGTAATTTTTAAAGTGCATTAGGAAAATAACCTCTAGGAACACTACGTTTCTAGTTTCCATCTCATTCAAAAATGTAATCCACTATTATATAAAATCGAAATGAAGTTACGTTTGTTTTATTTGAACGCTGTGAATCGCACAATATTACAGTAGTTGGCGTTGCGTACACAATTTACAACTCACGTCACGTAGGTCGTAGGCGACCATGCTTAAAGGAACAATAATATGAAAGCTACGAACGCATATCGTCCACAATCCGTCCTAAAATTCTATCCAATTCCTGAACCTACAATATCAAAAATGTATACGAGCCGGCCGGCTTTATAATAGGTTACAATATGTTGTACAAATGTATAAATTGGAAGTAATTGGGTACTTGACACCACCGATCGCTAACGAACTTTTTATGAATTTGAAAAAACACCGTGACGTCACGATTTTACGTGCTAATATAACACCGTGACGTCACGGTGTATATTTTAATGAACTTAAATATCTCAAAGCAGTTT
This sequence comes from Glyphodes perspectalis, assembly GCA_951394215.1. Taxonomy (NCBI): domain Eukaryota; kingdom Metazoa; phylum Arthropoda; class Insecta; order Lepidoptera; family Crambidae; genus Glyphodes; species Glyphodes perspectalis. The sequence continues at coordinate 10,401,903 of OX596202.1, read as the reverse complement.
ATATTCAATATTACAAATCCTACTAATATTATAAATGCGAAAGATTGTATGTATGGATGTTTGTTACTCTTTCACAAAAAAACTACTGAATGGAATTTAATGAAAATTTTGAATAATATAGCTCATACACCCGAATAACATATAGGCTATGTTTCATCGATGTACTACGCGAGCGAAGCTCAAAGTTCATGAATGACTGAATGAGGTGTGGTGTAGTGTTTAGATAATAATATAACATGTACCTTGTAATTGGTTGTATAGCACAAACGGTTGTATAACATATACTTTAATAGTACGAGTATATATAATACAATGCTTATCGACCAGCTTCAATTAAGTGAAAGGAGGATGTCTACATTAACTACATATTTTTTACTCAAACGGGTCATTTTTATTCATCTAGCACGAAGTGTATTTAGCATAACAATGAATCACCAATAGATACGAAAAAGCTACTGGAGTTGATTACCATTATACGTAATATAAGAACTGACACAAACCTAGCAAACTCCTACTTCTCAAATAGAAGCTTAAATTAATCTTCTTAAAAACATTCTCACTTATAAAATGTCACTTCAATAAAATAAAAATTATGAATACAGCTCGCGTACATTTAATATATTTTTCTACCGATTAAATTCTGGCGTGATAATTTTCATATTGTAACATTGTTAAATTCTATATCGATCATATCAATCAAATGTTAAAAGTAAAAAATAACTGTTCACTCCAAATAATCGCAACTACAATCAGAAAGCTTTCATCATCTTACGGGTCAACGTAAAACAAATGCCCGCCCGTGGTATGTAATTGGATTTCTTTTTAAGTACATTTTGATGTTGCATGCGATAACGTAAAACGTATGGCGGACGAATTGCGGGGACTGAACCTGCGCTAAGTTTACTGCGGCGCAAAACGTAAATTTTAGTACTTTACCACGTTTCAGGATGGCTCGCACGTTCATTATGCGCCCGCCGCGACTGTTACATAAAGCACGGTGCTAATAACTTTAACCCTTGGCATGCCTCGTAGTAAAAAGTTACACGCTATGTCTAGTGGGTCTCTCAGACCCAGATTCTCGATTTGATACTTTTTATAAATAATCTAATGACATGATGAAAATTAATAAATCAATAGTTATACAAAAAAATCCATAAATTTGTATCTAGGTACATAAAAAAGTCACGTGGTATATATACCTGGTAGGATCTGTGAGACCGGCACCGACTTTATACACCTCCAGCGGTAGTATCTAGCTTTAGAGGGTGCGGGTGCGAAAAGTTCAATTTCAAGGAACTGCAATAATTTTATAGCGGTGTGGGTCCGACAGACCCTACCAGACATGCCAATGGTTCAACTTGCTACTGACTTCGGTATACTGAAGAATGACAGGTTTATTTAGGATATTGGTTGAAAGGGCCAAATGTGTCAACAGAGGAAACTGAGACCTATTAATTTCCTTTTATCATCTAGCCAAATTAAAAAATTATGAGAATGATCCACGTGATTAAGACGTGATAATACATTATTTCAACTGTCTTATTATGAAAATTTTAATCCATAAAGTAGACATGCGATGGCTTGTCTTGATACATGATTAAATACCGACATTTGCTTAAAGAACGATATTTGTAAATGAATTCTCAAAGAAGTTAAGAAAATTAATTAATTAATTTGTTTACATAGCATACTTTCATCAAAAACAACCTTAAGAATTTAAGTTAAATTAAATTGCTTTATTAAGGTCTCACTTCTCCGTTTACTATAATTTAGTTATAGCTTTTCTGTGACCTTGGTAAATAAATAATTGTATTTGGATAGAAAATATAATTTGTAAGAATATAACATAACTAGCAGCGCACTACGGTTTCACCCGCATAGTTCCCGTTCCTGTAGGAATATGGGGATCAAATATAACCTATGTTACTTCCGGATAATGTAGCTTTCCAATGGTGAAAGAATTTTTAAAATCGGCACAGTAGTTTTTGAGTTTATTCATTACAAACATACACAAAAATACAAAAACACAAATCTTTCGTCTTTATATTATTATTAGTATAGATAGAAAAACATATTTATTTAAAAGAGTTTAAAAATTACTTACACGTTGTTTGTACAATTTTACTGAAATGTATTCTACGGTGTGTCTCACAAGATTATAATTATTTCCCCAGATCTATGGGTTCATAAATTAAAAAAATATTTTTGATCCAAACACACTGTTGCAATAAAAGCAGTAATTTTTATACCATACAAGATAAATACATTTTTGATCAACAAGTACAGGGGACCTTAAATATAGACATAGCCGGTATCATAGTGGCTCGATCAAAACAGTATATAAATTATCAATGAAGATTGATAAAACACGATATATGATCCCCTTATATTTGTACCGGTGGGACGGTGGTTCGGACAAGTGGAAAGAATGGATGACGAAATGAAATGAAATGAAATTAAATTAAATTAAATAAAATGAAATGAAATGAAATAATTTATTCTGCAAGTGGATTCATAACAAATTCTTTTGCACGTCAAACATTTTTTTTTTTGCCCTACCAGCACCTCGACGTGAATGGCCTGCTGAGAAGAGGTGCCGCAAGAAACTCAACAGATGGCCTTTTTTTAAATACGTTCTTATGTACCTACTTATATATCTAATTTAGTGACATTATAAATTAAAAATATAAATTTCACTGTGCATGCGAGCAGACTATCTTGTCCAAATATTTTTGTCATTTAAATAATCTTTTACTTTGTAGTAACCCTTTATCATTAAACGTGATTTAATAAAAATCTTAAACTTATTTATAGGTAATTCAATTACATTTTGTGGCAATTTATTAAATATTTGTATGCTTAGGCCCACAAATGAGCTACTTATCTTACCAAGTCTGAGTTTTGGGACGGCAAGTTTGTGTTTATTTCGTGTAGCTAGAAAGATTGACTAAACGGATATACAATGCGAAAGTGAAAGGATGTAGGAGCCGCGGAAAGCTTAGGCTCACCTACCACGATCAAATTGGTCGTGTGAACCGAAGGTGATGTTAGGAGGTATAAAAACCGTAGAGCTTGTATGAAAAGGATCATACATTTTGAAGAGGCGAGTCAGCTATGTAAGGATCGTACCACATTTTCTCTATGGCTACCCCACTAAGGATCTGGCGAGAAGTTAGTTAGTTATATTTGTATTATTCTTCTTCGATAAGTTAAGTTTGATCAGATCCCGTCAGAAAATCACATATTGATTCCAACTAATGTATATTATAAAAGATATGCCAGCTTAAATCCAACGACTTTACGCAAACGAAGGCAAACAGCTCCAAGCGAAAAATCGATTGAAAAATTTATTCGAAATATTATAGGTACAGAGATAGGAGGATTACCCGTGGATCCCAAGATCGAGATCCAAAAATACGCGAGTAAAGCCCTCAGGTTAAACTCATAAATTGGATCAGGGTGACAATGGCAACCAATCAAAACTCTGCCACTTGTTAGGTACGTACCGCAAACAAGCTATTAGCCATCCACGGATCGGTAGGAAACTTCATTATGCCGGGAAAACATGATTCTATGTCATTACCGCAGCCAACGACTAACACAAAGACTTGCCAGATTGAAATCTGAGTTAAATATCAGCGGGTCAATAGCACAAACTTATAATGAAATTCAGAATTTACAGTAAACTCGATTGCGATTTTATCGTCAAAGGTAAATGCTATATTTATTGTAACAAGCTAGAAACTTTTCCTTTTATGCACCGAGAAAGCTTTAGTGTTTAAGCAAGTTTTTACTTACCTTACTATATTCTCTGAATAAGAATATTTATCGATCTCTACACAAGTTATTGGACTCTCTAATTTACATATCGTCTTTTGTTAAGGATAACATTGAATGTTAAAGGTAGCGCATTAACTTAATCACGTATTTGGTGATCTTGCTATTACTTAAGCCTTTTATCTCAAATCTAATATAAAAAGGATAAACCTATCTGCTGTTATAAATGCCATGGAGCCGTTTTGAAGTCAATCCTGATCATCACATAATAAGTACTTCCAGTTTTTACTCCAAAGACGTTTTTTTTTAAAACGTAAAAATAATACTCGCAATTATAACATTGCAACATAACTTTCAGTTATTATATCAAATAGAATCATCGATTATTCTAAAATATCTTATAATTCCAAATGTTAATCTAAGAAATAATTTATTTGATTTCGTTTTAAGTCATCAAACAATACCACAATTAGTAAATAATATAAGCATAGAAAGGATTACACAATTTATTTGTCTCCAGCGTCAGTTTTGAGAGCATCACAAAAGGATTTATTTACGGAGATGATGGGCGCCGGGCACAAATGTTGTTTTTGGCCCACGGGAGAGCCAAACAATGCAACAAGCCCGCTCTCCAAAACAGAGGGGTCTAGGAAAATAATATCGTCACTATTGATTTTGTTGCCGAGAACAATATCAATCCGTAACCGATGTCTGCGTCGCCGCTAAATCGCCGACATCCGCTACTCTCCCCCATGTGATCTATACACAGATTTCAACGAATCCACAAGAGGTCATATCGTATATCGTTTCTGTGGACGTATTACTCACGGAATTCGCTACATGTGTAAATTTATAAGTGTTATAACTTCGGCCGCGACTGTTTCTGCGGGGATAGCATAATGTCATTTACGTTTTCGATAGACAAGATAATATACCATTTTGAAATATAAATATGTTTACAAACAAACACATACAGAATAATTTTACGCGAAAGAGAAAATTACCAAAATAGAAGCGCATCTTTTTTATAGCCCAACGTTCGTATGTATAGATGTCAACGTGCATAATAGAAAATTAAAACTAATGACCAACTGTAGCTTTTTAGTGTGTCATTCTGCCATTTGGACATGACGATTAACTAACAGGACTAACAGGACAATTTTGAATAACTTTAACAAATATTTTTCTATATTAAAACTTCAGAACAATACCTATACGCCGCTTTGTGTTATCATAATCCTATATAAACAATAGCCCGTGGACACACTGCAAGTGGTACGTGCAGTCTGCGACTCCTGATACCCCCATGCAACGACTGCATTGCGGAACCGGGTCTACATTTCATTTTTAGAAGCTAACGATCGCATTATTCCGCTCTCCTGTTATTATAAACGCTACTTTACTATCGGCTTAACCAATGTGTCGTGCTTTGTATGGATGTATAAAATAGTTAAACGTGTTTGCGGCTGATGCATAGTCATTTGGATAAGTTACGCTAACACTAAATTGCAACGGTTCTTATCGAAGTCGTAAATAAAGCAATATACGTATTCCTGTTTTGGGTCGAGTTTGGTTTGTCGAACGACGGATTCTAGTAATATATAACTTAGGGAGGATTTGGCGGGTTTCCAAAAAGAAAACGTTGTGATTGTACTGAATTGTACATTATAAATCCGTATAACTGAACTAATAATAAATTTATACCTACTCATTCTAAATTATGCTAAAAGAAGCGTGCGAGAGTATAATAAAGAGCACTTTTCCAATATTCAAGTTTATTTCTAACGCAAATAACTAGTCTGAGCTCCTTACACGAAGATTTCAGCTATGTAACCGATTTATTGCAAGTTGACCTCATCCAAAAGCGCTCACTGTAACACCCCGCATTCTCGCATACAAGTCCCGTTACTTATATCGCGTGCGCTCGACAATATTTCCCGAAGAATGCGTCAATATATCACGGGGCCCCTCGATAACGCGTCCATGTTTCCGCTGACTGGACGTACGGAATCGCCACTGCAGGAATCCAAATAATAGCATTAAATAAACTATCGCCTTCACGTAGTTTGGATACGGGCTTAGGGTAACAACCGGCCACTTTAGTACGCCATATGTAAGAACAGGTGTTCTTCCGTGAACTTCAGTTAACGTAAGCAAAGAGGCTCGTAAAGTGAACGTTGGAACTTAGTACTACGAGTTCGTAGCTTAACAAAAAACATCTAAGTAGGATTAGACTGTATAGCTATGGCATGGAAATGGACTTCACATTTCCATAATCTAAGTAAATCAATTAGTTATGTATATTCGCTGTTGGCTAATGAAATGATATTAGGTTTACATAGTTAGGAAGCAGATAACTACCTTCATAATAATGGAATATCGTAGGTGGTATATAAACAAGATGGTCCTTAATTACTTAAATATTATTTACATTATGGTTAAGGTGTGATTAACTCAATCATTAAACCAATACGCTTTAAGTGGGTTTAAATTTAAAATAATTGTTTCATGTTGGTCTGGGATTAAATAATGTGCCAACTGTGTTTCTTACCTAGCTTGTCGTAAAATACGACTAAAGGTATATGGGGTTTTGGGTATGTGATTTTGTAGGTGACAAGCTAGGCACATAACCCAGCCCAGTTCTTTTTTGGCTGAATGTGTTTAAAGGGGCCTACTGCCCCTTTGACTCTGCCTACCCCTTCGGGGATTATGGGCGTGATGTTATGTACGTAAGTATGTAAATTTAAAATAACGTTATTATCCAATCGACTTAACATGTTTACTATTATATAACTTCCAACTGAACTGATCATATTAGAATCATGGCTCATAAAAACCCATCTCATAATATTCCAATACGATTCCTACTCGGCAATAAAAATAAAAACTTGAAGCGAACAATATACTTATTTTAGTCTAACTTATATAGCGAAGCCTCACAAATCGAATCGTTGTAGAAAAAATGAAACCACATTACCGCTGATAAAGTTAGATTAGAAGCTTGTTATAAGCAATAAGTTATCTCGATTGTGATATTGCGAACGAGACGAGATCGATCGAGTCGCGGTCTCCACACTCAGTTCGCGACACGACCGCAAGGATACGACGCGAGAGATAAAAGTTACGATCTTCCCTCATTTTGATAGTTTCATTTATGGATACAGTAGGTATACTGGGACTTAGCCGGCTTTTCTTTATGAAGCATGAATTATGAGTTGCTTGTTACCTGATTTGTTGTTATACTTTGGTCATAACGACCTTGAAATATCGCAGGGCGAGCGCCGCTTGACGCGATCGATACCGCCAAAGGCTTAAATTTTCGTCTAATCTTGACGACGCTTGCGTGTTTCTTTTCCCACGTTCATCATTACACCGAAACAAGTTTCCCTACGCGAAAACATTAACTGCGGAACGTAAACAAAATGGGGGAAATAACGTGTAACTAGCAACACCAATAGAGTTTTCTTTCAGCTGTTTTTTTGTAACATATTTATTTTGGCCTTTAAAAATCTATTATTTAGATATTAAATGTATCTTATACGTTACCCATCTTTAAATTTCGTTTGTATATATTGTATGTGTTTGCATTTATGAATTTGCAGGACTCGCGTCTAGACACGACGCAATAATGACGCCACATTAATTAATAAGAGCGTGTAATAAAAGGTATTAAGAGAGATGTGTCTTAACGGCTTCAACGCGTTATCAAGAGGAAATATAACAGACGCCACCCTTAGCGATCGGGCTCAGGGGCGCACAGCACGGGAGGGGGCGGAGCGGCCGTTGACACCAATCTCCCGCTGTTTATGTATCCCATCGGATTTTTTCCCCATGCGCTTACCGTGAACCGTGAACTACCGCGAACGGACGGACGGATTCGTTTTTAGACGCGTAAACGGTGCAATCGTTCCAACTTTTATTGTGGTTGCTCGAAAAACTATAACGGTTTTGTTGAATTAGAAAACGCTAGATTAAATTCGTTTTGTGTGCCGCGTTTTATTGTTCTCTCTTTTATTTCTAGTGAGTCTTGAACATCTGTTTATGCGTAGTAGTTAGGAAAATTTCATATTCCCTTAAATTTTTCATAAAACAGTTAAAGGATTAAGAATTAAGCTAATTAATTGGCTGTGAAATATACATATGTAACAGGTTCAATACACATACCATGCTGCATCAGGGTTAGATAAATAAATCAGCCAATTTTATCTCCCGTGTGTACAGATTTACAAAATATTATTCAAAAAAATTTTGGCACATGCAGTACTTAAACAGATACCTACATACTTGTTAAATACTTGATTAATAAGATCGAAATCATTTTGCCTACAATAATGACTACCAAAGTTATTTTTTCAAAATTCCTAACTTAAAAGGCCAAATATTCAGAATTTCAAAATAGACTTCAATTAGCATTATCTACATTCAGCAAATACGTACCGAGCGGGCCCGGCCACGTCAGCGCCACGCCGCATTCTGTCTGTTTGTTTATTTTCATCCCGGCAATATCCACACTTGCATTTATTAATGCGGCCCTGTATTATTTACGCTGCGTCCAAACATAGCGTGTTTAGGACTGCCATATGAGTTGGATCCTTTGAAAATCATGTTCGGACCGCGAGTGAATGATTGATCCGCCGCGACCCGTAATGAACAGGTTTGAAAGGCCTAAGAGCTGCTAATAATTAATAATGTTTCAATTCAATGTGGCCTCTCATATCTGAGTTGTACCTTCATTATAGAAAGGTTAGGTTATAGGATTACAGATCACCGTATATACCTATATAGGTAGGTATTCTGGATACTTTTGCCCTCATATCTTCACTCTTTGGTCAAATAATTCATTAAAGGCGTTCATTTTATAATTATTTTCGTCATTAATACATTAATGTACCTTAGACTTTTTAATATTAAAAATAAATATCCAATATCCGACACCATTAAGTAAAAGTTTCGTCTACCAAATCTAACAAGAACCCAATTAAAAGATTCTACTAAGCTATCATCTTAAGTTTCGTGGAAAACTTTCTGAGAGACGTCGCAATAACGCAATCAGAAGGTCAGTATAAAAATTATTCGTCTTAAAAATAGTACATTTTTAAAATTAAGTTAGATATTCGTGCTCTGTAACAGCATCATCCCATTCACTAGTTTTAACTTGTGAGCTTACTCGAAACATTGTAAGTCATTTGTTTACGTATGAGTCTAGTACCTACATGTAGCAATATTTAATATTTGCACGTATATCAATATTACTCGGATCGGATGTTATGATGACAGCTTGATCCACAAATCTACTTCGGAGAAAAGATTACATGAATAAACAACGAGTGACGAGTAACGAGTTATCGAATGTTCCCTCTAATCATCACACGATGTCAATTGGCACTGTACACCGTGATTGGAATTAATAACAAACCATCAGACACTTATGGTTATATTGAAATTCAAAATATCTTTATTTATATGGGCTTCAAGAAAGCACTTATAAATAGTCAATATACAAAAAAATATATATGTTACTAAGGATAATACATAGGTACTACATACATTTATATTGCACGTACAATATCGACTTTTGTCCCTTAAAGCCGTTTAGATAAATATTTGTAATTCAGGAAGTGTTATCTAATCAATTATTGTTAACAACTAGTAGCCAGAGTTCATAATACCTTTAGAATCACTTGTAGTACATGTAGTGTTATAAGATTTCTGATGGCGTTTTCTTATTTAAATGAATTGATAATATGTAATATCAAATAAGAAAATGCCATCAGTTAACATCCTAACTATCTACTACTATATGAATACAAGGATTCCAGTCATTAAAGTAATATACCTACTGATTTTAATTTTATTAAAATTAAATCAAATGCATAAACAGACTACGACTTACTTTAAGATACAAGACATCTTCTAGAAGATTTCACTCCATCGCCATGATAAATAACAAACAAGCGCCGACATAAAATGTAAAAAAAAGGAGCAACTGCCACCCAATGTACAAGATATTTTCATCACATCATTGAGTGATGTCCCTCCTCCTCCATATGCCGAGTTCATTACCCGGTCCTCTGCAATTAGCTGGAATTAAACAATTAAGAGACAGAAGCTGGTGACGCCGCTCGCAAAATGAAACGAATATCTCATTATAATGTAAAAAGCGAAGATGACTTACAATGAGAAACGTTCTGAAGTCTTACACTTGTGGAATACTAATTTATTGGTTTTGTACGCTTCAGCCGTTGCCTGCTCTTATCCTAACATCTGCATATACCCATCTGCTGTATAGGATGAAAAATTGACATGAGACAGGGGGTTGCTACCTTTATCGGTTAGGCTCGAGTTCAAATTACGGGTCGATTGGACTTTAGAAACAGTAACATAAAAGAGTATTGATGTTTTTGTATTTGGTATAATATGCGCACATGTACGTACATAGCTTTTTTGGAATACATTTTTCAACACTTATTTTTTTTTAATAAATGGAAATTATAATAATTCTCAAGTACATATTATAATTCTCATTATGAGATTAATGTATTTCTACCAATATTAAGTAGTACCTATATTTAAGGTTATAACATTATAGGAGAATAATGTATATTGTGTAAATCCCTTTACTTAGTCAATTCTTGACAATAATGCGTACAAGTGTCACATCATATTATAACACGTATATTCTCGTATATACATTATGTGTATGCACAAAGAAAACTCGTAACCAACCAGAACTCGTAATAACATACATTTAGTTCACAGATTTTTTTATGTATGAAGGAGAAGAAGTTCTGCACAGTCATAAACTTCTCAATATACGTACTCAACTCTGACCAGAATGTACATGAAACCTTTCAATGGTTAGAACTGTGAGAGTGAAGAAAATACAGTATTTATTCTGATATTTAGATACAAAAATTACTTTCATACCATCAACTGTAACAAGCAGCTTTGCCAGCGTGGAATTTGGTTAGCCACAGAGAGATTCTTGCGTGTAATTCTGAAATGGTTGCATTGGACCACATATATTTAACATACGAGAAAACTAGGGCAAACTTGTACATTTATACCAGCAGTACAACAGTAAGATCTACGTTACTGTATCTTACCAGTACGTTTGTCAACATTTGGCATCAACTCAGCACCGCAGTAAAGTATGTGGTTTAAAGACAATAACTAACTAACTAACTAAACTTCACGCCTCTTCCCTAAAGACAATAATTGTAAAATAAATAAATAAAATTATGTACTTCATTCGTTACAATAACAAAATTATTTCAGCCTATAAAAATAGACTGTTATAAAATAATATGTATATTTAAAATGATTTACAAGGAATAGCTTCACAAAATGCGAAAAGAATGGCGTTAAAATTAATTAACACTAATTCTTTTGACTAGGCAAAGCCAAAACAATATTCAGATTCATTTAGCTTTTATCACTTTGTGTACACTAAATAAATATATCTATTTATAGCTTGTAGAACGAAGTAAACAAAATGTGAATCCTGTATTAGGGAACAACAATAGCTATAGGGAACCAGCGAGGAGTCGGGGAAATGTTGACATCGCGCACAAAAGGCCGCGTACCTTCCGAATGTAGTACATACTCAAGTTTGTCAATGGTGAGAGAAAACTTTACGACAATGTCTGATACGTTTGCATATCTCAGGCCCTTTGCCGAATGATAGGGGCCTGTGGATCCTCCCCTTTGCCTACAGAACTACGCAAACGGATGCTGTAGAACTTTGATGTATACAATGTATATTGGACTGGCTCGATGGCGCATTCGTGACCCTGCCCCATGCGCCAAGAGTTGTGGGTTCGATCCCGAATCCTTGTGTTTTTTCTGTGTCTGGGTGTTAATATCTAATATTTAAGCATATATTTGTAATACCATTGTTGATTCTGATATCCGTAACACAAGTGCTTTAGCTGTCGTCAGATATTTATTTATTATATTTATAGAAGATACAGGCACCGAATACGTGCTATATCCATAGCAAGTATTCACCTAGTATCCCTAGGTGAACGGATAGACATACTTAAATACGTTTTATAAACATCCGTAACTCGAGTTCAAATGTCCATGTTCATTGTTCATCACACGAAACATTTGCCCCTAGCGGGATTCGAACCCCCAACCCTTGGTTTTGCGGCCAGGGTCTCTGATCACTCGACCCACGGGCCTTTTTAGACATTTGAGTAAGTTAATATGACAAGGTACGATTATACATAGTCGAATTACGAAACGTGAAACATTTGGCATTTGAACTTCAAATATCGTTTCCAAGGAATGCCTAAACTTAACAAAGTCAGCAGTAACCCTTACTAATATCATAATTACATAACTTCGGCTGTCTGTCTCTGGTATTCACGCTTAAACCACTTAACTGACTAAGGTGAAATTTGGCACGCCAAAAGTTAGAAATCAAAGAAACGGGCACACGATATTTAACAATAAAATAATCCAAACATAGACGAGATCAAACTGCATTCTTTGATCTGATCTTTGAAGTAATAGTTTACAATATACTACAATAAGTATAATGTAGTCGTATTGTTTAACAAAATCCTATCGTCCTCAAACGTCGACAGCATTTAGTTAATAAGATTTGTACCTGCCAGATTGAATAGTTAACAAACAAGCCCACAAACTATGCGGTATCATTTCAGAGATTCGACATCGACATAACAATATGCTTAGTACGACTAGTAATCCGTGTAGCATTGAATGCATTGTGTAATAACCACGCTTCACACTCCATAGGCACGGCTCCATCAGATCATGGCGTGTTTCAAACGTGCCTAACAATGTCACAAATATCGCATGTAACATACCTACGAAGCGAAACAACATACACACAACTAACTATTATCTATATTTCAAACAGATTAGGATACTAATTAAAACGAGTATGAACTAACTGATCTGAATTGATAATTAGATATAATTTATGTGACAGCATTTAATGCGATGTTATTAATTACGAAACAAGTTGAAGCAGAGCTTAATGTTCCGATTTTACAAATAATAATTGTATAGATACAAAGTTTGTTATAAGCGTGCGTGATAGTGATCAGTATCGCTATATTTTGTATAATAATATCGCAGTTGAAACGTTATTAGTGTTTTACTTTAATTCGATTACTGAGTTCAATTATAAGGTAATTTAATGAACATTTAATTAACCTCATTCAGAGTTTGTATTAATTCCATTGGTATATTTATTTTATATTTAAAGAACTGGTCTACAATTATTTTTATGTCAAGTGAACAAAAGACGGCTCCAGTTTTGTAACATTTCCGGCTATACCAAAACCAGCCAGCGATGCCGCGCACGAAATTTTAGATACAAAAGTATAAATGCTACCCAGATACACAGATCAGATTATCTCAGTCACATTACACAATTAAATCTCCTCACGATGCAAGTCCATCGGAGTGAGTACCGCGCAAGCTATCGCCGCTCCCGATCGTCGGAAACGGTCACGATTTTACTTTTGTGGGAATGTTTCGACGAGATCTAGTATACTTTGGCACGAAAAAATGTAATTTCCAGAAAAAAATTAAAACAAATCACATGTACATACGTTAGGGGATCTTAATGCAATACTAGTGAGTATTATTCTTGCTGCATGCTTATCTTATACTAATATATAATATATAAAACTGTAGTTTGTTAGTTTGCTTGTCTAAACGCCCTTATCACAGAAACTACTTGTCCAAATTGTTTTTTTTTTGTGTTGTTTAGTTAATTTATCGAGATAGGCTATAAGACTATATATCATTAACCATAACTGCGGGTAAAACCGCGGGCATAGCTAGTCACTGTCATTTCATTATCTACTAATAATTAAATGACAGTGTATAACCCTTACTAATCATTAACACTGTAATAATGAAAACGGGAGACGTTTTTTGGTAATCTATCAAACCTTTACTTAAAGGTTTGATAGATTACCCGTGTTTCTATGTTCTAGGTTCTATATCTATAGGACACTTGTCCTATAGATATAGAACCTAGAACATGCTTTTTGTTCAAACATAATATTTATCCAAATATCAAATCTACGAACTTCTACAACATCAAACTCTTCAAGTCACTTATTACATTAACACGGGCAATTCGTTCAGTAAGCACTGCTTTATACTTAACCGTGATGAAGCACTTAAAATTGTCATATCTTTAATGGCCCAAGTAACTCAATATGACAGAGCACTAAGATCCCGCTACATCTTTTCCGGCATGTTGCCTGCTGGCTTTGAATGACATGGCACTAAAATCTCCAACAATATCCCTAGTCGAGCAACTATTTTTGCGGTGGTGCAGTAAAATTGCAATCTTTTTCATTTCGTTACATGGAGTGGGCGACTGGGCTACAACTTTATTACCTGATTACGGAGTAAAGATTAAATATAAGGCAAAATTAAAATTGGAGGACCGAAGCCAGAGTACCGTTGTCCTTTACTAACTCGAGTGTACTGTGTTTTATATAAGTGTTACTTCTATTTTATGTGAAAAGGGCGGCTAAGCTTGCTAAAGACATGATATTGAGCTCACCTTGACCTGGATTGATCACAATTAAAATCTGTCTATCTTTTTGCAAATTAAGATGCTGGTCTCGTACCCTTTCGGAATTTGGTCGTTAAAATAAGACAAGTGACCGTATAAAATGGCAGCTTTTGTCATCAAGTTAATAAGATAATAAAGTCATATTAAACATACAGTATTGTGGAACGTAGAGTTTTAGTCGTATTTGCTTAAAACAGCAACACCAAAAATAGAAGATAAGATTTTGATCCCTTAATACTACAATCTATATGTGTATCTTTTACGTGATGTAGTAGCATCCGTGAAGGCTCCTTTTCATTCTGATCAACGGGTCCCCGGAGTTTTGTATCTCAATGTCGTCACGTGGTCTCGAAATTGTTACAAAGACCCAATACCTAAGCGTCCTGGCTTGCTAATATCAGGTGTGTGAGAATAGATAGAATAGGTGCTCCATTTATCTTAAACATTCGATGAATATTCAATACAGCCTTGTTTAAAGTTATTTCCCTAAAGACCTAGACTAGTACTTCATAAAATTATAACCTGTACACAAAAGAGGTTCATTTATAATATCAGACTACATCACATACACTGATCTGTCTCCGAAGTATACATGCTTAAGCTACTGCTTAAGCACTTGTATTACGGATATCAGAAACAACAGTGGTATTACAAATATATAGACTTAAATATTAGTTATTAACACCCATTTATGAATAATACTTGATGATTTAAGAACCAACTTTGAAACAATGAATAATCTAACATTGTATTAGGAAATTAATACCTACATATGTATTGTATATGGTCTAATAGAATCAGTTTCTCGGACACTACTAAAGTCGCTAGGCAGCTAGGGCAGCTGTAGTACATATAATAAAGTGAAGCTGATATTACGTTCGATATGTTTCATTTTTGCAAGCCAAAGTTACTATTCGTACCAATATTTAATAAATGGTGCCAAGAATTTTGTTTTTTTTTTCCAAGAATTTTCGACCGCTTTTATTCCGAACTCGTATGTGTCCGATCGTTAACCATATGTGGGCAGACTCGCTGTTCTATTCATTTCGCTAAACTATGACAAGTTTCTAAGTCTAGTCGAATAGGCGACCACAACACTTGCGTATTTGAGGCATATGCCTATGTTGTGGTCTATAGTGTGTAGACTTTCACAATATATTATTATACTAATAATTTTACGAATTGTAATTATGTATGCTTTCATGTTTTTTTACTCAATCACGCTTTGACACGGAGATTGTTAATATTTAACACAGACACATTTATATATGTAACACAATAGTCTATCTTAACACGTTGAATCGAACCTAAAACTTGCTTACGTTGTATAGTAACCAAATGGGCCAAATAGGTATATACTTGTCCCAATTCCGAAATCAACGCAAAAAGGCGCGAGTCGAAGCAAATCATTAGCCGTTTTACTTTTGATGGAACGGCCAAATCGAACGGGTTTCTATGAACAGTGGGCAGCAGGATCGATCGTTTCCACGTGACTACCGGCGCGGTAATTGAGCCGCTCGCTTCCTTCCGGACGCGCCCGCAATCGTGGCCATCGGTGCAGCGACAAACGGGACTACGCCAACAAATGACTTTGTCACATAAGGGACACATCCCGTGTTTCTATGAAGCTACAAATAATACTTGTAGCTAATCGTGTAACAGTATATGTCTTAGAAGAAAAACGAGTAAATACATTTAATGTTATAATAGCAGTATTTGTATTACCTGTATGTAGTGTTCTTTTTAAAGTAGATTGAGAACTAATTTTACTTTACACAGTAAAATTTACAAATTGTCTCGTGCGTAATTATCCGTTAAGGACCTTAAGTTAAAAAAATTATGTAAATGTTTTTCTTTCTTATTTTCTTTCTTGCATTTCCAATTAACTTCGAGAATGATCTCCTAAAAGAAGACGTAATATGCTTATACTACAAAAAAAATACAAGATATAACATGAGTTAATCGTAAGAAGCCATTCTACTCAATTAATCTGTTTCTAGGAAACACAAGATTAATTTCGCAAAAATTACATACATACATACATAATGTCACGCCTTTTTCCATGGGGGTAGGCAGAGTTCACATCCTTCCATTTGCTACGATCCTGACAAACACTTTTCGCTTCTTTCACATTTATAAGTCTTTTCATACTTGCTTGTCGGTTAATGGTGCTCTTTACCTGACCTTTTGTTAACACTTTACCGATCTGGGCATGGAAATTAATAAATAATAAATATATATCAGACTACATCACATACATTGATCTGACTCCGAGGTAAATCGTGAAAGAGTATCAAACATCCATCCATCAATACAAACTTTCGCGTTTATAATATTAGTAGACAGTAGGATTACAAGACCTAAATTCGTATAGGCATATCTTTAATTAATCATATGTATTTCATCCTCTTTTCAATTCAGTATTTTTAATAAACTACGAAACATTCAAATATCAAGTAAAACTTGAACTTGTTTATCACAGTCAGTACATTACTACCGAAAAGAGGACGGAAAATGAATGTCTACCAGAATGATTATGGAGGAAATAAAATGAAGTCACGAAACTTGACAAGGGGTAAAACTATCAGCAGTCGCATGTAATTGAGATCCTATTTTTATGTTATCTAATGTGGACCCATTCTCTTATTTCAATTTCATGTGCCGACAGTCAAACGATCATATTATAAAACAATTTTTCCACCATTTACATTTTTATTAAGGCGATTATGTTCTTCACTTATCAATATTATCCTTATAAAAAGAATTTTAAAAAACGCTTAATTTCTCAATAAGCACTTTACGAATACAATAAACAAAATTATAAGCAACATGTAAAAGAAATCTTAAAATTTAAAAAGACTTCACTCTTAATATTCGTCAATAAGTAAATTTTATTTATCTTGAATCTACTAGATGTTCAGCGTTATATAACCAGTTAGAATTTTTGATAAAAGATCTCTCATAATTAACCAGATGTAGCCCGTAGCTTTGTCCGCACGTTCAGGGATATCTAACAGAAACCACTTTGGAAATTCAAATAAAATAGCTGATACATTTTTTCATGTCAAAGGTTGAAAGCATGCCCTATATCAGATTGATGTGACGGTACGGCATCAAAAGGGAATAAATATATAAAAATATTTATATAATTTTGCTTAGTATAAGTACGCACAAACGAATCGTAACGCAGTACAAAATAAGTTTTAATAAACAAACA
The DNA here is from genome assembly GCA_951394215.1 of Glyphodes perspectalis. Lineage (NCBI taxonomy): Eukaryota > Metazoa > Arthropoda > Insecta > Lepidoptera > Crambidae > Glyphodes > Glyphodes perspectalis. Next base: position 10,384,336 of record OX596202.1, on the reverse strand, counting down.
TAAGAAATATCGTCGAGCAAGACCAAGTTAGAAATAACCTAATGCCGAAAGCTCTACAAATGCAGCACCGTTTCTTGGAGGATTTTGTTTAAAGTTGGAGAAAACTTGAAGCCTAAGTTTGGAACAAGCAAGTTGTGCGCTACGTCTTCCGTTTGCCACATTATAAGTAGCGCAAACATCAATTAACATGCATTGTCTCTGAGGGTGAGGCACGCACAGATGCACTCATCATACCCATGTCTTACAAAAGTAGTCGCTAACTTTGATTGCTTTCAAGGATGATTGAAAACTTTAATTGGATGGAATGAAAGAAAATAATAATAAAAATCAAAATAGTTTTATTGCTCAATATAAAATCACGTGTTAAGTCTCCCCAGTAAGTAACGCAGTACTTGTGTTGGGGATGACTTGGTTTTTCCCATGACGTTACAGAATATATTGAGAAATTAAGAAAAATAGGATAATTATGTGACTAAGATTTAAGTGTGTGTGTGTGTGTGTGTGTGTGTGTGTGTGTGTGTGTGTGTGTGTGTGTGTGTGTGTGTGTGTGTGTGTGTGTGTGTGTGTGTGTGTGTGTGTGTGTGTGTGTGTGTTAGAGTGTGTGTGTGTGTGTGTGTGTGTGTGTTAGAGTGTGTGTGTATGTGTGTGTGTGGTTAGTGTATGGTTAAGGTTAAGGTTTAGTTTATTTTTCTATTAATAAAATTCAGAATGTCAATAACTTTAGGCTGAAATCTAGCGTCCCTATAACTAAAAACAGGATGTCTCAAACAATTGCTTAGCGAATATTAAATTGTTATCGAGTAGTAATTTCATTAGTTGTGTACAAAACCTAATTAAATTTTACTTGTGGCGATTTTGAACTCCCTACTCGTTTCTAATGAAGTAATTTATTTCCGAGTAGTCGGAGGTAGCAAAATATCGATTATAACTGAATTTAAACAGAGTACGAGACTTTGTTAAACAGAATACGACACTTTGCTTGGAACAAGACCGAACTAACTCCGGTAATTTTGATTAAACGTTGTATCAGAACGGAAAGTTTGAGAGAAAATCATAATTGGTCATTTGTCGTATCGTTAGTTATAGTTACAAATAATATATTTACTTTTAATAATGACATACATGTAGCTCGTGGGATGCATGTATATACGATATGAATTCCACGAATTTGATTGATTTGCCACTGGATACTCTATGAAAATATTTGAAAGTGCGTACCGTTATCCGAAACGTTAATATTAAAATTAAATGCCAATATTGACGTTAAATTATATTCTTTTTATGAGAGCTTTACACACATCATTTTTTTGCTATAATAAATGTTTGTATAATATCATGGGCTTAATTACCCATTCGACAGAACACTTTTTACAGCCCGCTATTCATTTATTTTTTATTTTTTTATCTAATAACGTTAAAAAGCATTTAAGTAATAGGGTTAGAACTGTTCAAATGTTTTTCATATTACGAACTGTGTCATTGAGTTCAAATCGACACAAATTAACGTCAACGTTAACAGAACAACAACAATAACGACATATCGAGTTTTAATGACTCTAGCGGTATTAGGTTGATTAGTATCAGTTATCGTGACGACATAGTCCTCCTAGAGTGGACATAATTATATAGACATTGTGAGTCGGCGTCGAGTCTTGCCAATGAGGGCTTTTGAATTAATACATTAGATAGATGGCGTAACTGTGACGTACGGTGTTGTCACCCTCCTCATTGGTAAGTTTTCAGAACAAACTGACATGCTGTCAACAAAGAGCCAATAGTGATAGTGATAAGACCACGAAACTCCCTCGTGCCATCTGGCGGTTTATGTATTTGTGAAAACCCTCATATACTTAAGAGTTCCAAACAAATTAAAAATATAATTGATTAAAATTAACACACTTCAATTATTGATTAAATTAATTTTACAATTGCTTTGATTTCATTAAGTAGTTAGTTTAATATAAATATGAACGTTAAAAGGTCACGGTATTTTATACACACTAATACACAATACTACATACTGTAATTGGGTGACAGCAATGATAATACAAATAAAGGATCATTGAGTGACAGGACAGGTGAAGGACGTCAATGACTTGTAGTGTATATTTTAATTTTAACACCATTTTATTATTTATAATATACCAGGTATATAGCCTGTGTCACATGGATAAAAAATAATCATAATATTAAGAGTGATGCTAATTATCCGTTTCCAATATAAGTATATTTTTTTTTAATTCAATAATTAGTAGGCAGTTGGTTGAGTGCAAATAAAATTGTGTATTTATTTGCACTTAACTCACGGTGTTTTCTTTCCGTCATCGGCATACAAAATCAACTTGAACTTTACGTATTACAGTTCGTAAGAAGCACGTCGATTGGTGTCGACTACCCTATTATTCCGGCAACATGTGGCGCCCCGATCGATGCTGACCCCGAGTGCAAGGCGCCCTGGCGCCGCTTTTGACGCCTCGCCCCACAGCCTCTACCGCGACACCTCATTCCATTACGACATAATTTCATAAAATAACCCCGCTTTCTGTAGCTGCGACACGTTTAAGTGTTTTGAGACGATTTGTGTATTATTGTTCCGTAAATCAAGTCCGTCGCTAGGTGGTGTTTTCATTTGTCTTTCATAAACTTCAGAAAATATGGTTATGGAAGCGGCATTGTTTATATGTTCGATGAACATATTATCTTAAATGCAAAATATATTTTTACTTTTCCTTCTATCTCATACCGACCCATGATAATTTAGTCTTAAAACAGAACACTTGAAGAGAGAAGAAAGAAAGAAAGGGAATGAATAATTAATATTCAAATGGCTATTGCATTTGAAATGTTTGGCAATATTGTTTACTGTCTCATTACAGTCAAATATGCTTAGGTAAGAAATACGCCGGTGCTCCTAAACCCAGATCGCAGTTGGACTGTGACGGCAAAATTAAAGTAGTACTAGGCAGGTCACATATGTCGCATGAGTCCGGATGGGTCACAATTGTTACTGATTGGGTTCTCAATGATGGACATCTAAAACGTGGCCGGCCAAGGCGTAGATGGGAAGGAGGCCTCAATAACTTCATGCCCGAGTGGGGGAGGAGGGGTGGCACAGTGCTGACAGGAGTACCGGACAAAGCGGGAGGGCTTTGCTCACCAACGGCATCTAGACGGTTAACAAGTTTATTTTCGCCTGTTTCTACCTCTAACAGGAATATCCTAGTGTCAGAGTTTATAAGCCGTAATTCAGGAGTCTGAAATATTAAACTTATTTTAACAGGATCAATAGCTTAACGTGGATGCAGAGAAGTTGGCAAAATTGTGGCAAAAATAATGTTTATGTAAAATTTTGTGGCTATTTGTAGGTTTACTTTTGATATGCCACTGAAATAGCAAACAATCACACAACCTCTCTGATGTTAAAGAGTCATCGTCATCGTAATGGATTTTTGCAACACCAGATATCACAAATGCGTTGCTTATCCTGCAGAGAAGTTAGAATTCCTACTCACGGAAAGAAAAAATAAGATAAGATACTACTTAGCGTCAACCTTCTGGGAGAGGGAGGTATTTCATAAGTTGGGATCAGCCTATTTATCCTGGAACCAATGATTATATACAGCTTCACTATACTACCACCATGAAATGTCCATAACATTTACTCAAAGAAATGTTATAGAGAGTAATCCATATTACAGATTTGTACTAAGCTTCGACTGTCAATACTGTCATATGCAATTTGAAAATCCTATTGTCTCAACGAGACTCAATATTTGACTCTCCCTCTTAATTCCATCCCACATTCCCAGGCGGAAACCGAGCAGACATGATTTCAATTACAAAAACCAATATCGAATCTTGTTTGGAATACGATGCATAGTATGCACGTTTCCATCTTGAGGCAATCATAGTCACACAATTCAATTTATTCAAGTTCCAATTCCGGCTCACGCCCACAGCGGCCGTTCATCTATCTACACGAAAAATAAACGAAGCCTCGATGAATACGTAATAGGTTAGTATTCACACGGTATTGTGATGGCGACCCGCAGTAAAAGATGACATTAGGCCTGCCCGCCGTGGACTCAGTGACAAAAACATTTTTGAAATTTAAATATCTCTTCACATGGAGACGTGGATTGGAAATACTTTTATGGATAAAATATTTTATGGAAAAAAATATAGTAATATTGTAATTGTTTTTTTAACTTTTGCATTCGTTTCTTACCTAAATCTGATCTTATAGCTAAAAAGAATTAGCGGAATTTTCATTGACATAAATAATGCATGAAAAAAGAGTAAGCTCATTAATTAAATAATTTAATTGAAAGGCATCGAAAATTCATAAGATTTTCTATGACATATCTAAAAATTTACCTTTACTACATAACTTGTATATTTATTTACGTTATCGTAGATATGAAGATAAGAATAAATAATAAAGCTCATTTTATGTATATTAAAGGTACTATAATCAGACGAAAACCAAGGCCTAGAAATTAAGCGAAACTTTATCCAATGTTATAACAGTTTTGATAAAATTACACTTCGCTACGTCTGATTACCTAGAACTGGAATGTATTAAAAAGGTCTTGTATATCTAGTACGAGAGTGGCCGTAGGTATTATCAGACTGTCTTTCTTTTAAAAGAGCGAAATTACCTTCGTTTTACGTTGAAATAATGTAATAAAACTAACACATCAAGGCAATAAGAACAACATAAAGAAAACGTGCAACACTAATTATTAAAAATTACAATGCATAACTCAAAAAATATTTCTTGCCCTTTTTCCATTGTCCGTTCTGTTTGCTCAAGCGACCAGTCTTTGATGGCGCACGTGTGGCGCGCGCGCACGCTCAGCGCAGCGGCGCTCATTGTTTGGAATTTCACGTTCAATATGGGGCGTAAATATTTCGACAAAGATCTTAAAGGGAAAGCCCATAAAGGAACAAGAGATATCCGTTACGCGGGATAAGGTAATCTATTACGAACGTAATTAGGTAAAAATCTCGATGCGCGCGCAGGATTTTCTGTGATTATAATAGCAATAACAAAGCTGTGAAGGTATTTAAAAACGATTACTTTCTTGTGCTGAGGGGGAGATGAGGGTGCACTAAACACTTTCACTGATACACACTAATTTTATCGAACGAATATTACTAGATAAAAATAATGGTGATGATTTTCCTCTGGACTCTCATCATACTCATAAAATGCTGTGCAAGATGACTTTTATCTTATTAATTCGATGATATCTACTTTTATAAATGTATCAATCTAATAGCAGAGGTTGGTTTGTATAATAAATACTAGCTGTGCCCGCGGTAATGGTTAATGTTATATATCATATAGCCTACCTCGAAATATGGGCTATCTAACACAGAAATAATTTTTCGAATCGGAGCAGTAGTTCGTAAGATTAGCGCGTTCAAGCAAACAAACAAACATACTCTTTAGCTTTATAATATTAGTATAGGTACAGGCGTCATTTTTAGGTTTCCACTCGTCTTTTCTTTAATACAATTATCAAATATTTAGATTAACATTTACATGATATCCATACATATTAACAAGTAAGTAGGCATCATACAATAGCAATTCATAACGAATCGCTTTCGGGTTCTCACAATGTCGGTAAAAGTGAGACAACGAGATATATCTCAAACTGCACTAAGACAATCGCTTATTTTAGTGCGGTTTCTACCTAACATACGATCAAAGGTAACATCATTGATCAAATAAGCAGATGCTGAGGCATTCTTAAAGAACAAAAACTCAATGTATATTGGTACTGCACTTGTCTCTGCTGTGATTGCTTTCTTAGATAAGTAAAAAAACGAAGATGATTCCTTACGAGAGACTGCGGGCTTCACTTCGGGTTGGGAATATGCGTAGGCGCAATAAAGATCGTCATCAAAAAGATCAATTCTCTTTGAAAGTAATTAAGCTAATCGCTCTTTACATTACAATTACACTCCTTGGATGTTTTTTAAAGAAATAAAAAATACATACATATAGTCATACATAGAACTTCTTCCTTTTCTACAGTGTGAGTACTACAAAGATATACCATTGAGTATGGCTTCGCCGTGATTGTTATCTATATAAATAAAACAAAGTCGTGTTTGTTACACCACTTATAAGTCGAGAACGGCTAAACCGATTTACGTTGTTTTTGATTTGTTGGATTTGTCTTCGTCCAGAATAACAGAATAACTATTAAAAACATTGAAAAATTGACGATAAAACAAAATAAAAGCAAAAGTATTTTCTCATATAAAACGGTGGGATTCGTATCTGTCAATGTTAAATGTCAATCGACAAATCATGAAAATTTCAGAACGGGGCGTTACAAAGTGCGCCAGGTCAGCTAGTGTTAGATAAAACAAAAGCAAAGATGTTCCGGTAAAAAATACGCGTATCTGAGCAGAGGTCGGTCCTAAAAAACCAAAACACATCCATTAAGCAATATTGTATGTAAACCTTTTTCCTTTTCTGATGTTGTCGGTAGAAATCAGTACGCAGTGGTACTTAAATACTATACAGAAAAATTTCTGTGGTGCGATGACTATCTGAGATGAAACAAAAGCGAAGATGGTTCGGTATGAATGACGCGTATCGTATCTGCGGGCCGGGTTGTGCGCGGGCGCAACAAAAAGGCGGCAACTGCAAGGAGCCTGTCGCACACGTGCATCCGCCCGCCGCTGTGCGAAGTTATTTTCGGAGTAATGCACTATGTGACTATGTTTACCTCGATCAAAACGGGACAAACACACCCCGCAACAGTAAGACGTACGTGGTTCAATATCATGAATAAATGTACGTGCAGTGATATATATTTTAAAATTCGTAATAAGTAATTTAGAAATTAATGAAAAGGTGATTATTTTCTAATATAAGGAGAAGAAAAGTTAAAACCCCCTGTAACCCTCTTAAATACTTAAAAAACTATTTAAGTATAATAGAAATTAATCAACAATATCCAATATTAGCTGAGCTGTTAACTGACTTTAAAAAAAAACAGGACTAATCGCGAAGTTTTTCTCGCGAACACAACCTTAAAACAGGACAGTTTCCGTCGAAACGGGACGCATGGTCACGTTAGTACTGCACCAATAAACGGCTACTGTGCCCTGCGTCTTTACTCATTTTAAACTACCGTGACGGGAAATTTGTGAACGGTTACCAATTGTTTAGCTATTTCGACATTTAAAAGCCCGTACAGGGTTGTAATTAGACTAAAATTAACGATGTATTTAGTTAAATGGACTGAGTAAAAATCAAAGAAGTAACATACACTAAATTAGAACTTAAAGTCATTTATTACATTTGTACAGAATCTGTTGATTGTAATTGACAATGATTACAAATCCACTGTCACATGAGTAAGGAAATAGTATAAAACAGATGTTTTACTTGACTAAAGATGCCATATAATCTATAATAAATATTATTTAAATTAGCAAAATTTACGCAATTTATCAGTTAGTTAGAATTGTTAAGTATTTTACTGGGATATCGTTTTAGTAAGTAATTTAAAACTTTTGTTTTTTTTATGGTAAGTAAGTATTTATTTAATATGGACAATTTGAACACAAACACGCAATAACATGCTGGCCGCCTCACACTTGGCTAGGATTCCAGTTTCAAAGTGATCGGAAATCGTATTAATATTTTTGGGTACTTTCATAAAATTTTTAATAGTGGAATATAATTCTCGGACCGCACCATTCAAAACAAACATTATAATATGTTCAATGAGATCAGTGGTCAGTAACAGTAAGCAGATATTGCAATCGAATCGTAAATCAGTCGGGGCAGATAAACCATGCTCGCTAATCATTTTATAGCTGTCATAATGTTCCTGAATCGCTTACAGAAGCATATGATGCGATTCGGAGCATTCAGCCAATTGAAATGTATAACATACGAAGCATTATAATTATATACACTACATTTTAAATTGAGGAGTTAAATACCGTGTAAGATAATTTGATTTAATCTTCTATCTATTTGCGATATGCTATGGCCTAAAAAGTCATGATGTAGTGGTTTATTTAATGTAACAACTAATTGTAACATTAATGAATGCATTCAATAATTACATACTTAAATACTTTATATATGTATTTCGGTAGGTATAGTCCGGTCAATCTAGACATTCAAAGTTACATTAATTAATATCCAGCTGGAAATAAGTAAACTTGTTCAAAACATAATTAACAATAAATTTTAAAATCTCTCCATCATTCCAATGTGAAAAAAAAAAAATACTCGAGGTCAAACATAAAAAAAAATAGTTTTTAGCGATTTTCAGCAAAACGGTAAGTTTTATCAAAAATTACTTCAGACAAAAATTGTAGATCTAATAATAACCTAAAAAAAGTGTTGAGATATAGTGATATAGATTTTATATATGATATAATAAATTAAAATCCTAGAATAGCGCAGCATAGTCAGTTTCGCAGTGACCATTTTACAAAAAAAAAACATACATACCATCACGCCCCCAATCCTCATGGGGAAGATAGAGTGCAAGGACCAATAAGTTTCTTAAACCACATTTTGTCAAAAATAAAATTCAATTGAAGTGGAGGAGAGATTTGAAAAAGTCATGAAAAGTAGCTAACTCATCGCCCACATAAACAAAAAAAAAATATTATTAACCAAACGAATCAATCAACGTACGTTTTACTAAGAAAATGTAAAATTGTAATTTGTATGACCCATTTACTCATTATTTCACTGAATGTACCTTGTAAAATTACGATACAATTATGATATACAAATCCATACAATTAAATGTCGGCAGTAAAGTGATGTTATATCGGCTTTAATATAAAATTATCCTCGTACATACATAGACGTACATACATATTCGTAAATACATGACAGAAAGTTATAGGTACTTACATAAACAAGTTCTTTTCAACTCACAGAGATAGGCGTCGGCTCATTTGACTTTTGAAATCATCCATCGGTCCAATACAAGTAACATAAAACGTTTTGTCTTATCTCGTATCAAAAACTTGAAACGATACAAAAGATATCTTAATTACCCGCCTACACCTCCGATGGCATTCTATTGAAGTCCTGAGTTTCTATAGTAACGAATTAATGAATACCTTCCCATATTATTTATAGCATATAGAAGCCAATTTAGGAGCACGAATAACCTCTTGAGCTATCAAATCTTGATTTAATAACAAAACGTGTTGAGTTATTAAAAATCATCTCCATTTATACTTATAAGATAAACACTTTTTATCACAGCCGCCGGTCGTCCCTTCCTTAATTATGATATCAAAAGGCAAGACGTTAGCTCTTTCTCACAGATGCTTTCTGGTGCATCTGTCTCGCTCTAAACGCAGGACGATCCCCGTCCACGTTGCATCACAGCCTCCGTCGATTAAACACGTTTCTATGCGCGGCCCCGTATTCGACATTACACTATCCTACTGATCTCCCGATCTTTATGAAAAAAAGGTTAAGTGAGAGACGGATTTACACGCTTAAAGTTCTGTAAGTATTACAACCCTAATCACCAGTCTTATTTTATTTTTTTGTTTTACTTTTAATCAGGTTTTAGTTTTCAGTAAGTAATTTTTACACAAATTATTAGATAAATTAAATCTGAGCTACGGTTGGTCGAAATAAACTACTTCGATTATTTGTTTCCGCTTAAGAAACTCAAAAAATGTGTAAGTTTAAGTTAAAATCTAGCATAATTTTCTTTATACTTTTTTATATTGTATCAGTACATATATCGGAACGTTATTGATTTCTAAACAACATGCAACTCGAAAGTATGGATTCCATGTCGTTAGCCTTGTAATACGTTTGAAAAATACTAGTGTGTCATTACAATTCTAAGAATACAAGCAGTCCTTAAAAGACAGAACAGATGGACATAAAGGAGAGATAAACGGCGCCGACTTAGTAATAGCGTCCCATAGGCGCCCTTATACAAGTATACGGGGCCCTAAAACGAACTATCCCATTCGACTTCGTTCTACCGGTTTCGCTTGTGAGAGAACGCTCAATGACACAGCAAAACTTTTAACGGGCAATTTTAATAGACAGGTTCAATTACATACCGCAAACAAATTCCATAATGATTTCTGATGATGCGTGTGTCGACGCTTTATTAGGGGCTCGATAGCGATCGATCGATCAACGATGATTCGTTTGGGTCCCGACAGGACAGTATGTTAACTCTCGCATGTATTCAAGAAAATTAATTTGAATCAATGATTAATTTTTCGGACTGCCATTCATTTTTAATTTGTGCAACTTAATCCAATAACTAAATTGGCTATACTTTTCACAAAACGACGGAGATAGCTATATCTGTTTACTTAATTAGATATGTTATCTTGTTGTTATTGAATTGATCATAATTTTGATTTAATTTTGTTTTATCTTTGTTTCCTTAATGAATGATGTGTTTACCTATAACTGTAAGATCAGTCACGGAATTGTATCTTATGTTGGCATCCCGATAAAAAATAAATAAATAAGAAATTTTTCGTATTAGAGATAATATTATTATTATTTTTGGCTGAATGTGGTTAAGGCCTTTGACTCTGCCTAAACCTTCGGGGATTATGCGTGATGTTATGTATGTATGTATATGTATATGGATAATATATCTCCACTGTGATGTTTATTATATTTGTATTATATAAATTCTCTCTTTATTTTTTATCATAAGGAAGATTATACCACCTTTTTATTTGAATATACTACGCCAATTTCTTTTCCTGTATTCAGCCTTCTATTCAGATTTACTTACCTACAAAAATAAATAATGTATAAATGGGAAGGCTTTTAATCTTTTTCTTAAACAAAAACGATTTTGAAGAGTACGAAAGTCGAAGAATCTTGTTCAAGACTTATCCCTTGACTTTGAAACTATGTAAGCAGTATAGTGTGTGTGTCACCCGTGGCGAAATGTTTACTCAGCAATCCCTATTTGCTTTCCAGAGAAAGAGTCCGAGAGTCTAACTGTAAAACCACCTCTAACTGCAAAGATTTTTTACTAACCGCAGAACACAGATTGGAGTGAGGAAGTAGGACTTAACATAAATATTTGCGGTACGGTTACGCAATTTTTTTTAATGAAATTATTATGTGTTACTAACACACCTCCAGCTCCGTTTACCGAAATGTATTTTTTAGTTACTCTACAAAAACGTATCCTGACACTTTAAAGGCTTCGATTCAAACATATAAGGGTTTAGACCCTTATGGTCCCTTATGGACCCGGTATGGTTTAGGTCAAATCATAAACATCAATCACAGTCTGTAGTGATTAGTGGTAATTTAAACGCCAAATAGTTTGACACACAACCTACATTAAAGAAGAATATACGAATCTTACGCATACGTTACATTTACAGTTTGGCCCAAATTATTGCGCACGCATGTCGGCCCAGATGTACACATTTAGCTCACTGTTATGCCTGTGCGCTGTGATCCGGAGGCCTAAGATGGCACGAGGGCGTGAGAACGTTCGATCGTCGGAAGCGGCGTGCACGCAAATGAAGTGCAATCTCGGCTGTGGTGAAGATATCGCGAACTATGGGGGCGAGGCGCGGATCCTCGGTCACGATTGCATTGTTGCGAGTAATGCCATAAGTGCGGTGCCTGTCTATCCAGCATTGTGTGGCGGTATACGGGTTAAACACTTGGTATGTATAGTATTTACGGACCTAATCAATGAATTTAGCCTCCTTCTGGTGAACGGTAATGCGAGGTGATTTGGATTTTATAATGTACATATTGTATTAAAGTTCTTATAAACTTCTGTTATGCTTTACAGCTTTTTCTTCTCTAAATAAATAAAATAATAATACACACCATGGAAATTTATTTACCTAAGCACTTAACATAACGGTTCATTTGAATTACATATCAATTTCGCCCTATTTTTACAAATGGACTCTAGAAGAACCGTTGTACATTAATTTTAATGTACAACTTAGGCATGTTGCAAGTATAATCAAATAGAAAGAGTCGAAATTAAAGATCGGATCTATGGTGAGAAGCGTCTCTTGCGCCGGCGCGAGTGATAAATCACTCACGTGCCGGGTTAAAGGGTACGCCATGAGCCACGCCGTTCACACTTGTAAGCATTCATTACGGCTTACTGCATTCATGTATACGCATTTGTATTCGCCTCTCATTTATACACACTGATAAACATTCCAATACATATAAAATAACTAGGTACATACTTTATTTTTAAAAAATTGTCCCATGTTGGTCTGGGACTTAAAAATAATGTGCCAACAAAAAAAAAACAACGACGTTTGACTTTCTAGCATTTGTATGAATCAATACATTAGAAGAAAAATATCATCGATTTAAATAAATAAATCCTAAATAACAAATGTTAGATACAATACGAGAAATGCTATTCACTTGTTCGATGCACGAATAACATCTATGCAAAGACAGCATTGACCGCGTTTTCGATCGCAAAATAAATAACATTATGCGGATATTTCATTTAACCTAGGTACTCTCTGCACCTGAACTTTGTAAAATTTTGGTCGTTTTGGTGTATCGTTTTTTTCTACGCTCATCTAGACTTTAACATTTACTCGCAATCCCGAATTCCAACAAAAATAATTACACCTTCTAAATCCTTATACTATGACATCTTATGTTTTAAAGGTCCTCATTCTTGCATAGTCTTATCTACTTTTGTAATGTATTACATTAATTGTATCTGAATTATATAAATTAGAAGATGTAGATATTAATTAGTACAATTGTTTTGGTATACATGGCGATTTAAAAGACACTACCGACTTTCTTGCCGTTTCTTCTCGGTAGAATCAACGTTCCGAACCTGGCGATAGAATCACTTTTTTGTACTATTATGACTATTCATAAGTACTTTTGTGGAGCCTACATGAATAAAGATATTTCTATTTCTATTTCCTCCTTTGTCTAGTATCCTATGTCATATCTTTTGCCCTGAATTAGCAACCCAATTTAATTCAAGTTAAAGATTTCCAAATTGAGATATCCATATACCATCCAAACATAGTTTTCTACTAAATGTTTTATCAATAAGAGAGATTATATCTGTTTAAGACATCATCGTCGCAACAATTATGAAGTTGTGACAACTAACTAATTATACAGTTCATCAATTTAGAATACGGTGATGTCATTTACAAATTGCGTCCAAACTGCAATAACTGCATGCTCACGAATCAATATTGGGCAATCGCGTAATTGGATCCGTAGATACGCACTATAAAAATATAGCAGCATACCTTTTGAATCTGCTAAGTAATAATCCAAAACGAAACGTAATATCTTATTAATATTATAAACGCGAAAGTTTGTATGTATGGATGGATGTGTGGATGTTTGTTACTCTTTCACGCAAAAAGTACTGCATGGATTTTAATGAAACTTTACAATAGTATAGCTTATACATTAGAATAACACATAAGCTATGTTTCATCGATGTACCACGCGAGCAACACCGCGGGCAGAAGCTAGTAATAAAATAAAAATAAATAGTTTCAATCAATTTAATATAACTAGTAGAAATGGAAACTGGATCTTTTGTACATTCACGAATGTTAACATTTCTTCAAACTATTCTTTGTATAGCTAAGTATAATATAGCCAGTATTGAGCGAAGATTTCATGCTATAATTTATGTGCATTAGTTGGGACACTTCAACTTTTCAGGACTACGCCAAATTAGATTTGAAAGGACTAAATGGATTCGCGTAGGCCCGACCAGCGAAAGGGTTTTATTTGGGATTTTTCCAGCAAGTATTCGGATTTAACCTTCAAAAGCATTCATCATGACACATGTTTACCCAGTGTGTCGCTCGCTATTCCGTCGTTCCATATAAGTCCCTTTTATACTGCTTTATCAGTGCACAGCTTTTATTACCGTGCTAGTTTTATAGAGCACTTACTTGACTGCAGTCAAAACACCATTCCGAGTACAAAACGAATTCCTATCTATCTATCTATATTAGAAAAGAGTATTTTATATACAATTTAATAAAAATCTAAATCTTTACTTTTTAAAAACTGCTACCTTAAGCTACATATACCTACGTCATAAATAAACAATACGACCCAAACTGCCCCTTCGGTTATTTCTGACTTCTTCTACTTTATTGTGAGACACGTTTTAAGTATGTACACAACACTTGACCATAGATCCAAAGGTTAGCCTAACCCGTGTAGTCCGATGGGAAAGTCATGGCCATTACATCCACGTTCTCTTAAGTGCCCTTTAGCACGACACTGCTTTCTTACAAAACGTCACGTGCAACCTCTTGTCATGACTTAACAATATAAACCTGATCTTATAATAAACAAGACCTATTAAAACACAAGCGCGGCTACTTTTTTATATCATTATTTAATTTAAGAACTTAGAAATCAGCGGGCGAGATGACCCCCGCGGGGTCAGTGCGACTGGAATCGATCGTACACACACCAGTCCGTACTTCGATGCCCAGAGAGGTCAGTATTAAACAAAAAGTTTCGTCTCTAATAAATGATTCCGCCCAGCGCACGGCAATTTGTTTCGAAGTGGCCGTATTATTAATCGAATTACTTTATATTCCTAACCGTAAATTAACAACAATTTATTTACGCGTCTAACCTCGGCTTGAAGTAGAAATATAAACAAAATCGAGCCGCAGGTGACCACTTTGTTCAGTTATACACATTTGTGTCCCAAAGGAGAATGCGTGACGACCGCAGCCCGTGTCGAAGTATACACAAATTTCGCAAGTTGACTCGTAATCAACAGGCACGAATCGGACAAATAGTGGAAGCACGACACAGGCATCAGAGACCGTTACGAGACATCCCGCGAATCGGACCCAAGCGCCAGTTGGACGATAATCAACGTCGGTTACCTTAACGAAAAAGTAATTGCATCAATTTAGCAGCCACAAATCCCGAGTGCTAAATAACAGTGTTAGCCGGGCATGTTTTCCCAAACGATTAATCATATGGCTCTCGGAGCAGAATTAAACAACGACAAGTTATTAGCGGGAAACGTGCTCTATAAAAATGTGGAGTGATGAATTGGCCATCCGTGTCAGTAATTATTCTATGATTCACGCAGCGGAAATAGCGGCCGCTTCAATGTTATTATATATTTTAACGTAAAACTCACACTAGCTAATATGAAGGTAGAAAACTATATTTGTAGTTATAGTTTTTCAATTTTGTATTATCACAACTTTGATAACCACAATGTTAATACGGATAGGACGTGACTTAATAAATTAGACGATTTTTACGTATGTAAATATGTAAAATGAGCAATAATCCACATGCTCAAATTATTATGACCAGGATGGGTAATTTCTGAGTCCTAAAATTGAAAAAAAATTTAGCAATAATTTACTACTTTTTCGCGTAAATATGTTAGCTATGTCGTAGACAGTTAAATCCAACCCATAAACTGTCGCTGAACGTTCAAAAATGGCACTAAAACGCAATCGCAATCTTACGTAACAGTAGAAAACCATTACGAAAGAATTTTGGGAAACAGTTACGGAGTCGCAAGAAAAACGACATCGAGAAACGCCCGAACGAAAAATACACTTCCTCTGCAGTTTGTATCTTCAACGTATTCTGGTTTAGTTTTTTGTTTTATAGTTTTATAGGTCAAGCGCTGGTATTTTTTCGAATCTTCATATTATTATGGACGTTCGCTTTTTATATTAGGTATGATTCTCGGCACAATCACGGGACAACCCCGGGCCTTCTAGGCTTGCATGAGGACATCGCTCCAACATGTAGAGGCCTTAGGAGTTTTAGCTAAATATGCGATGGATACACCGACCGGGTGTTAAAATATTATTATTAGCTTTTGTGCGTGTAGAATTCGATTTGTCACAGTAACTCTATCGAGCGTATAGTGCAAGGGTTGTAATTTTTTTTCAGGGATAAAAAGTAGCCTATGTCATTCTTAAAATGTGAAAACATAAGACAGTGCTACTTTCGCAATTATATTGTTATAATATATTTTTCCAATATCAACGTCAGCGACACACAAGAAAAAATATTTGTGCTTTAACCTTTAACTACTGGTTTACTTACTACATATATGTATAATACCTAATCCAATTAACTAACCCCTTTGAAGGAACCTGTCTACCCATTCATTTTAATAGCGGTTGTTACTAAATTCCCCAAAGGATACAAACTTTCCGCAATTAAATACCATCCAGGTATTCAGTGATAATTATGAACAGGACGAGTAGAACATATTTCTATATTTCTTTTAATTACGTCAGAAATGTTATAACTTACATGCCACGTTAAAAACTTATAGACTTTTCTCACGGGTAGCTATTACAGAATTATTTATGGGAGGGGTGTGCTATGTACACTTGTACACACAGGCACACAGAATGAACGCGAAATGTTTATAAGCAAACAGTTTGTTTACTATAATAACTTTTTTATCTAGAATTCAAGAAAAAGGATACACATTGCAACCACTGATATTTATATACGTGCCCATAACTGACGATGCGGATTAATGTATACTCTATAATGTAAAAATTTTTTATTCGACTACGTATTCATGTAAAATTAAGAGTAACACGATACCTATTAATAAAGTTCACGCATGAATGGTACTTAAACGACTAATTTAATTATCGACATACAGTTAATTATGCATAATCACGTGAGCCCCCGAGAGCGTATGAAATATTGTGGTTTATATCCAACCGCACAATTACAGTGAAAACGCAGCATTGCAGGCCGGCTAAGTAATTTTTGATCAAATAGTTTAGTTTTATTATGTATCATCTAGCAGGTTCCGTATAACACGTAATTAATTTTAATAACACAAAGAGTGACACGGTTACAAGGGTCACGAGACGACCGACGTAACTGCCCTAGCAGTATTTCCCAGGGGTGACAGCTGACTGCTGATAATTGCACCTTTCATCCCCGAGGCACAGTAAATCTTAATAAAACAACCAACATAATATATCCACCCCTAATCCGTATTCAGCCTCTAATAAATTAAGCACACGTTGTTTACGTCTAGCTAGACAAATTACCTGGTAAGAACCTTCAGTGTCGGTAAGATTACGTGTATATTATTAGGCACTCTGTGTTGGTATCCTTATTAATGTGTATAATGTTTATTGTAAAAGTAGCAGTTTTATCAAAGCCAGAGAGATTAAGAGATGACCACGATACATTTATCAGACAGCCATCAATATAAATACTATTGACACTCTTATACTTGTATATGACACCAAAGGCGATAAAACTGTATAATATGCTTCAAATTTTAAATCAAGAAAAATACTCTGAAATTAACTGTATTATTATATTCGTTTTCAACCCTAATTTATATTAAAATATATTTTGACAGTATTATACTGCCCCGTATGTAATTTAACTAACAAGAGTGATAAGTGTTTACGTATTTAAAAATATCCAAGTCAAATAGCTTAGTTACTTTGAGATCAATGACTAGTGTACGTTGTTGACAGATTTACTTATTTATTCAAACTAGACATAACGAGTTCTTATGCGTGCAGGCTTAAGTGTGCTTTTAGCAGAAGCATCTTTACGTCCATAAATTTAAGGGGCGAGGCTCATGAACTATTTCGGTGTAGATGCAATGTCTACCGGCAATAAGCCGACACGTACGGCTAAAAGTGGCTATAATTAGAGCCGGCTGTACTGCTGTTAGTCAGCTAAAGGTAATTTTGTTCAAACATTTCCTAGCAACCTTACGCCAGTGTCCTACTTGATGTCAAGTACAAGTACATAAGAGTATATACCCCGATAATGAACCACATCTACCCCAGCTTATTTGTAGCGGGTAGGAAAATACGTGTGACAAAGCTTCAACCGGTTTTAATTAACTATTTAATTAAACGCTGAAGGATAGGTTCTGAGTTGCATTCACTTGTGCTAGTGTTAGTTTCTTCGTCTAACAATGAAATGTATAGTGTTTAATTTAGTCTCGAAGGAATTGAATATTTATCATTTTAATTGTAAACACTTCAACGCATCTTAACATCGTTTCCACAAGTTATGCAGTTCTAGACAACAATAATAAACATCAAATGCACCTGTCTTATCGTTTATTATATCATGTGAGACATAGTTTTACGTTATACAATGTGTTCGTTCCAAAGTGCAATACGCTAATTAAAAATAACTACAAGACCACTAATGTAGAATTATACTGAAAGGTCGAAGTCGACTAGAACAGCAACAGCCGATACGAGCAAAATTTATTTATTAAATAAGCCGAGCCAGCTTTCTAGGGAGGGATGTAAGTACCTCTCGCTAATACAATACAAAAGTGAAGCCTAAGTTAGTATTCAAGTCGAGACGTCTCTTATAAGTTTCGCAATACAAGCCTTAACGCGAAGGGTGAACTCAGAGACGTCTGGCTCTAACCATGAATGTCAATCGTAGATGTGGAGGGGGCTAAGTACACCCATTGGGGAAGCGAACAATGTGGAATTTAGTGCATGAAACATGCAGCATAGGTGTGCGCGCGGAGCTAAGCGTTGCATGAGCGAATTGCGACCGTAGTCACAGTTTACTGTGGAAAACACCCCTGAAATGAGTACACCTAGCTAGAACACACATTGCGCCAAACCATGCCGAGTTAGAATTAAATACATAATGCAAATTCACAACGTACTGTACTTGCAACTGAACCAAAACACATTATACGAACAAACAATGTCATGATTACGAAGTCAAATTGACCGTTAAACGGAAACACATGTTTAAAGTTTTAATTGGGGCCCAAACCCCTCGTAACTCTGGTGCTGTTAAATCGATGACAAAATATTTCGCACGTGGAGTTCACACGCATGACGTATCTATAGGAGCAGACGAAAGGGTAAGTACAAAGGAATCCAAGAATATTTTGATACTAAATAAGGCTTCAAAAACTCTTTACGAAGGTTTTGGCCTTAGTTCAATACTTAGTTAGAAGTGGTCGCATCATCTCCATGAAATATTAAAGCATTGGTAGTATCATATAATTTCAAAATATAAAACCCGACCGTCTGACCGCAAGCCCTGAACGGGAAGGCATTTTAAGGGGTGGCAAGCACCTTCCATCGCTTTTAGCCAAAAATTACTGAATTAGGTTAAATTACGGGAAAGAGTGTCTAGCTCGTTGTCTATACAATCAAAAACCCAATACACAGTAACACTATACTAGGAATACTTGGTTCATTCTTTTTAAGTCTGAGAAAAACTTGGAAATTCAGAATAGCTCACCTAATAATAATCCAATAATACAAGATACAAAGCAGAAATATTAGCGAAATTCCTACGAGTAAAACAAACTAGGAACCACATATTGGAAAAGAACTAGGCTGTCGGTATCAAACGAAGAAATACGATCCGAAATGTACACTTGGTATTTGAAGACGAGGTCACGCGAGGCGTGTAACACAACGTCGGTACTTTGTCTCGGATCCCTCTCACGCGTATATTGATGGCCGGACATCGACACGCAGTGCGATTGACGGAGATCCATTGCTTAATTAATTGACGATAATCGATTGGTGAGAACTATTGCTGGTGGAAAGTTCGTGTGTAACTTCAACTTGTGAACCTCTCGTGACACGAACATATCATTTCTTTACTTGTGGTCGTAATCGCAACAGAAATCCAGACATCATTTTATTGCTTTCTGATGGCATCCATCATTATTTTAACACAATTCATTTTTGTCCGACAGAAATGATGAGAAATGTTAAAATAGGTCAAAAAGGAATAATATCCTAATGTACTACGAATAATTACTTCGTTTAATAGCATGTGCGTTAGACGCACTTTCATCCAACAACGAAGAGAGCGAGTCTAAACAGCGTCAAACATCTCGAGTTGAATGCATACAGAGACGTAGCCACTCGCAGCATCAAATACGGTTAGGCAATTTATTACACAGCAAATAAACGTGATCTCTCACGTCAGTTGAGCGTGTAAACGCACCGCGACCACTCCGCCGTTTAGGAAGACGAGCAAATGACCGCAATCAAATCACAATCATAGTGAAAGCCCACAAATGGGCAGCTAGATCGTGGCACTCCCGCGCCGATGCCTTGATGTTTACAAAGATTTACACATCTAATTATAGGAAAGAAGTGTGTGCGCATCATTCACCAGTCACGATCGAAGATCGTTGTTTACGATACCAATTTCGAACTTTTTTGTCGCAAACCTGTATCGAAGAGAACTACAACGGTCTTAATGGAAAACGCAAATTAACCTAATCTAATTAAATTCAGTTGTAACGTTATGTATAAATCACAATAATAAGTCACAATTCATATAATGAGCGTCCAGAAGGAAAAACTTTTGAGAGGCTAGGTTTCATTCCAATATTGTTTATCTAGAAAGTCAGAGTAAATAATTTATGACATTTCTATTATAATCAGTTATAAGTCTAATAAAAGCCTATGCCATGCGATCCAGAACTAACTTTAATTCCGGCTCAATCCAATCCCGCTCCTAAACGAAATACGACGTCAGAATGACCCCACATTGCAAACCCCAAAGACAATCAAGGTCGACCGCACATAATAGAAAAGTACTTTTATTAAGATTAATGGCGTAGGGCGATAAATTGCGTTAACTTAGAAATTCTATTTAGGAAAATCCATTATGTACACAAACAATACAATTTGTAAATATTCTCTTTCGCATCTCAACTGAATGGTAAAGCGAAAGAACCGGTTTCTTGTAATAAAAACTCTTTTTTTTTCTTCCCAAGCCCTATTATGTGTCATATCAATTAAAATTATTTAATTGCTACTAACCACACAAGACGCATCCTCATCAGCCGGACGGAAAGAAACAAAATAACATTTGGATAAGGGCTGTCATGATAAATCGAATTAAAACGGTGTAAGTCGTACATTGCAGTGTAATACGAATTTGAACTCATTAATAATTATTAAATAAATTATAATTGAAGGCTTCAACCTAGCTAGTTATTTTAGAATTCTACATACGTGATATGATCTTATTTATTAAACTATTGATGTTAAGATTAAAACTCGAAAAGTTTTCGGATGTTGTAACTGTTGAAGTGAAGTGAATAAATTAAAGATCCTCCGATAACACATGGAAAATAAAATTATCCAGCTCTTGTGCCCAGCAGCAGTGGCTTGCTACTACACCTTTTTTTAACCGACTCAACAACCACATCGTTAAACTAAGCTTAAGTCATAAGTGAGCGGGGGGCAGCCCTAGTTGGGTTGGGACAGATGTGCCTGTGCAGTACCGTTGGGGTCAGCATAGGAAGTGCGCATACGTAATTGTGGCGAGCGGACACAATGAGGGGAATTGGCCAGTGCGCCGATTGTTGTGCGACCGACGCCCGCGCCTATTGCCATTGATTGAATGAATGACTGAACAGTGAACGACAAACGAAACGGGCCGTAACAAGTGTGCGATTACAACCCACTATACTTTACAATTAACTAGCGCTGTAGTGAATTCGGACGAAATATGTAATCATTTTGTTACTGTTCCTAATCCAAACTTGATAATAGTATAGTAGTTTTTTGCCATAGGTTTTTAAATCTATTTGCATAAATATAATATGCATTATGTATGTATAATTATTTGGCTTACCGTCAAATCTCATTAATTACCTATGTTCATATTCAGAAGAAAAATTAAGTACAAGATAAACAAATGTAAACCAAGACGTTTTTTATTAAAGATCACTGACAATAATATATGTACACTTTTTAACTGAGCAGTAAATTTAAAAAAATATATATTATACAATACGAGCCTTTAACCACAGCTCTAGATGGGTTTAAATAGTTATAAAGGAGACGTTATCGTGCGTCCTAAGGGCTCTAATTTTTTCCAGGATTAAAAGTGGCCTACGTCTTTTCTCAAATATACAATTTTAGAGGTACGAAATTTTATTGCAATCAGTTGAATGTATACTTAGGCGTAAAGACGTAACACATAGACAGAATCACAGCCGCATATTAAGTAAGGAATACATGAGATCCCTACCCGGATGTGCCAATTTCAACCAACGGATTCACAGTAGACAACTAATCGTAACTAATTATTGTGAATGTATTGTCTCTATAAAGTTTCTGAACACAGCGTCGTAATTCGGGCAGCTGTAAAAGGTCTTTATTGTATTTAGGATTACGGATGGAAAGGTTTTTCATTTTAAAAAAGAAAAAAAATAATAGCATGCATTTTTTAGATTAAAAAATGTTCTTAGATGTCCATGAAAATTATAGAAATATTAAAGCATTACAGTTTTCCTTCTATCAAATATTAATAGACATGAAAAAGTGTGTGACCGCAAATAAACTACTTGGCGAAATGCCACGCTTTGAAAAAAAAAACGTAAATAAAAGAATGCTTAAAATCTCCGAGAGGGGTATTCGTACAATCGGCTCTGTGAAAACGGTGTTTTTGTTGTCATTCTCATCCCATCATTCACAGTTATAAAATGAAGCGTGAATTTGGCCGTAGCTACCAAAAAATTACAATGCTTAAAAAATTATCAATGGGTAAATATTGTTCTTATATGGAGCGGGGGTAGCTCAATGGTAAGGACACGCGCCTCTTAACCGAGGAGTGCGGGTTCAAACCCGGGCATGTACCTCTGGATTTTTCAAATCAATGTACGTATTTATACCACTAGCTCGACGGTGAGGGAAAACATCGTGATGAAACCTGCAAATTCAAACAACTTTGAATTTGTAACCATGATCCAAAAATTGTCTGGTTCCCCTATCTTAGGGTTGCGAAGGTCAGATCGGCAGTCGCTTCAATGTAATTAGCAGACACGCTAAATCCTGGATCATGGTCTAAGCGGACCCCGTCTAAGCACGGGACATAACGCTAAGAGGATGATGATGATGAAATATTGTTCTTATATCTCAAGTCCCCATTTACTGTTTAACGATTAAAGATAAGCTCTCGATTTGTATGAGGATAAGAAAAGTCTTGCGTACGGCGAGAAGTAATTGATATTATCTCAAGGAAACCTTCCCTTATACCAAGCAGGCGCCATCTTTCTTACGGGATTAATATGCCACCCTTCCTCACATCGCACCTGTTCCACTTTATTGCTCTAGCTAGAGTACTCCACTGTAAAACGAAGCTATCTCAAGGCATTATGTCTTACATAATAACCAAAAACGATGTAATCAATCCAGTCCTTACACAGGTAAACTGTAAAGAGGTTTTCTGAACAACTTTTCAACGCTTTTGTCGATTGCTGGTTCAAAGAGACGCGATGCTGCAAGAGAACAGAATTAATTTGCCAATAGAGCACGCTTTTCAGTAGACAAAGGTGCTTTGACGAGGCTCCCTCGAGTGTCCCGGCACGACGGCACTTGTGGGCTTAAGCTCGAAATTGTTTCATCACTCTGTTTATTTTCCAAGCACGCAAATATTGAAGCACTGCGCGAATGAAAGGCCAGTTTAAAATTTTAAATACAAAACAACGAATAATGAGAAAGTGGTCTGCTCACGATTATCTATTGACGCAGCTATCCCGTACCACATAATAATGATAATGATTAGATTCCTAGAGGTGCGGTTGTTCTGGAGCCCGAGGCCGACGGGCCGGCCACCCACAACGGCTGTCCGTCCAGAATGTTGTAATTAAACAAGTCTGTTCACGATTTATTTTGATAACGTGAGATAATACTCGACTGGTTTCTGGACTTCCTCGTTTCCTATCAAGATTTACTGCTTTTGTAAATTTCGGCGGGCCTAACAAAGTCCGTTTCGTTTTAAAAAGCTGCATTAATTTTATTGTCATGTTGTTTACCGTGTTAATTATCTACGATAATTCTAAAACAGGTTTTCTGGTAACAGGTCTCATAAAAATAATCAGTGATCGCTAAAGTACACACTGATTTCTTATTAGATTAATGCCATGGATTGTTTAGTATTTTCTAATTAAGAACGCGACCGCGCTCTGTTCAGTCACAAAGGTGGATGTTAAACATTCCCAGCAAAAACGTCGCAGCATCATCGTCGTGATTGTCACGGAGAATCGGAGACGAGATAGCCGGGGCCGTGCGACAGGTCCCCGATTATCCACGCGTTGGGCACGGTGGTCGCGAGCGCAACCTGTCGCTACCATTCGTCGCGACAACTACGTTTGTGCCTAATGGGAATTCCATGCGCCCCGATGCTACCTCTCGTGCCACTCTTGATTTCTGACGGCGATCTAAGAATGCGCCGAGGAATTCGCAACGAACATTTTTTTATGAGCAATGATGTTGTCAAGAATGGAACGTTATGAAATGTTCGCATTGGAAAATGAAATAACAGATAATGACGAATGGGTGTAAAAAATGGATTGCAGAAAAAAAATAATAGAAGAGCCAAAGCAATTGAAATGTAATTGGTCCCTTCATAGACATATCTTACAGCACTAGATTAGTCTTTGTGACGATTAATTAGTTCCACCAATGAATTGAAAAACAGTTAACATTTTTAATGTAATACAAATCAATGGATTAGCTGCAATTTTTTGTAGTTAAACTTATTTTGCTCAAGTTGTTTCAAAACTAAATGAAAAGATCATCTTAACTGATTCCGTTTTAAGGCGAGTCCCACAAAACTGTACATCATTCTTAATCAACAAAATCTGATCGCGTCACGGTTAACCCCGATTAAGAGAACTAGAATAATATCGTGATGGGAGCACCGAGGTTGGTCGCGGCTCGTGACGAGACCTGCCGTCGTCACGCCCCAACGCTCTTCCGATCTGACAGGTGTACCCCATGCACAACGCGTAACACATTTAACATGGATATGCATTTTGATACAGCATGAATAGGATTGGAATTCATTTGAATATTGATTCCCGCTGGCTTTCATACGAATTTTTTTTCTACATTTGTTGTGTTTGTAATTAGTATGGACTGTTTCTTATGTTTAAATGAATGCTTGAGAGTTAGCAATTATTGTTGTAATAATTTTGTAGTACACGAAAACAGAAATTAGATTTAAGTTATGGCAAATCTAATATTGGAAAACATATAGGTATTCTCAATTCCAACTTCCACTATTTTATCGTTATTCTACTTGCTAACCCTGTTCGTATACTTATCCTACTCTATGAAGCACGGTAACGCTATTTATCAATACCGAAACCATAAACCGGAATACGAACTATCCTAACCTAACTACGTCCGTTATGGAAATGAGAGACACGACGGTTTAGAAGCGACAACGGAACATCAAACGTCAAACACAAAGACTCAAGATAAATATTTATCAGAGATCAATGGTAAACATTTGCTCACCGTTGGGAATCGAATCTGAATGAATTTTCATAACGAACACACATTTAGGAGGTAAATGTTCTACTTGTAGTAAGAAGTTAGTTCGAGGTTAAAATGTAAGAATTGTTAGAACGGCTCTGCAATCACGAAGTAATTTAGAAAAAGGAGTAGGTGCAATCATCTTAATTACCGGCGGAACGTGACTGAGGGCGAGGGCCCCAAGAACCTCGCAAGGGATGCACGCCCCCTGCACGACCGATGCGCTCTCATCATTTTGATGAAGCAATCATTTTCTCCGAATACGACCACCCCAGGAGTAGTTATTGTTATACATATGTGATGTGACGTACACGCGTATGGTTGTGTTTTATGAATGACATTCAAGATATACCCCTCAAGATGTTTACGACCTTCGAGTTTCGACATGAAAATATTATATCCTACTTGTTTTATGCCAAATTCCAGCCGTTAAAGTGAGATTGAATTACAAACATACAAAAATTCAAACGTTTGCATTTATGAATACGAACGTACAACAACCATCTAATTAGCCAATGTTATCAAATTATGGTTAAGCATAATTTCTATAATTCACAATTTTACAATTTACTTATCGTATTCCATATAATATTGAATTAAACATATATATGCATTTCGATTTGCTTTTATACTATTTGGCATCAGTTGTAAAGTTAAAATTCAAATAAATAAAATTACCAAACATGAAACAGATACTCCCGCGCATCCCTATTCACTCCCTGTCATTATCCCAATTCTCTCTAGATAGAGACGTTAGAAATTATGAGTGGACCCTCGATAAAAACTACGCCACGCCACGATAGGAAAAAGTAAAATAAATAATAAATGTGATGCGAGACGATTTGCTACACTTTGAGCGCGCCATGTTATTTTTATTAAAGTTTTTGTTGAGGCACGCGTTTGTTGTGTTTGTTAAGAATACTTTTTTAAATTGGCTTGGCGTAAATGAAACGCTTTTGCTTTTTGAGTTCGATAGTAAGTTATTTTAACATTAAACCCGATTTTCATTTGACAAGCAATAAAAAAAGTTTATCAATTACTTTTTAAATAAAGGATATTAAGTAATAATTTATTGATTAGACTATTAACTTACGTACGTGCGTTATGACGCATGTACTTAAGTTATTATGACAATACGGTGGTTGACACTTCTAATCGTTGACAAACTTTTTATCAACCGTGAGAACGCAACGGATCATAGAAATATTATACCTACATATTACAAGTGCAAACTGGAACGTTATAGTGTGTTTTATTAATTGATTAATTGTTCAATGATTAAAAATTATAAACGAAATAACCTTATTAAGGTGTCCTGTAAAGGACTCAAGTGAACGGTGTCAACCACTTTTTTGCCTATTATGACATTAGTTATATTGAACTAAACTTACCTCCATTTCCTGCGTTGGTAATCGTTACCCAGAAGTCGATCGTCTTCTCCGGTCCCAGCTCTTCATAGTCCCACTTCTTTTTAACTTTCACTACACCACTCGGTTCTACAGTAACCCACGGATTTTCGTCCCGGATTTTAAATGTCTCGCGGTCGGTTTCCTTTTCAAGCGTGAAAACTGCACGTCCTTCGACTTCACCGTCGGCTTCAGTGAATTCAATCCGTTTCGTCGGTCGCACCGCACGAGTAACGCGACGCTTCTCGCGGTGAAGCGTTGGCAAGTTTTTCCTATCGCGGATCACGAACTCGAGGAAGACACGCGCCGGTCGGCTCTTGCGCGGTGGAGAACCAGTATCGTGCGCGAGAACTCGCAATTCAGTTTCATGGCTATCAGGCTCGCCAGCCAGAATTAACTCTCCAGTTTGAGGCACTATGACAGCAAGGTTACTGGGGTTTGTCAATGAGTAATACACTCGATCGCCGTCAGCATCGTAAGCGTGAACTGTACCAATACTGGAGAACCTCTGCCAATGAGCAGTGCCATTTGGCCCGTTTTCGTTCGGAGTCCCATTTACAGCAAAATAGTAAATCTCTTGCTCGAACAGTGGTTCATGATCATTTTCATTCGTTACGTCTATGCGAATAGGTAAGCTCGCTTTGTTAGCACCGTGAAGATCAGTCGCTTGAATGACTAATTCGTAGAAACTCTTATCCTCTGTGTCTAAGGGTTGTGTGGCAATGATTTCAACATCGCCCTCCGTAATAACCGATTTGACAGACGGAATTGTTTCTCCTTTACTTTTGTCGCGTAACGAAAATACGGCATCTTGATTACCTTTCAGTATTTTATACGCTATAGGACCTGCATCAAGTAGAGCTGTAGC
Organism: Glyphodes perspectalis; assembly: GCA_951394215.1. Lineage (NCBI taxonomy): Eukaryota > Metazoa > Arthropoda > Insecta > Lepidoptera > Crambidae > Glyphodes > Glyphodes perspectalis. The sequence continues at coordinate 10,356,712 of OX596202.1, read as the reverse complement.
TTTTATAGGAGGTAAATCAACAGCTGTTCCTGCTGGCGAGTTCTCTGGTATTTCGCCACGCAAACGATCAGCGTTGAAGTGAAGCATCCTGCGTCTATCCACAACTAGAAGGTGAATAGCGTGCGCGGAGCTGCTGTATGGTGTTTGTTCTAATACGGCGAGATTGAGCGGCTGGTTTAACAGCGGCTCGAGGTCCGCGGTGGTCATGAGGAGGCCGTCGTCGAGGAGAGTAAAGTAGGGCGCGTACTCGGGGTCGAGGAGCGTGTACCTCGAGTGGTTGCCGATGAAGTGGCGGACGGCGTGGCCGGGGCGCACGTCGTGCGGCAGCAGGATGAGCGCGTGGGCTATGCTCAAGGCACAGAGCAGCGCTCCGCCCGCCAGCACAGTGCGCGCCATGTTCAGTCGTAGCTTTCCTCAATCACTCGAACGTCTCATACCTAAAACGTTATAATGACACGTTAATTACACAAACGATCTAAAGTTTGCTTATGGACACCTTAATACATTTATTTCGGTACATATAAGTAAAATACAAATAGCGTGTAATAGCGTGGTGATATAAAATATATAGGTATATTGTATATATACGGTCGAATTGAGAACCTCCTCCTTTTTTTGAAGTCGGTTGAAAATAAAGGTGTTTGTACATAGTTTATCGATTTTTCAATTATAAGTTAATACCTATTAACAATTTAATTATACCTATATTGTCATAATTAACAGCTACTGCTAGCAGTAGCTGTTAACTGACACTAGTATCTATTATATTAGAAAGCAACAGCCACAGGTAATAGACGCCTACCTAAGTACATATACTTATGTAGGCTAACATTCTGTGTGAGAGAATATTACACATACTGTATTATTACATAAGTCACATTTATTACAGAAGCGCTCCATGTTTAGACCATTCAAAGTACGATATCTACGTAACTATATAATATTAGTCGATTTGTTGTTTAGCCCTACGCGGAATAGTTTATAGAAAAGTCCTGTACCAAAAATCTGAGCGTTGCAAATGCGCAGATAATGCACCTAATACAAAAGTCAGTTCTACGTCCTAATTAAGGGAATAATTCGTCCCGCATCCAAATTAGATTTATAGGTGCATCATACTCCAAATGAAAACAATCCAAAAAGCTTGAAAAGGGTTCAAACTGATATTTAACGAAAATAGGTATCCTTGATAGGTACTCAGTTTTTCCGAACCCATAGGTATGACGTGATTCTTTTTCACAATGCTTTTGACAACCTAAATCGCCACAAGTAGATAGGATTCACTACCTAAGCTAAGTTATTAATCACCAACTTTAATGTAGGTACCTACCTACCTACCTGTGAACAAGTTACCCTACTTTCTTTTTAGAATATGTTCTCTAGAAAATCTGAGGATTGCTACTGAAAATATAGATACATTACTGAAAAATAGCTAAAGAAAGCGTAGGTAAGCCTACATCAAAATGTTTATTTGCTATTTATGAGCTGGAGTCGACGCATCCTCCATTTATCAGTCAATTTTTATTAGATACTAGGTACCGTAAAACATGAGCTATTAACAAAAAGTGCCAAAATCACTCAAAAATTAGCTGATCATTTTCTGAGACTTGATTACTTAATGCTTTCTCTTCTTCACTGCACTACTAAGAGCCGATAGCATGAATTTTAATAACTTTTAGCGACTCGTTTACCTGTGTCCCCAGATTCAACATTAGTTAAACCACAACAGGTCACGTGAAGTCAGCTGAGATGAGTGTGTGAACGTATACGTAAACAAACCAGCGACAGGACCATTAAGCGATACCCGAACACCGCAGGTAAAACTAGTGAGTGGTCATTAGCACTAAAACATTGCAAGCATGTGACATGTGACGGGAGGATGGCGAAAAACGCGCGTCATCGGTGCACGGCGCGGCGCGGCGCGGTCGGGCGGGATTGCGCTCGCAGGGCGGCGAGCGAGCGAGGCGCACACACGCGAGCTTTATTTAGGCGGCAGGCGGCGACGCCGGCGTCTCGCGAGCGCCGCGCGCCGCCGCCGATCAATACCCCCTTTGCGCCGTCGCGCGACCTTTTCCGAGCCAATCTCGACTCTGTGTACACTACACTCCCGTTCACGACACACCATCAAATATTCACACACTCATTTTACTGAATAACAGCTCACGCTATTTCTGCATAGCCGTACGCGGCCGCGTACACTTTTTCACGATTCGCTGCAGTCTTACAGGAATCGAAGTGGATAAGGCAAACACCTCCGACTGGCGATTCCAAAAGTTGGATATTATCACCACGCTATTACACTTTGAAAACACCACTGAACGCTTAATTCGACGCGTTTGCAATTAATAACTAGCATTTTATTTAATTGTTAACCTAAACAATTGTAGTAAACATGTGACCCGAATGTAAACAAATAAAGAAATCATGACAAATATAAATAAAAACACTCATGTGTGTACTACACATCACAAAAGGGGTTGGTTTTAATTGAGAATGTACCCTGAAAATACGTACTTTACGAGAACGATACACTTTTACGATCGGAACGTTTGACAGATGCAATCGGACAGTGACACACAGTCCACACACGACAGCGTCCGAACGCGACTGAATCGCAGCCGGCCGCGGCGCGCGCGCGTATCGAGCGCGCCCCGCCCGGCCCGCCACCCCCGCGCGCCACCCCTGTCCCGGCTCTAAGCGAACCTACCCCTCCGCAAAGCTGCATTCACTATAATAATTCCCCTTTCTTTTCTATAATTTCTATCATCATATTTGGCAATATCCAGCGAGCAGCAAAACGATGCAATCGAATTGTCAGTATTTTAATATAGGTATTTTTATTAAAATCTTTCAATATTTTAGTTACGCTATTTGGGGTCAATCAGGGTCAATCGGGAGGAGCGCCGCGACGATCACGCCAACTCGGTACGTTTCTTTACGCTACGTGCAAAAAAACGTAAAAGCAGGTGCCTACATGACACTTTTTAATGAATAATTAAATATTTATTTCGCGTAAGTATGTAATCTATACAATACCTACTTATTAGCCGACCCGATTTTTGACAATTTATTTTCCTTATAATAGGTACTTACCTATTCTTTAAAGTTATATATTTTTCAAAATAATGTTATATTAGAAGATACTTTACAACTTTATTGTGCTTTTTATCCTGGAGACAAATATGTCTACTCTTTAATTTTTTTTATGTTTCGTACAAAAAAACAATGCGTACCTGCCATGGTTTCAATATTTGTTTATTATATCCTACTAATATTATAAATGCGAAAGGTTGTTTGGATGTTGTTTGTTACTCATCCACACAAAAACTATTGAATGGATTTTAATGAAACTTATAACTTAGGATAATGTAGCTTATACTATACACCTTAATGTACTTATATGATTTATCGATATACCACGCGAGCAAGGCCGCGGGCAGAAGCTGGTATAAAAAAATAATGAATACATAGAAGATATTTTGGTATTTTATTATAAACATAATACAGGCAAAGCCTAGTTTAAGGACCTCTCAGTAAGTTTGTCTTCATCTCTGTAGTGCACGAATATGTACCTACCGATGTATTTGCAATTTTAATTGTAAGTTGTAATTATTTTGTGAAACCAAGAATTTTTATTATTATTATATATTACGCATACCATTATTTTTGGCTTTGATCATTTAAGATCAAGTCCCTTTGTTACGGCTACTGTCAAAGCCCAATAGCTCTAATAAAAGGATTCGATCTACAATGATCTTAGCGAATAGAACCAGTCAAAATAGGTCTTAGTTATACATCCATATTTCTTTGAATGTCCTTACCATATTTCCCCTTATCAACTAGTTTTATAAATCGGTACTTAAATTGTATAATCCAGAGCTATAAACGTGCTCGAATATGAACCAACAACCCTGCTCATTTATTTCGCCCTCTTAAATTTTTATGTAAGTATCAAAATTTTTTCTAAGTTATTTGGTACATAACATTCATACATAACATCACGCCCACGATCCTCGAAGGGGTAGGCAGAGTCGAAGCAAGCCCCTTCAACCACATTCAGCCAAAAATAAAGCCGGGCTGGGTCAGATGGGCAATTGTGAAAAAGCAGTGACAAGCGGCTAACCTGTCGCCTACACAATCACACACCCAAAAACCCGATATACCATTAGTCGCCTTTTACGACATGCTAGGCAAGAACCACAGTTGGCATATTCTTTTTAAGTCCCAGACCAACATGGGACAGTGGGCTGGGTTGGATGGAAAGCTGTGAAAAAGGAGTGACAAGTGGGTAGCTCGTCGCCTACTCAGTCACATACCCAAAAGCCCGTAAACCATTAGTCGCCTCTTACGACATGCTAGGCAAGAACCACAGTTGGCACATTCTTTTTTTTTTGTCCCAGATCAACATGGGCCAAGTCCCAGACCAACATGGGACAAATTATTTGGTGTTCGACGAATAATATTATATTTCGCCAAATCGTATAAATTCGAACTTACGTTTGAAACTTGACTCGATTCAAACTTCGCTCTTAAGACTGAACGACTACCGATGACTTTACTTTTATTAGGTTACCTAGTACATTTACACCGTCACGCCCACAAGCCCTGAAGAGGTAGGCAACGAGGAACAAGCTCTATAAGCTACAATGAATTATAAATAAAATTGTGTATAAGTGTAAGCTTTGGAAAAGCAAGTGACAAGTGACTAGCTCGTCGCACAATCAACGCAACCAGGCCCCTCTTTGCCATCGTAAGGGCCCTCTAGTGCAACGTTGGACCTGGGCACATAAGGAAATTAAGGAAATTAATTGTTCTATTTACCGATAGACTAAAGACGGCACTGAACACTATATGTCACCGGAAATATATGAAACCTAGGAATTCTATACAATTCCTAGGAAATGTTTCCTTCCGAAAAATGTTATACATTTGCTTAAAATGTCCAAGATACTTAAATTTTCCCACGCATGCTAAACGTCGCATACGGGATTCGCTCACCACCACAGCTTCAGGTTGCTACTGCCTCAGCCGCTGTGCCTCAGACGCAAACTTCTGCTCCTGAGCCCGTTTGCCGCTGCACCTCACTGCCCTTACGCGATTCTAAATTACGCTCTAGAGGTAGGGCAGACAAGACTACGTGGATGCGGATTTACAGTGATTCGTTTCTGTCATTAATTAAAAACCCTATAAATTTGCAAATTATAAACCAGCAAAGATGGGACAGGGTGTTAGTATTTAATATTTGCATAATTTCAGTTCGTATAAAATAGTCCAATTTAAATTATATTTAAAAGTGTTCTACGAAACAAGGGAGTTCCATTATATAAGTTGTACATAATTTTAAATCGATATTTAGGCCCGCTACCACCGCGTACCAATGGAGCATCTCGAATGTATTACATTTCCGGTTGCTATTTAGGAAATGTATAGTTTTCCTAGGAAATTCCGGGCGATTTTAGGAATTGTATACAATGACGGATTTCATACATTTCTGTTAACATATATTGTTATATATGTTAACGTACTAGGTATGGTTTGTTAACCGTACCTAGTACACAATTAGTCGGTTTTTACGACATGCTAGGAAAGGAACACAGTTAGCACCAATTGGCATTTTTTCCGAGCGCTACAATTCCGTACTGCGGCTCTAGCCTCCATATATATCCCCTAATAATAATTTTTATTTATGGAAAAAATGTTGCAACTTAGATTCAGGATTTCGAGTCACATCATATGCTAAAGAATCATATATGTGTCCAGACAGGAAACAGCTGAGAATAGCACTTCTTTCTAAATCAATTTCCAAGGCGAAAGATCTCGCTCGGTGAAGTGAGACAAACTCGTAAGATTGCGAGTGCGCTGTCTAGCGAACTAGCGAAACTAGAGAGATTTAGGTACTCTCGCCGTTCTCAGCGATAAAAGTATCCGTTTACTTGCTATTTAGTGCGTCCAGGGTTGCCTTTACTCTGAGTATCCCAGATGCCTCTTAAAAAAACGTGCGATTCTTTCTACGTTTCTTTCGTTGAACGAAAATAAAAGTTAGTACACCGAAGGACCATTGCATATAAATGCCATTCTATAATAATCGTAGTAGCAGGTTTTAGAAATAAAAGTAGAGATCTAATGTGGTACAACATCTAGTACTCACCTACTACTTACATACACATTTCACATTTTAGGGGTTTAAACATTTAAATTACCTTAGTTTATTAAAGCAATCATACTTAGTAGGTACGCCAAACAAGAGTTTCAAAAAACTCCCTCTAAGTAAGTGCACAGCATCTTATTGTATTTTCCTTCGATCTGATATACTATGATCGAAGGTATTTTCATCTAAAAATCTCGATCCATCGTGTGAATCCGATGTTTTGACTGAGCGCTTTAATTTTTATGAGTCTCATTATTATAACATGGAACCGGCTAGATACCACCTATAAATCTTATGAACTGAATAGCGATAGTTACATGACCTATAAGCACATTATGTACCTACACACATAAGTTCACGTACATTAGGCACAATAATCATCAGAATTATGTTGTTAACTTTTAAAGACCATTGGTATAGATTCAGAGCGATTTAAAACTGATATATTGTATCCGATTAATATCGGGTGATGACTTAATAAATCAGAATTTACCCTAGTAATTGGTTACGTACGAATTCATCAAAAAATGCTAAACTGATCACTAACTCGCCATTAGCCCAAATAACCGTAAAGACGAATCATAGAACTGATACGATAATTTTTTTATTATCTCATGTTAGTCTGGGACTTAAAAAGAATATTCAAATTGTATTCCTTGTCTAACACATTACAAACGGCGATATTATATCGTATTTTGGGTGCTAGCCACTTGTTACAACTTTATTTTTTATTTTTATCTAAACCAGCCAAGTCTTATTTTTTAGCTAAATGTCTTTATGGAGGCTAGTTGTTTGACTCTGCCTACCCCTTCGAGGATTACAGGCGTGATGATAAGAATGTAGGTATGATTTTTTATTATCAAGTCTGTAATAGAAACACTGATAAGAAAGACGACGGAAACCAGTATATGATTTAATAAGCATCCATTAAAATACACCATTATGTTTTATATGAATAAGTATAGAATAGGTAATAAAAAAAAATTTTTTTAAAATTCAGTCGAATTGAGAACCTCCTCCTTTTTTTTGAAGTCGGTTAAAAATACGGGCTTTTTAGGTTCCCAGACTTTTTAAATATCTATTTATTTGCGGCTAGGCATCTTCATCTTTAGGCGCCAAGACAGTTTGTCTTGGGATGTCGTTTTATCTCGTTGGGTCCGTTCCAAATCTTTGGAAACAATAAATTTGTCCTCCACGTGCTTCTGCCTTTTCTGTTTCGTAAAGCTACATGATCATTTTCTTAAAGTTAAGTCTTACAAAATGGAATGTTATCTGTAGATAGAGCAACCGTCCATTCAGTGGCGACTTTGTGCCGCCCCGGGGCTAAAGCAAAATTTTGCTGACCCGATGGAAGCCATCATTCATGTGATGCCTCCTTATTTCAATAGAACAATCGCCGTCATAATTCTTGGATAAGCTATTAATAAATAAATAAAAGTCTTTAGCGCCCGTTTTTACAGTGCTCGGGGCCAACCTTCTACGCCGTGCCACCGGTCATATCCAAATTGCTCCTATCCTATCCAGAATGTTTATTTGGGTATGTGGCAGGTACTGGCTAATTAAGTCCTACAGTACCTTCGTCCTGGAGTCCCTTTCAGGACGTAAGGTACTATAAACATTTCGAAGAAAAACTGCGGAGTGGGTTGTAGCGACGAGGAAAATAAAGGTTGGGCAAAACATGCATACTGATCATAATGTCACATAATAATATACACTTTGTTTACTTATTTAATGGAAACATGGGAATAATCACTGGAGAGTTAAATCTGTTTATAATTAAATGTACAGCGTTCACAGTTATAGAATGTATACATGATCTTCCCAGCGTTATATCCTGAACTTGATCGAGGACCATTTTCACCACGTTGAAGCACCCCCAACTGACCGTCGTAATTCTAAGATGGGAACCTGACAAATTGCTGCATAAACAGCATATCCAAATTAACAGTTCCTTGTATATCCAAAACCCAAAGTAGGTGGTTCCCCTACTTAAAGGTTTAGGATGATCAGATAGGCAGTCGCTTGATTGTAATTACTAGAGTCGTTAAATTCTGGATCATGGTTTAAGCGCGCCCCGACTAAGCACGGGACGTAACGCAATGAAGGAAAAAAAATACTTTAGTATTTATATGTAATAAAAAACACAAATTCATGCCCACAAATTATTCACTAATGTACCTATATATTTTTGCTTATAGCAATTATAAATAATTAGTTGAAATATCCATGTTTATATTAGATATATCAGTTTATATTTATATAACAATTGCCGTATATAAGGGAAACAGCTGTGTGCAAGTGCGCTCATTCATATCATTACTGGACTGCGTCGCTGTGCATGTAACGCACTACCGAGGGCGCTGCACTCGCTCCGCTTATAGGTACATACATTGCAGTAAATAACAGTGAGGAAAGTCTCCGTCTTCTAATGGGCGCGTAACGGTTCACACAGACCACAGACTAAACAAATGACTGATACGAAATTTAAAAACGTAGTCAAGGTTTAACATATTCACTGCCACTACGACATTTATGCTGTCTTCTCGGAAGGCCGCCTAAATAGCTAGGTATTTATCAGCCCCCGTTATGTTTATCATCGTTTTAAAATAAGATAAATCGCCACTTCTGTATTGAAAGTAAAACCACTATCTCCAATACAGAGGATTCGACCTTAAAAACTGTACTCGAAGAAATATAGTCGTTTCATACTTACCTACTATTATGGAGCGGTTTAAAATAACGCCAATATCTCTTCTACACTGTGCTGCTCAGTATCGTATACATGATGCACTTCCAACCATTTGTTTATGCTACTACGTATGTGACGGGTATCTCTTGGCCGATATATTTATTTCGGAAGAATATCCATCTGTACCATATGGTTTACCCGTATTTCACTCCTTATTCTATAAATACCTACGTACCAAAATGAAATGATTTATACTGAAGTCACATAGCAGTACTGAAGTTTTACCTACTTATCTATAGATCAGTATTTACACTACGGCACAACGAAAAGGAACAGTAGCGTCGCTAAGCGACCAAGGGCCCTGGGGCAAAATACAAACTGTGGCCCCTCTGTTCAGGCTACATTATTATATATGGGCATTATTATGTATATACAGCTTTTTATGGGAACTAAATAATTTTGTTCACCGGGGAGGGCAGGATACTAATCAGTTTTTGGGGCCCTCCGAGCTTGAGGGCCCCGGGGCACTGCCCCGCCTGGCCCCTGGCTAGCTACGCCACTGAAAAGGAAGGGTGATCATCTTAGCAATCTACGTACCTATGTATGAATTTCAATATGTTTCAGCCCAGCCCCTAAAATGCTGATCAGATTTTGATAAATAAATTTATCAAGCGCGGCTAGTCCATAATCACGATGATTGATAAATAAATTTATCAATCATCGTGATTATGGACTAGCCGCGCCCAGTGGTTTTATCCGCGTAGCTCCCCTTCCCAAGGATATATGAGAAAAAATGGCCTATGTTACTTGCTGATGATTTGGACTGGCTCAATAGCGCATTTGGTAGTGACCCTGCCCTATGCGCCAAGAGTTGTAGGTTCGATCCCCACCCAGGACAAACATTCGTGTGATGACATGTATTCAGTGTTTGTTCTGTGTCTGGGTGTTAATATCCAATATTTAAGTATATATTTGTAATACCACTGGTGATTCTGATATCCGTAACACAAGTGCTTATGTTACTTACCTCGGAGTTAGATCAATGTATGTAGTTGGATATGTAAGTATGTGATGTAGTTACATCACATACTTACATATCCAACTCAAAAAAATCCAACAAAAAAAATATATCCAACTGGATATATTTTTTTTTACATTTTATATTTTTTACCTTTCCATTGGTGAGTTTGGTTTTTTTTTAATTGGTCCAGTAGTTTCGGAACTTATTCAATGCCAACAAACAATCAAATCTTTCCACTTTATATTATTAGCGTAGACATAAGGTAGGAAATTATTATATATTAGCAGATTAGAAAAAAAGGGGACGCGGGAATAAAATACCACTACAAATAAGGGAATAAATTTTTCCCTTATTTGTAGTGGTATTTTATTAAAGTACATATTTAAATAATTTAACCCAAACAATAGTAGTGTTCGCAATTTTTAAAACATTTTTAATCATATTTATAAAATTATTGCACTGCTCTAGGCCTTAACGTAATTACTCGATACGCGCGCACTATTTGTACATTATACATATGATAGTACTAGCAATATAATACTACTACTCGGTTCTCTCTGCCTACCCCGCTAGGGAAGTGGCATCAAGTTTAGTTAGTTAGTACTAGCAATTGTCCGCGGTTTAACCCACGTAGTTCCCGTGGGAACACGGGGATATAATATATTGTAAAGTAGCTTTCTTTTTTTAAAAGAATTTTTATAATCGGTCCAAGGAGAATAAGCTCCTTTAACCACTTCTAGGCAAGATATTTTTATTAACTTTATCAAATGGAACATAAATGAAACCAAAAATAATAGAAACAATATATTATTGAACAATATTTTGTAGACTAGTACAAAAATAGCCAAAGCTAAAGCACTGAGCAAATTTTTTGTGACTTAAAAATAGTAAATAAAATATACATATAAATTTCTTAATTCTCATAATATACAATACAGTCAATATGTATAAGTATCCTGTACAATAAAATATGTATAGTGACAACATTCTTTCATATTCTTGTCGTAGGCATTTTGCACTATGTGCATAAAAATTGTGGCAATTATAACTAAATATGGTGCGTAAACTGTTTTGGACCTATATTGTCATTGGAATTCTTATATCTGATCTCCTTAATCGTTAACTGTTTTCCTTGATGTATTCTCTGAAGATGGCTTCTCATGTCATAGGATCTTGAAAATGATCGAAGACACACAGGGCATTGAGTCTTTCCAGCATGAGAGTCTTTGTGCAATGTAAGAGATGTGGGATGCTTGAATCCTTTTGGACACAACTGGCATCGGAACTTTGCTAAGTCTGATTCTGAAAAAGAATAAACACAATCACATTCAAATAATACCTATAAAAACAACTAAAAAGCAAAATTAAAATATTCACAAGATAAATAATAATAGATATATCAGTAAAAATGTTAACAAATCTTATAAAAATAATATTGTATTGGTATCATTACATATCTTATGTGATTCATACACACAATAACACATCCTATTCTGTTGAAAACAAATCTGATAAAGCCTGATTAAATTTTGATTTTGCTACAAAATGTGGCCCATAGACTATATACATAATGTCATAAATATTCATATTAAATCTATCAATCATAATTAGAAAGTATTTATTCATACACTCTGGAATTAGGTGAAAATAATTTTTCTTTTACATATATACACTAATTTGGGTCAGAGGGTAGTTGTAGTTAACAACCACTTACAAAAATTATATCATAAAAAATTATAAGAAATCTAATCTTGTCTATTACTATAAAGAAACAAAATATTTGGTCAGAGGGTAGCCTTAGCCATACCTGAATTGCTTTTTTCAGATAAGTCTTCAACAGATGTAGACTGATTGTCTACTTGCATTTCTTCATTAGTTGCAGGCAGTACCGGCTTCACTTTTGTACTTTCATCAACTTTCGAAAATTCCGGTTTAACATTGTCAATTTCTTGTGATGATGTCTCTGCTACTGATTGAACTGCACTCGGTTGGGCAGGGTACTCTTCTTGAGTACTTTGAAAGGTGGCCAAATTAATGGGCTCATCTGATAACACAGGCACAATATCTTCTGGAACTCTATTCGACTTTGAGCTTAAGTCTAAAGTATTATCAGTCATTCTCAATTGGGGTTTAACTGACTCATCCTCCACATTATCTGTTAAACCCTTAACCTCTAAAAGCTCTGCAGTGATTAGAAAAGATTCCAACTGCTCTTGGAAAATATTAACTTCTCCATGGTACATGAAATTGATTATTGCGTTAAGATCTTCATACTTGAAATTTCTAAATATTATCACAGGATGCTGGCAAGGATTCTCTTTGAAAATTTGTTTGAAATAGTTGCTGCAAGCGGACAATAACATTCTATGGGCTCTAATTTTACCACCATCACAACACAGGGTTACATCAACCAAATCGTTTTCGAAACGAAGCACATTGAACGCTTCTGTCACGTGGGTAACGTAATTGTTCCAGCGTAAGGAAAATTGCGGTGCATTATTCATTATATTGCTAAATAAAACTTTCGTTTATGAAAAAATAAGAAACTTTTACAAAATAAATTAAACGAGGAAGGAAGTCAAACCTAAAACCCTCTATTTTTGACATGAACACTGACAACTACTGACATATAATTTAGTGTACAAATACTGACATTATATTTTTTAATAAAATGAACACCCTAAAGCAACTCCCATACAACTCTACAAGCCAAATGGGCTAAATAGGCATGATTGCAGCTGTATTATAAATCGGATCATGGATTTGTGATAGTGAAGCAAACCACCGTGACCAGTGGTAAGTAGCTCAATGATAAGAACACGTGTCTCAGATCCTAGGGGTTCGGGTACAAACCTGGGCATGTACCTTAATTTTTTTTTAAACCTATGTACGTATTTATGTCACTAGCTCAACGGTAAAAGAAAATATCGTGATGGAACTTGCAAATTCCAACAACTATCTATGTGTAACCATGATCTAAATTGTCTTGATCCCTATCTGCGGGTCACGAAGGTCAGATAGCCAGTCACTTCAATAGTTCAATATAATTTGCAAACTCGCTGAAACATGATTCATTATAATCTAAATCATATCTCAATTTTCCCTTATTAAAATTCATCAAGGCTCATTGTTCCTTACATAGAATCCTTGTACTTAGTCCACCACCACTAGCATTCCTTATGAGAATACAATAGGTGGGCAATTGTGTGCGTTTGAAATGCAGCGAATGGTCCAGACATAGCATTGAATAAATATTGACTATTGACATTGCTTTTGACACACGTCAACTTCTTCAGAAGAAGTCACTGTTGACCACAGACGAGTAATGTTGACAGTTATATAAATGAGAAGAAGTTCTTCTCATTCTTCTGTGCTTCTATCCAGTGTTACCAACCCTACTGTTTTAACAGTAGATTTGCTGTTTTCACATTAACGCCCCTGTTTTCTGTTTCATTCCTAATTTTTACTGTTTTCCTATTAGCGTCCTGCGCCACCTATTACACTATGCGAATATTTTTGGATAACAACCTAAATGTATAGTTATAAAATATACCACAATGAAACTAAATTATCTGCTCTTGTCGGAATTCGAGGGAATTTCCCAACCAAAAGGAAAATGAGTCTGAAAATATTGAAGATGAGGCAATTGAGAATGAAAGTGGAGAATAATTTTAATTTGATTTTTGTTTTTGTTATGTTGTTTTGTGATCAATATTATGATATAACGATGTATGTTAGTCCTGGTAACTAGTAAAAGTAGGTAATTGTTTTAATTATAGACCAATTTTCCCCACGAAGGGTAGAAAATTGATATTTCGGGTCTTGCCGTAGGCCTGACCACTGAGATTACCTCTTCTATTTACGGTCACGAAGTGGGTGTGTTGCCATTACCTATCCCTTTCCTACTCAAGCTAACCTTCTTATCACTGTCTCTTTCTTTCTGTGCATCGCAGGGCACGGCGGCAAGAGGCGGAACGCGCTGCTCGTTTGCTTCAGTACATATCAGCCGGCAAGTAATTGCCTTGGTCAGGCCTACGGCAAGACCCGAAATATCAATTTTCTACCCTTCGTGGGGAAAATTGGTCTATTTCGGCTCTGTGCCTACGGCCTGACCACTGAGATGTGTCTTCATTCTGCCGGCGTATTAAATCTATAACGGCACAGCAGCGTACTGTGATAGAATTTCAGAGATAGGCGTTGTTAGTACCTATATTAACGTACTTAGTACGTAAGTAGTTAGGAAATTTATAATAGTTAATTGAAAAGGTTAATATTCATTAAATCAAATTTAATTTATTATAACTCTTATTTTTATAATTGTTACATACTTACTAATCAACAATCTTACTTTAACAATTTATATTTGTTTAATTTAAAGCTTATGCCTCTGTCCGCAGGCAAATTACATGATAATAATACTTTAAATATGTATCACGAACATATTTTAATAATTTAAATGAGATTTTCTAACCGTCTAATTTAATAAATTATCAGACTTTTGACATATTAATAATTTAAATTATTCATATTGGATCATGAGAATTATTTTTATAATCAGAGTGGTTCAAAAGTATCAGTTATAGTAATATTAGTCTCATTTTTATTCAAAGATATCGTTGATCTATCAACTTAGTAGTAACTGTAGTAATGTTTGAATACATTATCTGGGCCCTGCCAATTTCCTTTCTTCAGGACTTCATCCAACGGTATACAACTATTGAGTCTAAATGTTGTCACTGCCGAGCGCGTACTGCCCGGTCCTGCTTCGATTCCCGCTGATCTCAAAGCTGTCCGCACCCAACCAGCAATTACTGACCTTGATGCTGGCCCAGTCTTTCCTCGTGTAGTGATAAATAAAAATGGAATCATTTGATAATTGGCGTGTCTTCTTTGATATGATATATCAAGGTATTGTTTAAGCCAGTGTACAATATCCCATATTTTTTCGGTATTTCTCAGTAATTTCCAACCAGATTGTAAATGTAAGGATCTATCCGTTTTTGATCCAAATTGAGGCCAGAAAATGACTTCATCCTCTTTTAGTGTCAGATAGTCCTCATCAATCCTGAGGAGTGTCAAGTCATGCACCCTTCTTCCTGACGATAAGAGCAGAAGTATTGCCAAGTGTCTTGATACTTGAAACAATATGTTTGGATCTGGGGGATTATTTTTTATCCACATTAGCAACTTATTTATATGCCATATTTTTGCTCGAGGTGTTTGAGGATACGAGTTTGAGATCCCTTTCAGAATATGCTTGATTAAGGGGTTGCTAGATAATTTGTCAGCATTCAGAGGGTTTGAAAATGTAGCAATGGTTGATTTGTGTAGACAGATCGTTCCATAGGACAATTTTCTCTTGTAATATAGGAAACAAAGATATCGAGCTACCTCTGTAGGGTTTGGATCATTTACCGAAATTTTCTTTTCTGTAGCCCACTGGCACCAACTCTTCCACGCTGCCGAGTAGGTGTTAAGAGACGATTTTCGCCATGAGGTTTTTAGTATTTGTCTTTCGTCAGATGACCAATCCTTAACTAAGTTGGTCCACCCCGTATTTTCCATACTTCCGATAATAAATTCTGAATCTGGAGAGCTGGATTGGTTTGAAGGTCTATGTTCCAGTTTATTCCCAGGACAGTTATTTCTTATGTCCGTTGTAGTTCCAATTTCTCTCAGTATATTTTGAGACCCAGGGTTGGGAGAGTCCTTACAACAAAGGTGACCTATTTTCTTAGTTCCGAGGCGTTCTGATTTACCATTAGGAAATCGTCCAGATAGACGACCAGGCGTATGTACTGTTTTCTGAGTAAATGGGCTATCCAGTTTTATATTTTTTCAAATGTTTGAGGCCTTAGCCCGAAAGGAAGGGCGTAGGTTTTGTTGTAGTGCCTTGCTAGGTAGCGCCAATGTCTCTTTATTACTTGTACGTGGTAGTATGCTAGTGACAGGTCTATCTTTGTTATGTATTCTCCTCTTTGTAGAAAGTATTGTAGTTTCGGATGGTTTATATCGGAATAATATAATCGGAATCTTTTCTGATTGATGTACCCGTTCAGCCTTTTTAGATTGAAAATAGTTCTCAACCTTCCGTCTGACTTCAGTGCTAGGTACATCTTTGAGAGAAAGGCAGTGGTCAAATTTTGTCTTAAATTTTTTTGTTGGATCATTTCCACGATTTTCCTGTCCATGTTTAAGAATGGCGGAGTACTTAAGCTTTTCAGTATTTCTTTGGTGAATAAGGTTATTGGTGGTTTTCTCGCGAACGGAATGATATAACCACTTATGATGCTCGTGATGGCTCTTGGTGCTCCTAACTTCTTCCAGGCGAATAGGTGTTCGGTTAATTGTTCCGCTCGAAAGCTGTTGCAGTCAAAGGTAACGTTTCTGCTCCCCTCCCCTTCTATCTTTAAAACTGTTTCGCTTTTCCTCCCTTAGTGTTTGATATTTCGCGGGTCGCTGTTTGATCTCAGTTTTATTAACCTTGCTTTTGACTCCTTGAAGGAATCTCCTTCTAAAATCTTGGGGTTGTTTTGGTTTATTTTCTTTATCTGCATAGTTCGAAAAATGCCGCCGGGGAGGCGGAGCAATTTTGGAAATACCGTTAGTTTTAATTGCCTCTTGTAATTTGTCTTCATCCCACAGATGCGTACCTGAAAAGAAATACCACCCGTATTTCTTTTAGAACCGAATGGTAAGAGTAATTTTTTGGTTCATGTAATTTTCGCCGAGACTCAATTATTTCCGAACGTTTACCACAAGTGTATAGAAGCAAATCGTCCGATATTGCCCGAAATTCGCTATCTGATGTTAACATCGTCTTTAGGCTGTCTGTGGCCTCTGGATGCTGTTCTGCTACTCTTTGTAGGGTCTCCTGTACTTTTAGTCTTTGTCTCAGAAGGCCATGGGTTATTGTTCCGAATGCCGAATCGCACTTCCCCAAGAGGTACTTTAGCTGGCTAGGATAGTGTTGGTACAGCGTAGGGTTAACCTTTAGGCAATGGAAAACAGGTGAGGCCTGAAGCTTCTTCTGAGATTCAACGTATCGAATTCTATTCCACGACGGTTCCCCTAATCTATGGCACTTTAAGCCTTGTTCCTCTATAGTTGGTTCGGCTCTGGATATGGTAGGCTCACTTTCTTTAGTGAGAGGTGAGAAAATATCCCAGTTATTATGTTTTGTTGGTTTACAACCGTCAGATGTTAAATTAAGCACGGGACTAGGTGCTCTCCAACTCGACTTTTCGGGCTCGATTTCATTTTCCCTATTTGTGGACATCATTTCAAACAGGTTTTCAATCATGCCCTCCATGCGGTTTAGCCTCGATTCGAGAGGGTTTTCTTTTGTTACGAACGAGGAATGTGGCGAGAATTCATAAGAACCTCTGTCAGAGGGCGAACGAGAAACACCTCTCCGAGATCTTAGTCGGGATGGGCTTCCTTCTGAAGATGAGACTTGTCTAATTCTCTTTCGTTGCTTATGCTTTTTGGATCGTGACTCAGAGTTGGACAGCGAATGACTTTCCAGTCTTGTACAGACGAGCCACGTAGTTTCGATGCTATATGGTTCGGGTTGGTTATTAAAGCCCTGCAGATGTCCCAATCCAAAAGCTTAAGTTTCATATTTTTGTATGATTTTTCACCTATAGAACTTGTATTAGGATAGAACGCCTGAACCAATTCAACCGATGGAATTGCGTATCTTATCTTGTTCAATACCCTATGGTCAATTTTTCTGCCCAAAAGTTCTTCCTTGGACCAGTCGACGACTTTCCAATCTCTCCAACCATTTGGCAGACTTCTTTCAATTATTATCTTAACTCTGTCCAAAACCTCTTCGTCCCTTCATCCTCGCAGTTTCTTGAAAATAGTTCGCCCAGTGTGATGAAGTTTTGGGAGTTCGCCATCTACCGGTCAAAAGATAACGTGGTTAGATTGTCTGACAGACTCTAGGTGTATAATTATAGCCAATCCAAGGTCCAACTAAGTTTTAGATCCGGTCGGACCTGATTTTGGGTCCGATCGGTTCGGATCCCGGATAAGGTCCCGCCTTAGTGGAATTATCGGGTCGATTATTTGACACGCTCGGACGGACTACTTGGGTCGGTAGGGCCGAGTTCTAGGACCGGTCGGACCAAATTCTTGAACCGGTCGGACCAAATTCTTGGACCGGTCGTACCAAATTTTTGGACCGGTCGGACCAAATTCTTGGACCGGTCGGACCAAATTCTTGGACCGGTCGGACCGAATTGTTGACCTGGTCGGGCCGAATTCCTGATCCGAACGGGCCGATTTCTTGGTACGGTCGTGCCAAATCCCAGATCACTCTGAGATCGGCCCCGCTTCGGCAACTACCGTCTGGGCATAGAACCCGAGATCGGTGTTTTGAGAATGCGATCATGGCTGTCTGGGCTTGCCCCGAGATCAGGATAATTCTTTGCGCGTATTCATCATAGTTTAGAAAATATAACCTGCATCTGGTTTAGAACCGAGATAACCAGGCAATAAAAATATTCTTGAGCAATCCTCTGGAGAAAACCTATGATGGAACCTAAAAATTTCTTACCGTAATTTGGTTTTTGTATTTTTACGAACGTTATCACTGTTTTAAAACTCTTTCAATTTTTTTTGCAACACACCATTCGCTTGCGTAAACAAAAGCGTACTGAAGCAAACGAGCAGCGCGTTCCGCCTCTTGCCGCCGTGCCCTGCGATGCACAGAAAGAAAGAGACAGTGATAAGAAGGTTAGCTTGAGTAGGAAAGGGATAGGTAATGGCAACACACCCACTTCGTGACCGTAAATAGAAGAGGTAATCTCAGTGGTCAGGCCGTAGGCACAGAGCCGAAATATAAGGAAAGTATGATACATACATAACTTTACGCCTATAATCCCTGAAGGGGTAAGCAGAGCCAAAGAGGCAGCATGCCCCTACAACCACATTCAGCCAAAAATAAAGCCGGGCTGGGTTAGAAGGAAAATTGTGAAATAGTAGTAACAAGCGGCTAACTTGTCGCCTACACAATCACACAACCAAAACGCGATATACTATTAGTCGCCTTTTACGACATGCTAGGCAAGAACCACAGTTGGCATATTCTTTTTAAGTCTACCAACATGGGACAGTGGTCTGGGTTGGATGGAAAGCTGTGAAAAAGGAAAAGCTTTTTTCACTTTACCTACTGTTTTCTCCTGTTTTTTTACTGGTGAGCTGCTGTTTTTAAATTTTTTGGGGTTGGCAACACTGCTTCTAACTATCCACAGACGAGTGTAACTATCACATTTTTACATACTCGTCTGTGCATGTATTCTTTTCATTACTCGTCTGTGATGTATTCGTAATTTTTAATTCGTAATTAATAATTTTTCTAGGCGTTTATAACAGTATAATAAATTGTTAATATTCAACAACTTCAAGCTATACATATATTGAATTTATCTATTTTCAAAGATTTGTTTAGCCTCAAAAAATGGTAAATGTTTTGTTCTTTTACATTTTAATTAATTATTTATACCTTGCTATAATTCTATCAATGAGAATAACTTTACATGTTAATCAAACTTTTGTTCCTATAACAGCACGGTCGTGTAAAAGTTCGAACCACTGAAGAGGAATTGGCAAGAAAAGCAAAGGAACGCCAGGAAAAATTAAAAAAATTTAAGTATGCTATGCAAAAGATACAGAACAAGGTATGAACTCAATAAAAATCCTTTTATTTGAATGTGTATTTGTTTTCACTCATACATCATGCTTGGGAACATGTGCTGTCTTTATGGACTGGTCAACTTTTGCTTTATACTGTACATTTTGATATAAAAAGGTGTATAAACAATTGACCTCATAAATTCACTATTTTAAATTAATTATTCATTACTTCTAACTTTCAGCAGATACATCGCTTTATTATTATTATAATTTTGTTGAAGAGTTTATATATTTATTCATTTCCAGAGGAAGCAGGCAGAACTTGATAAAGAGCTACTCGAACTAATTGGAAATGTATTGACATCAAATCCAGATATCTATACACTCTGGAATATGAGAAGAGAAACCTTTGTGATTTTTGCGTAAGATAAAATCTATTATATTCTGTAAGCCTTACATAATAATTGGGTGCATTTATGTACATGCATAGGTTTGTGATGATTACAAACAATATTGACAGGGTTGTTCACAACCTTGTAACTATCAATATGTGCACAACAATACTATTTTACTTATTGTATCTTACAGTAAGGATGAAGCCATGCAAGAAGAGATGTCAAAGTTATATGATGCTGAGTTGCAATTAACTGAATATTGTTTAAAAATAAATCCAAAGTCCTACTGCGCATGGCACCAGCGTGAGTGGGTTCTTACAACTAGACCAGATCCCAACTGGGCCGAAGAACTTGCTGTATGTAATAAGTACTTGAAGTTGGATGAAAGGAACTGTTAGTAGACATCTTTAGTTTTTTTTTTAATTTTTTTTTCTTAGTTTTTTTTTAAATGGTAATTAATTATTATTTATTATAAGAATAATCCTAAAAATAAACTTATTTTTGATGTGCTTTCTCTTTTACTTCTGTAACAGAATATAATTTTAGTTTAATTTTAAATTTATGGACTTTTCTGACATGGATCTAAGGGCTTTTGTTATTATATATTTCAGTTCATACATGGGATTATAGAAGATTTGTAGTTAGTCAATGCAAACCACCATTGAAAGACGAATTTGATTTTACAACAGAAAAGTTACATGACAACTTTTCCAACTATTCAGCTTGGCATTATAGAAGTAAAATGCTTGTGGCATTATACCCTGATGTAGAAGGTGAGTGTATTGGTACTGTTATTTTATCATCACAACTGATATGATTATTTTTCTTTTAGGATTTTTTTAAGTACCAGTTATTATAGAAAATCTATATAAATCACATTGTATCTTTTTTTCAATCACAATTTAACAATAAGAGCTCACATGTCCCATGTTGGTCTAGGACTTAAAAATAATGTGCCAACTGTGTTTCTTGCCTAGCATGTTGTAAAAGGCGACTAATGGTATATCGGGTTTTGGTTATTTGATTGTGTAGGTAACAAGCTAACTACTTTTTCACAATTTTCTATCTAACCCAGCCCAGTTTTATTTTTGGCTGAATGTGGTTAAAGAGGCTAGCTGCCCTTTTGACTCTGTCTACTCCTTTGGGGATTACATTTTGATTTGTTATGTATGTAATTATGTATATTTTTCTAGGAGGGAGACCCATTGAAGATGGCCACCACAAACATGAGCTGAAAATGGTTCAGAGTGCTGCTTTTACAGATCCAGATGATACTAGTGCGTGGTTTTACCAAAGATGGTTATTAGGTGAATACATGTTTTACTGCATACTCTGTTAAAATTTTAAAACATTTTTCCTCAATAAAATTTCTGCTACTACATACATGTATTTTTCAGGTGCTGTAAAGAATGATGTCAATTTGGTCCTAGCTACTGTTACTCCAACAAAGACATCTGTAGCATTTAACCAACATGTCTCAAAAGAGTATGTGTCTAACAATATACATTTTATAATTAATGGTGTGACAATAAATGGTAGCTGGCTATCGTGTACTGGAAACCAGTATGATAATTTATGGATTTTTAAACATAGCAAAACATTATCAGATGATCTGGACATAAAGGTAAGCCTTATTCAATTTTCTTGAGAAAGGAATACTCTATTTTTAACCAACTTCAAAAAAATAGAGAATTTGACTGAATTTTTTTTTTATATGCTCTTTATTATGTTAGTTTTGATGTTACAGGTAGAATATGATGTTGACAATGTGAAAAAACTGTTATCATGTATTATGGTATTACCATCTATGTATATTGGAAAAAATGAAATATGTTTCCAGAACCAATATTCTAAACCTGTGATAAAAGAATTAAAGTCTCAATTAGAAGCGTGTCGACAGTTGCTAGCTTTAGAACCCGATAACAAATGTAAGTACATCAAATTAACACTATAAACATAACTACTACACAGCTTTACCCACAGAGATTATTCCAAATAGGCTGATCACAGTTAATATTTTTTAAGACATAAATAATTTTTATATAAATATTTGGCATTAAATAAAGAAGTCATTTGTCCCATGTTGGTCGGGGACTAAAGCTATCTATTTTTAACCAACTTCAAAAAAATGAGGTTCTCAATTCGACTTAATTTTTCTTATCACCACTTCTGGCGGTATATTTTGTAATATACTAGGTAGACTATAATTACACCTTTTTCTAAAGTATATCAATTAAGATATTTCATTAAGTACAGAATTTTCTTTTATCTCATGTGTTAATTGACAATATTTTTATTTCAGGGACACTACTTACAACAACAATATTTCTTTACTGTATCAATGCGAAAGATTACCACAGTGAGGTTTTAGAGAATTTGCGAGAATTGAAAAATTTAGACAAATTGCGCGTGGGATACTATGACGATTTAAAATCCAAATGGTGCATTGAAAACCAATTGTATGAGGATTACAAAAATAACAGTCTTTGTTTTAAAATCTCATTCAGTGAGAAAGTAACGAGACTTCCTCATCTTCAATTCTATAGTTACTGTGATACTGTAGATTTATCTAATCAGAATTTAACATCAAATGTGCTGCCTTCATTGATTGTTCTACAACATTGCAAGGTAAATAAATAAATAAATTCTTAAGACTGACACTCCAATTCCCTAGTCCCAAACTAAGCTTATGCTTGTGCTATGGATACTAGGTGAACAGATAAACATTCTTAAATATGTTTATTAATATCCATGACTCGAGTACAAATGTCCATGTTCATCACACGAAACATTTGCCCCTAGCGGGATTCGAACTCGCGACTCTTGGTTTCGTGGCCAGGGTCTCTGACCACTGACCAACGAGCCAGATATTTGCCAAATATTGTTATTAAGTTTACTTATACTCAAACAAATTTTGTGTGGTATAAAATATATTTTATTATTTTCAGAACTTATCGCTTAAAAGTAACAAGTTAACAACTTTAAAAGGATTCCCAAATTTGGCCTTGGAAACCTTAGATATACAAGGTAATGACTTGGATATCACTGAAGTGGAGTTGTTGAAGGAAAAATTAAAGTGCAATATAATTTTTTGATAAGAGGATAGTCCTAAACATGTATTTTTTTTTTGTAATAGAATAATAACCTTTACATTCACATAACTATATAGCGCTGTACAATTTAATTACGTATTATACATGTGATATTGTACAATTGTATTTCCTATAAAAATATTTTTGTAACAAAATAGGTCCATCAAAAGATATGGTAAAATAAAGTTATACAAATATGTATTCGAAAGTACATTAAAACCCAATGAATCAACATAATACAAGACCAAAGTTGTACTGATTTATTGTCGTCTTCTATGTATTGACAAGGACTTACTTAATAATGAAGGACTACCATTAATACTTATGGTAACTAAGATGCACAATTTACATACATGGTATTCATATTATACTTACAGGATACCATTATGTATATACTACATAGTAATGAATGATGAATATATAATATATACATAAGTATTGTATCGTTTTACTGGTGCCAAGTGTGCCAAGTGAAGTTATTTGACAAATACAGTAATTTAAATTAAAAAGGCTTGGTGTATTTAGTTACACTAGGCATCTCAAGGTAAGTAGTAAATTACCTAATTCATTTTCCTTCTGATTTAATCCTTATACATCGGATCGGTTCGCATATACATAGATTGTATTAGTATTTAATATAATATAGATGTTTTTTGTTGGTTAATGAATACCTGAAAACCTCTTGATTTATACTGAAAGTTAGTTATCTATAGTGAAGAGTAAACCTAGAAGATAGACGGAAAAGTTGCACATTAACTACAGTGTTGTATTTCATGTAGTCATACTTACTAATTAAATAAATGACCTGCTAAAAAGACACATTCTGACCAATAACAAATATATTATATTAGCTACTTTCATATTAGGCAATTTACACAATCTATGAAATCAAGAAAATGTGACTTGTTTTAAACATTGGCCTATTTTTAAGTAAGGCCTGTTTTTTTGACAGTCGCTTAACAGATATGAGTCAAATGAACTACATTATGGCTGATTTTATAAAATAATATAATAACATCACCTCTATATTGAATTACATCACAAATTGGTGTCTTTATATTTTATTGAGAAAATTCTACAGCCATGAGAAGGATAATGTTAGCCTAAAGCCACATGATCAGTCTGATCAAACTGTTGCCAAATATTCTTCATACTAAGTTTCATCAATAAGTGAGTCAATCATTTTGATCAGACTGATAAACTGACCTGATTGTTGTTGATGGCAAATCAAGTGTGTATCCTTGCTTTGACATTTATATGTGTTATATGTAAATAAGCTTACATTATGTAGTCTTGTGAAGAACACAATGTGTATTTTTAGTATTTGAACACACAGATGCATATTTTTTTAATATTTGTGCTGCAGTGCTAATTTGGAAAAATGCGCAACCACTAACACTGCCCTTATCACAAAGCATCTTGTTCTATGCTAGAATCTGACTGCCTAAATGAATATTAGAATTCAAGCACAATCTTTCACAAATCTTTGATTTGTGATTGTAACTCTTTTATAAAATGACATGCTTAAATGTACATCACAATTATAATGTATTGCTATTCAAAGTACCTCTAAATAAACCAAATGTTGTAATAATTATACTATTTTATTTGTACCGCAGTTTCTTATCCTACCATATGGAGAGATTAGTTAAATGAAGTATTACTTCACTTACAGATTTCATTAATATATTGTAATCTGTAAACAATGTCCCACAATTCTCACACAAAATTCCTGGTTTCTTTGAACTGGTTACCAAATTAACATTATCAATGTCAATTATAGCCCCTTTGCTAGTTTTGTAGGATTTGTTGATTGGTTTTACATGATTTGCCACCATTTGCCATAAATCATCATCATCAGAATCACTTAAAAAATTGTTATAGTTTGTTTCTTCATCATCATAACCATTGTTAGTACTTCTATAATCCTTGTCATTCAATTTTGAATTGTTAATTGAATGTTGGTATTTGGTACATATTTTATGAACATCATCAGCGTCTAATTTTTGTAAATTCCTATCATTACATTTTATACAACATTTAAATAAATCACCTTGTTTGATACCTATGTTAAGGGCATTAAATACCATTTCTAATTGGTCTCTGACAATCCCTTTACTTACAGTTATTATGGAAGTCTGTGGAAAATCATTGTTTGGTGAGCCCCTGTACCGTGTCAATACAATAATGCGATCTTCAGATGTCGCTAAATTTATCACGTCACACCACAACATGGTTTCTGGCATCAGAGTTGTGTCTATTCCACAGTATCTTAAGTAAGCTATTAAATGTGATAACTTTGGTTCAACTAGCAACTTTACTTCATCAGTTGTTTTGACCTGTAAATTCTGCATAAATGCCTGTTGTCTTTCATGGACCTTAACTTTTTTTAAAGGTTTCTTTTTAGGTTCTTGCATTGCACTATTGCAAATTTCTTCAAAATTAATGCCTTGCTCTAAACATCTTTTCTGAAGAAAATTATATATTTGTATTAAAACATAAGCATCTAGGGCAGCATATTCAATTTGCGTTTTTCTAAGAGGTCTTAGTTCCCAGTTAGAACATTGTTCTGCTTTTTCAAGTGGCAATCCAAAACATGATTGCACTAGATTACTTAGGCTATTACCAGTATTTTCATCACTTACTGCTACAGTGAGACCACTGTTTAGTAAATTTTTCCACAAAGTACACAAGTCTAACAGTCCTTCTCCTTTGACTTTAATATTTCCTAATCCAGCAACTGATGTTTTCATTTCTTTTAAATCTTGTTCAAGACCAAAACCTAGCTTTATTATTTCAGCATTATCTAAAAAGGATTTATAGAAGGTATACCAGAAACTTGAATAAGATTGGCTGTTTAACAATAGTGCATCAATCAGGTAAACATTATCTTGGGTTGCTACTTGAATTAGCGCAACTTGAGATTGTTTCGCCCCAAATGATGGTTTCCATTCACAATCAATACTTACAAGAGTACAGTCAGCCAACAATGACATCAAGTCATAAAATTTCTCACCTGTGTCAACTAATACTATGTGCTCCTCAGATAAACTTAGCTTATAATAATTAGGGGTGCAATTCTCTACACTATCCCAGTTTTCCTCTTCTGGTGCTTCTGCTGCGTCTTGCAAGGACATTTCCCTTAATGCCAAGGGCAAGTTGTCATCAGGTAATTTCAAGTAGTCTGCCCATTTGCGGGCTTCATTCTTGTCATAATCTACCAACATATCAATGAACTCCATAGCAGAGCCTTCATTTTGCCTGAGCGAGTCTTTGACTAAGTCATCCCATACAGATGAACTTACATTGTGTTCTTGATATTTCTGATGGATTAAATATCTTAGACCACCAGTTGTGCGGTTTTTGCTCAGATTTTTACAAGTCTCTATTGGAATATTAAATTTATTGCAAAGTCTTGCTACTAGTTTTCCAAGAGGCTTGTAATGTATTTTATCATATTTTATATGACAAATTTTGTTGTCTTCTATATATTTATAGGCGAATTCTTTGAGATTAAAACTTTTGTCAAGTAAGTTGTCCAAGAACAGTAGGAGTTTCAGTACTTGACTTGGGCATTCTGACAGATACTCATCAATTAAATTAGTCTTATCTTGTAGAATCAAAGGGAAAAGCAAATTCTCCACAGGAATGTCTTCAGATAAATCCATTGCAATGACCACTTGAGATGCCAATTTACAATTGTCTTTTTTAATCATATCCTTTACAATTGGAATAATAACATTTTTTATTGTGCAAATATTATAGGTTTTTACAAGTATATTGAGAAATTGATTGCTTCTTTGTTGTGTGGCTATGTGAAATGCTGGTAGTTTGAAAGAATCGTCTGGTACCACACCATTGTTCAGTGCCCATTTTTGAAGGGTTTCTATTATAAAAAATGGTAAGCTCTTTGGTTTACAATCTTTGACATCCTCACTTTTGATCACAAACACCAAAGCAACTCTAAATGGGTCTAATACATTTTGAAAAAATAATCCGATGTGGTTTTCGAGTGCTACGCTTTTTTTCCATGTTTTCCAGGTCACTCGTAATTGTTGATACCAGATTGTTGTATTCTCGTCCAAGTCTACATTCAATCCCAGAGCACGTAAAGAATCTTCTACTGATGGTACGATCTTAATAGATTGATTCTTTTCAACGAGTTGGTTCAAATCGGTCTTACTCATCGCGAAGGCTTCACGTGACTTATGTAGTCACAAAATAAGCTCTAAGGCATTAGCTCGTCAAATTGTCTTTAATTCAGCAAAGAAGTTAGTTGATCAACATATAAAATAAATCAACACCGAAAACCAACCACAAAAGCCATATGCCAAAATATGACATTTACGACCAATGTCACAGACGAGGAATGTAATTACAAGTGACATTTGCTGCCAAGTGACAGTTGTTATCAAAAAAAAAACTATCAAAAAGACAGACAAAGAGATTAAAAAATTTTACGAAGTTTATTTTATTGTACTAAATAAGCTTAATAATAATTTTATTTATAGTTATTAAATCTATTAAAATTTAATACTGACTTGTTGTTATTGATGGCTTCTATCCAAAAAAAGGCAAAAAAATAAACGATAATATTATGCAAAACCGGGAAAAGGGCAAAAGGATAATGATGATTATGCAAAAGTGAATTTACGCCTAAATAATACAATAACGTAAAAAAGGAAAGTTAGTCAGCGTAAAAAAGTGCATCGCTCTTTTTGTGTTTATCTATAAAATGTAAACGCTAAATGAAAATGTATTTGTTTAATTTAGAATTTATATTTGATAGCTTAGATTAGAGATTTGTTCTTTAATCTGAGTTTGATAGATAGATATTTAAATAAATAAAGATAATAACAAATATATGATCATAGACTACATGTATGTAGTACATACAAGATTAGATGTAAAGTGTACTTTTAAGGCGTAGACAGATGTTTTAAGGGCGGCCTCTATTTTTTTTTTTATATATGACAGCTGACAACACCAATTGTGACAGGCGTGACAGTGCGTTGTTGAATGGATTGAAATTTGCTGACTTGTGATTTAGTTTTGTGGATTGTTTTGCCAAATTTTATTCAATAAATTATTATTAATAGCTAAATATTTAAGAAGAAAGAAAAATGGAGCTATCAGCAGAAGGTAAAACTCCTGAATACATGGCCTTAGCCAGTATCAAGTTCAAGCTGAGTTTGCCCGAACTAAAAGACAATCCCCAGCTTAAAGAACAGCTCTTTCAAGGCATAAAAGCGGGTCACATGGCCCCATATTACAAAGAAGTATGCACGGATTTAGGCTGGCCATTCGACCAGAAGTTGTACGATGAGATGACAAAAGAGAACCAGGATAGGTTAGCTAAATTTGAAGAGGATGACTCTGAAACTCCAGTTTGGCAGGATCGGTATGTTTTTTTTTCCAATATTTTTTTAAGATTCAACAATTTTTTTTTTTAAAGTCAACCATTGTAAGTATATAATGTATAATGATCTAGTATTCTTTGCTTTAAATTTTTGAAGAGATCATGCAAACATCCAGGAAAAATTACAGTTATGGTTGAGACATAGTAAAAGCTGTGGATGCTAGCTTCATTCGTAGAGCTTAATTTTATATATAATTATAGAATCTATTAAGATTTGATACTGAGTTTGTTTTTAATAAAATTTATTCATATTGCTTTGTTGTCTTTATGTATAGTCAATAGTTCCCTACCTATACAGATAACAGATCAAAAATATAGACATTATAAAAGTTTTTTTTGATATATATAAATTCAGTATATGTGGCACTTGGTATTGTTGGGATGAATGCCATAAACTAATTGTTATTAGTTTTATGGCCAGAATACTGTTACGAAATTGAGAATTTAAGAAATTTTGAGTGTTTAAAATGGTAATATTAATAAGTATTAATAATGCTTATTTCAAAAAGTACTATGTATTTTCAGACTGGACTACCTCTGCTCCATTGGTGACAAAGAAGCAGCTACAGCATTAGCCACAACCAAGTATGAAGATGCAACCCTCACCACTAACAGGCGTCTCGATGCCATATTTGCATTGTTCAGAATTGCATACTTCCATGGGTGCAATGTCAAAGAGATGGGCAAGGCTATAAATAAGGTATTATATGCTATAAATAACCATGACTTTGCTAGTGGGATACACCATCCCTAGTATAGGTTTAATCATGATCCTAGATTAAGGTAATTAATTATCATCTGACCAGTTGGAACATATTTTAATTTGGGAATATCTTACACATATTCTAAAGGGTAAAGTTTTTTTAGTTTGTCACAACAAAAAAAAAGAATTAGCTGATCTAGTTTTACATCAGAGGTTATATAAAGTTGTTTCTGCAAGCAAAAATTAGGAAAAAACTTAGTGCTTGATGACATGTTATATAATTTCAGGCACATGAACTGGTTGACAAGGGTGGCGACTGGCGCTCAAGGAACAAGCTGAAGGCATATGAGGCGATATACTGCCTTGCAGTTCGGGACTACAGTCATGCTGCTGATCTCTTCATTGATTGTGTCTCCACTTTTGAGTCATATGAACTGGTTGATTTTGGTAAGTTATATTTATTATAGCAGCGCTTCGCGGTTTCACCGGCGTGGTTCCCATTCCCGTGGGAATATGGAGATAAAATATAGCCTATGTTACTACTAGATAAAGTAGCTTTCCATTGGCGAAAGAATTTTTCAATCAGTTTGAATTGAATAGGCTCTGAAACTACACGGAGCCTATTCTATTCAAACAAACAATCAAATCTTTTCTCTTATAATATTTGTATAGATGTAGATTACCAAGTAAGCTATAAACATATAATAAGTTTTAAAGATTATATAAGCTGTATAGTTTTTCCAAGATTAAACAAAGGTAGTTCTGAACCCAGATATCACTGAGTATCCCAATCATTGCTAAACCTTGGGCGTCTGACTTACTATTGTAATAAACTGCTGTATTGTTGGTAGGCGCAATGTTATTACTAAAATATTAGTTGGTTCAGTAGTAATTACTCAACTGAAATTGCACTTGATATTACATTAAAACAAAAGATTTTCATTACTTCTTAATTTTTATACAGCCTCATGTGATCTTTCAATTTGGTGTTTTATTAGTCATAAATTTTTTGATCATCATATATCGCTGGTTCGTGTACAATACAACCATGTAACTAACACTTGATCATATGGCCTAATTTTCAATGTTATTTATATAATATGACGAAATCTAAGAGAAGGAACTTTATTCACCTATTTTATTATTTCTTAACTTCCAGGCACAATAATTCAGTACTGCGTGCTGGCCTGCGCGCTGGCGTTGGAGCGTCACGCCCTTCAAGCAGCGCTGAGGCGACAGGGCGCGGCTGTGCAAGCGCTGCGCTCTCGGTTCCCGGAACTTCGGGAGCTGGTAGAATCTCTGCATGAGTGCCGATATGCCGACTTCATGAAGAGTCTTGCTTGGGTAACTATGTATATTTTTTTATATTGATGATCTTGTACACTATTAATTTGTTGATACAATTAAGCAAATGTCGCCTATGAAACTTTTAATTTAATACAGTTGAGTCAAAACTAAGTGAATAAATTTAGTGTCTAGCAAACCTACTCAACATTACTACATGATAGACTAATGTTATTTAATTTTCAGTACAAAACCACAGTAGTCCTCGACTATGTATGGGGATTACTTGGAGTCAGCACTAGAGATATGAATTATTTTTAAATTATCAGCAAAGCTACTTTAGTTTAGTTAGTTTTCAGTGAACCGTAAACAGCGCCTAACAGACGTCATAGCCTCCGACGCTACCTGGTTCCCTGTCAGCTTACCTGTTCTCTTCTAATTATGAGTTATTTTATAAGTTTTGTTTGATGGTTGTCTCATCATCTTCCTAGTGTTGTGTCCCATGCTTAGACTGGGTCCGCTTAGACCATGATCCAGGATTTTGCGAGTCTGGTAAATCCATTGAAGCGGCTGCCGATTTGACCTTCGTAACACTAAGATAGGGGAACCAGACCATTTTTGGATCATGGTTACAAATCCAAAGTTGATTGAATTTGCAGTTTTCTCCGCCAAGCTAGTGGTATAAATACGTACATAGATTACGTAGGTACATGTTTGGGTTTGAGCCCGCACCATCCAAATAGAATCCTGGGTGGACCCATAAGGGTGAGTCGGGCTCGAAACCGGTGGCAAACTCCAGAGACCCTACCGACTAAACCTCAAGGCTGTCGTTCTTCGGGCGCTAACGCAAAACCAACGGGATCCCCACTGTCGGGATTCATCTCGTAAAGTCTACGCAGCGCGCGCTGCCGCCTGGCGGCCCATCTCGAGGGAGTGGTATTCTCCCCCAGAACACCTAGGGTGGTGTTTCACGACCACATAGACAGCTGTGTACCCTATCCTGACGGACCGGGTGTAACACCTGCAGTCGGCTTCTCCGGGGACGATTGAGGGCTAGAGGACCACCTCCCCTATCCCCCACGACCCCAAAGGCCCTTTTAGTCGCATCCTACGACAGGCAGGGATACCTCAGGAGTATTCGGAGCCCCCCCTGCAGGGCGCACCGCTCTTAGTACTTGGTATTTGGTGGTTGTCTACTGTAACCTTATCACAAAACACCCTATTTTGGTCTGTGGTGAGGAAATTAACTAGTTTTTTTTATTCTTATAAGTTACCAGAGAAATGTCTTGATATTTCAGGTGGAGACTCAGATCTGCGTAGATCCCGTGTTCAGGCCGCACTATCAGCACTACGTGCGCGAGGCGCGCATCAAGGCGTACGTGCAGCTGCTGCGCGCGTACCGCTCGCTCAGCCTCGACAACATCGCCGACACCTTCGGCGTCACGCGCGAGTTCGTCGAAGAGGAGATCTCCAAGTGAGTGCACTTCTTGTAATATAGTTATATTGTACTATACTATGTGCGCAAAGTAAAATTTTACACTGCTTGCTTACATACAAAATTAATTTTGAGTTGTGCAAGATTTAGCTCAACCCCAGCTACGGTTCTTTTAAACAATTAAATTAACTGACTCTTGGAACAAGCACGCCCTCGTCTCCCGTGCGGGATGACGTGGACGCTCTTATAGTTCATCAGGGAAAGTTAGGGAATATTTTTGGACATTGGACACCCTGAACCCGAATGTAACGTGAAAGCGTCAAGGGCGCTAAAATACATCTAGTCTTTCTATAATGATAATAGTAATGGACTCATATACAAGAGACTTAAAACATCGTGTCGTGTTTAGCTTCACGGCGGCGGGGCGGCTGCAGTGCCGCATCGACGCGGTGGCGGGCTGCGTGGTGACGGGCGCGGGACGCGGCGCGGACGCGGACCGCTCGCAGCTGTACCAGGCCACCATCCGCGAGGGCGACCTGCTGCTCAACCGCGTCAAGAAGCTCGCCAGCGTCATCAACTTCTAGCCGCCTGGCCGCCTGGTACTTCACTAATCTTAATGTTTAAGTAGTTCGGTTATTGTGATGCAGGGATTCCCAACTTTTTTAAAGTGAGCTGTGCTTTCTTAATGTTTTCGGCTCCCTATCAAAATTGACAGAAATGAGAGTATTCTAAATAAATCCACCAGATCCCGGAACTGTGATGTAGAGTTTGGTGACTAGTGAGTGATAGGTTTGGTTTCGGGAGGAATCACCAACCAATTCACATCTTGAGGACTCGTGTGAAATAGAGGCCAATCATAACAGTGACAAGACTTCGTTATTCAGTTTTTCCATCTAGTGAATGTTTTATTTTAGAAAACTCTCATTGAACAACAGATATGAACATCAAATGAGATCATTGATAAGTCTAAGATATAAGACCCCTAAGGAGGCTCTCATCCTCATCGTTTGGGAAGCCCTGCTGTATTGCATTCAATATAGATAATATCGATTACGTCTTGTCAACCGGTTTCGAATCACTTGTTTGGTTCTTCAAGCTTTTAGTATGTTGGTATTTAAATTTGTTACTTCCGATATCACTACATATGTTTTTTAATTAGGATATTTTTTGCTAATAAAATAATTTTAAACCAATGTTGTGTTATATTTTAACTTACCTTTTCCTAGCAAGATAGATACAAGTTAATTTTCAGTAAATTAAATAGATGGCGCCCACTAAAGTTAGCAGCACCATACGCAAAAAATAATTGTAAACTAAAGAGGTGAGGTGTGTAAGGATCGTGCCAAATGGCCTTCGGTTCTCTCTGCATACCCCGCTAGGGAAGTGTCGTGAAGTTTAGTTAGTTAGGTAGTTTGTTAAAATTTGACAAGAAAATAAGGTTTTGTTATCTGACCCGTTCATTTATCACTTTCAATCGATTGTTTTTTTTCCTTGAACTATTGTAGACACGGACGTCACAATTCGCTGTGACTATATAAAAAAGAGGTTTTTTATGACTTGCTACTACACTACTGGATTTTTTTAGTATGAATTACGAATTTTAAACTATTTTGTAAAAACTAGCCACTTGGTAATTATGCCACCTCTAAGTATTCGATTGTGATTAGTGTAACTACAGTTGTTGCTTTACTTTTAGTAGTTAATTGGTAGTAGGTATTCAGTAGTTTGATAGTTGCTTTTCCATTAGATTCCTCATTCGTGATTCCCATGCAGTGTACATGTGGATAACATTTTAACACAATATGATACAGTCATGTACTTATCGATCCGTGACGCAATGAGGCCAATAATTTATTAAGATATAGGTATCCAAGTTGAGAAATTATCTTTATACCTTTGTGCAAAAGATATCTGTTTCATTACTGATTTGCGTATCTGCATGCAAAAAGAGACGACTGCATTTTCTGTCAATGTTAGATAGTTTTGCCGGATTCGTCCAACTT